>APFE030769403.1:383254-431757 GCA_000404065.3 Pinus taeda | reverse complement strand
TTTTCATACACAGGAAGATAAAGACACATCAGCAGGTATGCAGAAAGAGGCTGAGCCAACTCAGCACAAGAATTCGGCCACCACAGCAGCACTAGCAGTCACAGGTGACAGGGCCGAGAAGCTACAGGAAAACACAACTGCACAGACACGTCATTCAATAGTTATAACAAAGCGCTCAACCGACTCCGTGAGCCCCAAAGGTCAAATTGTTCTGACAGGAGTTAATAGCCTTTAATGTTTCAATAAAGATTGTAATAACTTTCTATCTATAATTTTTGTACGAGTTAAAGAAGATATTTTCCCTCTCAGATGGCTCAATGCCTGAGATATTTTGTATGAGACTGCTATATATTCCCCCTCGCATTTGTTAGCAGGGGTTGGACATTGGATGTAAGAAATCTTTTCATATCTATTCTGCTCCTCTTCTACTATAATTCTCAGAGAAATAATACAAAGGATGATGGAATTTCCAAAGCTTTGTGTCTCTTGATGTTTTGCTGGTGTTTAGCTGAATGTTGCAGGATTCCTGCGTATCTCATGACTCAATAAGTTTCTCTTGTAACTCTTTGTTATGTGTTTGTTATCTTTCATATATCTTTCATGTTTCCCATGTTTAAACAATTAATAGTTAGGAAAAAGAATAGTTACAGGACTTAATCACAGATTACCCTGAACTCAATCTAAGCTATTTTAAATATCTTTTCTTCAGTTATGGTAACGAAAGTGTAATTCTTAATTGCTACCTTTCACATTATATCATCACAGTGATCTATTGTTTCAGGAATTCAAGTTTGCTCCTGAGGGATACATCCCTCTCTCACATCCCAGCTTAGTGAAAAATTCTTAACTGCTTTTCACTGGTTGTTCACACTCCATTATCACAATTTAAAGTTTGTTTCATGAAATATCTAAATGGCCTTGTAAATCCAGCTGCACCAAACTCAGGATTTCAAGAAACCAACAGCCACAGACTCCATTGCCCAATAGACTGATTTTACATGCAGAAACTACACTTCAAAGTTTCAGAAGACATCCTTCCAACCAAGCATAAACCAAAGAAACCTTCACTTCATAACTAGCCTAAAATCTCCATAGAACAGAGACAAACCTTATAGAGAGATCCCTCTTTGATTACAGTAGTGCTAGAAGCTATAATCCAAAGATTAGTTAGTGGTTACCCCGGCCGTATTCCCTTGGGAGTCATAGGGAACAACCTGGGTGTTAACAAAACCAACTATTTAATATAATTGACTATTAACTAGCAGTTCTAGAGACCTAAAACAATAAGGAGTGTAACTCCTCATTATGTTGGTATTTAGCATTAATTACAATACAAACATGTTCTCTAAAAAGTGGCCTTCTTCAGTTTGGATTTGGTGGAGGCTTTAAACTTCCTACTGACCCTTGATGCCTCATCCTTTGACTATTCCAGGATATTAGGAAGTTGTTCCTATTTTTCTATTTTTGGTCTCCAAAAGGATATTCTAAGTTTATTATCCTTGTTGTTCCTCTTAATTACATGAAATGCATTGGATTAGCTTGTTTTATCTATGCTGTAGACCTTGCACCCATATACGTGGTAGGACAAAAAACTCCTTTAATGTTGCCTGAAACATCATGAACGGTTCTAGCTACGAAATAATGACCATTTTCATAAGATAAAGCTTGGAGTTCATGAATGTCTTTCATGTGCTTGATTTCCCTTGCTTCATGTTTATACCTTGTAAGTAATCCTTTTCAGATCCCATCTTCAAAAAGATTTCCTTTTTCTTCTCAAAATTATCCCACAAATTCATTATATGTAGCTATAGTAGTTTCATAGCACTCTATGAAACTGTTGTGCATTAGGCATCATCTACAATAGTTTTGTAGCACGCTACAAAACTACTATGTGATTTCAAAAACATGGTTTTATGCCAAAATTTAACTTCCCTAAGTTTTCTTTCCTTTGAAATGGCTCTTCCATATGCCATGAAGCTGTTTAAAACTGAATAAACTACTACCATTCTACAACGTAAACTTCAAGATGTGGTCCACAACAAAATTTAGGATTTAGCCTTACTTGCTATGTAGCTTTTCTTAGCTGAGGATGTCCTTCGGGCTGGTTCAACTGTATCTTTAGATTTTTTATTTGCCTTTTCATAATTTGAATTCTAGCTATTAATTTTCCATTGACTTTTCTGATGTATCTTGCTTCTTTTATTGTAGGGACTGTCCAGGTGAAGTATTGAGCATGAAAGCTAACCTCTTTGGGTATTGAGATTGTTTTCTCTTCCCACAAAGCCTCCATTTCGTTAAAATAAGCTTCCTTGATTGCATGTTTCCTTGAGGTTTTTCTTAGTTTGGCAATTTCAAGATTTTCCACCTCTAGTTTCTTCTTCAACTCTTCAAAACTACATTCCTCTTGTTGAGAGATAATTGCCTTACCTTTGTCATCTTTGTGCAGTTTTGATGATGTTTCTGATGAAACCACAGGCCCTTCATGTAATTTTGCTACCTCCCCTGTCTCACTTGATTCTAGTTGTGCCTCTTGTATCTCTTTTGAATGCCTTGTCAAGGGTCTTCTTGGCTTAGAAACAAATTCACAAGCCTCGTCATCAAATTTGAGTTTTTTAGAGGGTTTGGCTTTTTTTGGTTTTGCCTTTACCTGCTTCCATTAAGTCTGCTCAGACTAGAGGAGATTCTTCAATATCAATAGCTTGAAGCAAATCATTCAAACTTCCTTTTGAAGCTAGGCTTCCCTCAGTAATCATTGTCTTACCTTTTTATTTAGCTAGTTGGCTCTTGTTTACTCTTCTTTGGAATATTTTACTTATGGATTACTCTTGTACACCTTCTTTGATCTGAACCTTCTTTTTCCATGACTGCTGAGGTGTGCCTTGAATTACTAGTGGTCTCATGGGGTCCTTCACCTGCTTCTTGGCTTTCAATTTCACAAATCTTCTTGATCTTGTTTTTTCACGATGACTAACTGCTGGTGAAGAAATCCTTGTAGCCTGAGGGTTGAGTCCAATTTCATTCTTGAAACCAAACATAAACAGGAAAATGGACCACTCCCTATCTATTTTCTAGAGCTCATGCAAAACGAACAATTTGACTAAGCCATGATGAAACAATGAGGTATCATAGGCTTCCTTCTTCTATTGAACCTTATCACACATTTTGCCTAGGCTACGAAACAGATAGAAAGGAAAATCCAGAGATATATTTCCAGTGAAATGAAGTAAAAGTCTAAAGTGATAGGAATGCACCTTATGATACCTGCCCTCATAGGTAAAGTGTCTTTGTATGCAGGTAAGTAAATTAGCATATGAATCCTTGACAAAACTCTTGGGCATTCATTTTCTTAATTCTGAATCAACGAACTCTAGCTTTAGGAATTCCTTACAAGGAGTCATATTAAACTTGAAGTTTTGAAACCACCTCTCCTGTCCCCTTGGAATTACAGTGACTGCAGATATAACCTCTCGAGAGATTGGTAATTCAAGCACTCCAACCTTCGAATTCAATCCTGTGAAATTGAAAGCAAATTCTTTTGTGACTTGCATGTGGTCTCCTTGAAATTTTTCACAAAATCTCCAATGGCCAACCTTTTTGAAAGCTTATTCAACTTCATTGTTCTTCAGGAGAACATCTAAGCCTTCAAGCTCATTCCTCAGACACCTGCCTAACCTATGATGCTTCTTTTTTGTAGACATCTCCATGGGATTCCTACAAAATAAAAATTGAAAGAGCTTGCACTATCTTAATCTCGATCACTGCTTCACTTGAAATGGAAAGGGAAGATGCCTCGCTTGAAATGGAAAGAACTCTGATTAAATACCTATCAATTTGCTTCTCATGCATGAACCCAAACATAATCATAACTAAAAATAGTTGGACCCTTTTTTGAAATTTGAAACTTGAGTGTACCAAGACACCTAACGAACCTAATGATGAGAATAAGTGGTTGCATGTGATAGGCATGGTGTATGGACTAATATTTGATGATTTAATATTAATGGAATCTGATAGATTGGACAGCTAGGTGAGATTTGAGATGGATCTACACAAATCCCCAATTTTGTAGTGCAGCCAGTGCAAATTCTGGGTTTTGTGCTACGAAAACTCCTAGACTGGGTTTTGCGCTACAAAAACCTTGACACAAGTTTGACACATGGAAATTTATGTGTGGCGTGGGACCAGTGATAAGTGTTGACCCTATTTGACAATACCAACAAGACCCTCTTCTATATTTTAGACTCTAAAACAAACCATGGAAAGACTAGACCAACATTAACATCAATCCTTTGAAACCAAACTAATGTTCATAATTTAGAATTTTTTTTCTTAAGTGATAACAGCGGCATGGACAGTGTCACCAATTTCTTCAAATTCTCCCTAATTGAGGACCAAAACATTGATGTTGGTGGATTTATCTGACTTATGCTTCTTCTGTGTACTATGAGCACGCTCCTTAGTCTTCTTTCTTATATAAATGGGAAATCACTGTCCTCCATGTCCACATTAGGGTCTCCACCACCTTGTTCCCCTTCGCAAGTCTCATGCTCGATTGTTGGCTCGATAGTCTTTTCATCGAGGTCAATGGTGACTGTCATATGAAATTTATTTGTATCCTTCTTAGCTACTGATATTTTATCTCGTGCACTTGTTCCTAGATTCTCAATCACTTTTACAGTTGTTGGGGTAAGCCAATTAATTAACCACTTACTGATGACCATTAAGATGTTATTTTTAGACACTAAGTATGATACCTCGCGCCACACTTTCTTAAAATATTTCTTGGTGCACATAGAGACATTGTGAAATTCTGCTTTAAAATCAACAATGTCACTATAATGTTGAAAGAATGAAGGTGACAACTACGGCCATTATTTTATTACTAGGTGCAGGTACATCTCAAAGAGAACCCATAATATTTTTTTCTCCATAACTCGAGTCAATTCTTTATAGGCCCATAATGAGGAAAACTTGGCAGCCTCACAGACATCAGGTTTTAAATTAGGAACTATGAATCCTCTAGTGTTCGGCATGCTACCAATACGATTAAGAGTAAAAACATGTGTAGTGGAATGGATTCCCTTCTTCATATGCTTCAGGAAAATCATCTAAAAATTCCTGACATAGATAGCCGACCCAATTAAACTAGACCCCCTTGCTTCACTATGTAGCCAAGGATATGACTAGGATCGACACTTCATCTACCCAACACTTCCTCATGATTTTGATAACCAAAATGGATGTGGAAAAACATATAAACTCAATGTTAAGAGAACTAATAGTATAGCTCCGATACCTCTTGATGATGCCATAGTCATTCTTCATCTAATCGACCATCGTTTTCTCTAGAGATTTCCCAACAAATGCGTCATTGCGATTTGCTCCTTGATAAGGAAATGTGGTAATCCTAGTGATTAAATCATAAATAAGGATTGTCTCTTCAAGCCACATATTGCTATCATGTACCAATGCCAGTAGTTTTCACACAAAACTTGTGTTTATGTTGTTACACCCAAAATATGGAACATAAAGCATATTGAACAACCCAGCATGTTGAATCTCAACTGCCCAATTCATTGGCTCAACCCTTGTCACTCCAGCTTCTGTGTAATAAACAAATTGGAGGTACTTGTTGGGCTCAAATTGGGGATACCTGTTGTGATCATTCAAATATTGGTCCTCCATGCACAGGTGTGGCACCTTGGCCAACATATCTCCCTCAATTGGAACTTCCTCGGTAATAGGGGTGTAAATACCTTGTATTTGATGGAATGTCGATCCTTCATTACCTTTGTAGTTGGTTTCCTCGGGGGCATATAGCGTGGCAACCTCGAGATTAGTTCCACCTTGTTTGAGATGATATCCAAAATTCGTTGGCTAATTCTTCCTCTTCCATATGTTGGGGCTACATTGGTTGTTTTTGCGGATTCATTCTCTCCTTACTACAAGAATTTTCCTTGGTGATTGTCCAATTGGGGTCCTTTGGGGCTTATTTTACATCTTGGCCCTTGATGCTATGATAGTAGGCTTAGTTTTGGGTGATCTAGGTGTAGTAGTATGCAGTGGATATGAGGTGGTCATAATGGATTCTAGCCCTTGACTCAAATACTTATTCTAAAGCTCCTTCCAACAACAACCAGACATCCAGCAGAATGCCTGGCTCACACTTGGGCACAAAGTCACACAACGAATTCTCAACAAACAAACTGTCTGAATGTGGATTGAGATGTCATATTTATAGCCTTCTTTAAACTCAAACCACTCAATTCCCTCTAGAGCTTCCTAAAAAATGTGGATTTTGTGGCGCATCTGCCCATATATCCCCCTTAAATCCGTTTCCCCTACTCTTTTTAATGGAAATTGCCCTGCCAAATCATCCCTAATGGTCATCTTTTGAATGAAATTTGTCAGAGCCCTCCCTAAAGCACATTTACCCCTTCTTTGTCATATCTTTCTCTACCTGTACCATCCTCCTGAATCTCATGCAACCCTCCTTCAACAACATCCTTCACTAGCAGAGTAATTTATAATCTCGTGCTTCCTTCCAACTACTTATAGCACTAAGATTGTCCTCCATTGGTATAATCATCATGTAGTCCTAGAGACGGAGTCATCTCTATATAATTTGAACCCATTCCCACTGACTGGCCCACTGATTAAGTCTCCATTTAGCTTTACGAGATGAACTGTGCCACCATCCAAGATATCCTTGATAATGTATGGGCCTAACCATGCATCTTGAACTTACCTAGGAACTGTGCAAACTTACTATCATAAAAAAAAACCAAGTCTCCACTCTTTAAAGTTTGATTCTTAATATCTCAATCATGCCATGCCTTTTCCCAAGCTTTATGTAGTTTTTGGTGAAATCATACAAGAAAGTGTTCTTTTTGTAACGTGAGTAGCTATTCAAATATTTCTTCCATAATATCAATGTCTTCCATATTCCTGATTGTTGTGATTCTAAGACAGGGTACTATATATTCCATTGGCATTATAACTTCTTTTCCATACACCACCATGAACGGAGTCTGCCCTGTCAGCTTTTTGCAAGTAGTATTGTATGCCCATAACACTATAGGTATGGGCACATCCCAATCACTCATTTTGACATTGTAAATCTTCATCATAGCATTATCCAAAATTTTATTAAAAGAATCAATCATGTCATTCCCTTGAGGATGATAAGGTGTGCTCTTTAGGTCATGTACTTGAAATTCATTTGTTAATGCTTCAATCGTGTAGTTGAGGAAGTGCATTCCTCTGTCAGTCATCTGGATCTTTGGGCACCCAAACCTTGATATTATATACACCAAAAATGAAGTGCACATCAGTTTCAATGTTGTAGTCCTTTTACCAGCTGTGCCTCAGCCCATCCGGCCAGATAATCTATCGTGGTAATAATGTCTCGTGCACCAGTATTCTTTCCTAATAGATTGATCAGTCCCACAAAATAAATCACCCACTTATCAAAATATTGAAAAGTAACTTGTGGATTTAGTGGAAATTCATCTCTTCACGATTGTCTTTTGGTCCTCTGGAAAATGTCACACATACTACAATATTCCTTAGAATACTTGTGCATTGTGGGCCACCATAGTCTTTCCCTAAAAATAATTTGTTCAGTGGCTTTTCCTACATAGTTCCCTCCTATGACACCACCATGCGCTTCAACAAAAGTACTGTGCCTTTCATGCTCAAGGACGTATTGAACAATATTTCATCAGGGCACATTTTCTACACATACCCAGCAATCAGAGAAAAATCCATTGCTTTGACTACTAATTCTTTCTTCTTCTACATTGCATAGTCCATAGGGGCTAGTCTGGTAGTCAAAAAGTAGATAATATCTACAAAATGGTCATCAACAACCCTGATTGTGAAGAGTTTTGCATCATGTAATCCTTCTTTAATGTTGGTCGGTTCTTCACCATTCTCAATTCGAGATAGATGATCTATCCCAGTGTTTAGTCATCATGGCTTGACAGTTACTTCAAAATCCTATTCTTGAAATAGTAATAGCCATCTAAAAATATTCCCCCCAACACAAGCTTATTCACCAAGTATTTTAGTGTAGAATGGTTTGTGAACATCTTAAAGTGCACACCCAACAAGTAGTGCTTAAAATTCTATAGAACGTACACCATAGCCAAGCCTTCTTGTTCTATCGCATAATAATTCATCTCTAAATTAGATAGTCTGTGACTCATAAATACAACGGGGTGATTAATATCCCCCTCCCATGGATGTGTAAAGATAGCTCCCAAAGCTACAAATCATGCAACCAGATGAACGGGGAACTTTTTCTTCCAAGTTGGAAAAACCATTATTAGCGCAGTGACCATTTTCTCTTTTAAGACATCCAGACTCTTCTGACACTCATCATCCCAAGAGAAGGTGTGTTAAAGTTGACAACTAGGGCCAAACTCCATGTGGGTCAGATTATTTATGGCAACTAATATTTTTATTGTATCACTCTCATTGAGAGGTGTAGGATTGATCTAAAGATAATCTGGTTTCGATAAGTATTTTTGAAGATATGAATTTATTTTGATTATGGAATCATTATCAAGCTGACCGACAACTTGAGTAGGCTCAGAATCCGAATAGACATGCCTATTCATCATCTACGTTTTAGTATAAATTGGTAAGGACTTGAAGTCACTTAAACACTTTCTTGATGTGATCTCCTCTCCACATCTTGGGTTTTGGAGAAGGAGAGACATAAAAAGAATACGTTGGCCTAGTTTGATGATGCCCTAATCCAACGTAGTTTTTGGAGAGCTTCTATGCTATACGCTATACATGGATTACATGAAATTCATGAAGACATAACATGATGCCCTAATATGCTACCCTAAGCCATAGTCAAAGGTGGAAGATGAGCCATAGTAACCCACAACAAAACGCAATCAATATAGCGGCCATTATACAATGTTCATGGAGATAGTGATACGTTATACGTAGATATGGAAACACCTTAAAATCTATTGTATCCATAATGAGGAATGCTGAGAGCTGTAGTCATGATAATGGAGCCAAATTAAGGGTAACGAAACTACAGTTAAGTCATGAGGAAGCCGCAGGCATTTTCGGTGAGGGTCATGACTGTACATCATCTGTTCTGGTACAGTCAAGTTAGATCTTGGTTGGAGAACACAGAAGGAACTTCAGATGAGTATGTGAGCATAGATCTACACTAATGGAAGGCATAATATAGATTTCATATGGACACTAGATATCCATGTTTTGGATGGATGCAAAATATCCATGATAAGGTACAGGTGTAGTATTTTGTATAGGTGCAGGAAGACAAGGCTTTTTGATGTCCTTCTCAGAGGTTTGAAATCCTGGATAGCCACAGAAAAGTACCTCTGTCATAAATACAATCTTAGCTATGATCAAATTCTCAAAAGGAGTAGTAAGTATTGGCATTTAAATGATATACCTATCTCATATGGATGAAGCATTATAAGCTTCGCATAACGACATTCTTAGCATAGTCACAATTCTGGTGAGAACAATCCTGATGGATATATCTCACAATAGTCAAGGTATATGTATATCCTCACTGTAGATATCACAATAACTTTAGAGGCACGATCTCAGTCTCAACATATGTATGTTATATATATTCACATTATAAAGAGGTCAGAAAGGACAATGTATGAATTCAGATTACTGTAGATGACAACATGATTGTGCAGTTTGAGACTACGAGGAGGATTCCAGAACTATAGCGTAGCTGCTTTACTAGGTTGCAAGCCATAGCTAGTAGCTAAGCTGATACACATATGGTTGTATTATGAAGCAACAGAAGGATAGTGTTGCAGCATGATGATGTAGTGAGAAGTTATAACAACAACATGATGGGCACATTAGCAAGGGAAGCATGATGATGAGAGTAGGAGCAGCTCAGTCATCAAGGTTTAACACACTGTGATGGTACACTAAGGTGCTACATGGCGAGGTGCAACAAATGATCGAGAGGTAGCTATATGATAGGTGAAGGAGTCATCTTAGAGAATCAGTTGAAGAAATATGTCTTCAACTAATGTCATGCATATATTAAAAGTTAAAGTATTGACTTCTATTATAAATGTACTATATCCCTTAATTTCTCTGTTAAACTTTGAAGAACATAAAAGAAGAATTGATCAAGGGTTTCCCCACATGGTGGGGTTTGTCCCTAGCTAGCACCACATCCTGTTTCCTCTTGTCATGGCTTGTTCTCTATGATTTATGTTTCTGTTCTATCTGTAGTTTACTTTAATGCTGATGTGATTACTAATCTAGAAAATTGAAATAAATTTCTCTATCATAGAACATAACTAAAATTAACATCGTATCAGAGCAAAGGTGATGACAATGCCCAAGGAAGACTGAAAGAGAAATCACCAAAGACAGTTGGGATAAGACAAAAGGATCAGTGGGTTCCTTGTCCCACTTCTAATTCACTAAGGATGAAATCGAAGAAGAGGATATTATCAGAATGGTGCAGTAGAAATTCTTGATGGCCTACCTAAAGATCACTTCATTGGGAAGTTTGAATCTAAGGATGGAAGGAAAGATATATGCTTCGGTTACAATAATTTTAGCCATTATGCGAAGGAGTGTCTGAATGGTAGAGACACTTCTCTTGATGAAGATAAACAAATCATTCCATGGTCAAGGGATTGACAGATAATACAGTTCATCACAGAGAAATGGTTGACTCTTCAAAGAAAGCAAGGAACCCAGGCACTTCATCAGATAGATAATCATGGGATTATACTTGGAGCCGATACCACCTATCCCAAAAAGGGTGTAGGGAATGTTACCCCTAAATTGAATGAGGGTAACTCGATTCATTTACAGAAACACTTTTATGTACCTGATCATAAGAAGAAGCTAGTGTCCATTTGAGCAATGGAATTCAAAGGTTCAGGGTGGTACTCATCGATGAAAAGCTACATGTTTGAAAATAGATTTTTCAACGATGTTTTTAAGTTCAGGTTTGTATCAAGTTGCAGGAAGTCCACTGGGGACCATGTCCATTGAGAGATCATTAGAGGTTTGTGAGTCAGATAGTGATAGGGATGCCTGAATTCAAAAAGAGCATGAAGGTACATGTCTGAGATGTACCGAAGGAAAATATTATAAAGGGACCATTCCCCTCATGCCACAGGTCCACAGGTTTGGCACAACTCAAGGAGTTTGAGATTCATGATCGGAAATCTCATGTATGTAGGTGGTAGAAAGCCCTCTATGGCTTGAAGCAAAACACCCCATGCATAGTATGAGAGGATCAACAACTGTTTCATGAAGCTGAGATTCACTAGGAGTGAAATCGATCCAAACCATCTGAAGGTTGTGGATGACAGACCTCTCATACTGGCACCTATGTCTGACAGGTGTAGACCCTCTCATTTGTAGAAGACAGAGGGAGTTGGATTCCAAATGTGCAAATATAAGCTACAAGCCTCTGACTACCTTGAGGATCCTAACTTTCAAAAGTTATATGGTAGTAATGTCAGACAAGATTTAGAAAATGCCTTTGAGTTTCATAAACTCATTCACGTTGATGTTATTGGTGAACCTCCATCTAGACATATGTTTTGTAGTTAGTATGGTGAGCTCATATTTGGTTGAGCTTCACTGGATTGGTGACTAGAATCTTGTGAGATTCCTTCAGGGAACAATCTCTCATGGATTGAGATACACTGCCTGGAATATTTCAAATTCTGAGTGGGTAGGGAGTGTTGAGGATCATTAGAGAACTTTTCAGTGTTGTTTCTCCTCATGATCTACTTCAATATTCTGGATAAGCAGGAAGAAAAATTTGGTGGCTTTGAGCACTATCAAGGCAGAGTATATTGCTGCTAGCATGGCTACGTGAGACGTAGTCTAGTTACCAAAGCTCTTCAATGAGATATTTGGATACCACTATGTAGTAGGATGATTAGTTCTCCTGTGAGGTCTAGATGATGTGTTCTCCATGACGACTATGTAGTAGGATGATTAGTTCTCCTTTGAGGTCTAGATGATGTGTTCTCCATTATCTCTCCTATGAGGCCTAGATGATGTGTTCTCCATGACGACTACGTAGTAGGATGATTAGTTCTCCTTTGAGGTCTAGATGATGTGTTCTCCATGACGACTATGTAGCAGCATTATTAATTCTCCTATGAGGTCTGGATGATATGTTCTCCATGACGATTATGTAGCAGGATGATTAGCTCTCCTGTGAGGCCTGGATGATGTGTTCTCCATGGCGATTACGTAGCAGGATGATTAATTCTCCTGTGAGGTCTGGATGATGTGTTCTCCATGACAATTATCTAGCAGGATGATTAGCTCTCCTGTGAGGCTTGGATGATGTGCTCTCCATGGAAATTGTGTAGCATGATGATTAGTTCTCCTATCAAGGCATCCTACCCATGCTTTCTGGAACTCATGGGAAGTACCTCTCATCTGATCAATGAGCAGGGAAATGGAGATAGCGACCATTGTAGTACTGATGGATGCATCACTGTATCTATTGTACTCCCTAAGCTAGGATGACATTCATTGATCTGGGACCAATGATAATGGTCTGGGACCAGTTGTAGGAGTTGAACCTACTACGACGCTGACTTCAAGTTGGTTGAGATTCGTTTGGGACCAATGGTACATATTCTGAGACTGACTTTGGGTTAGTGTAGGATTAGTTTGAGACTAATGCGAGTGGTACATACTACGATGTTGACTTCGGGTCGGTTGAGACTAGTTTAGGACCAGTGGTACACACTCTGAGATTGATGATATTGGTTTGGGACCAGTCGTAGGAGTGGTACCCACTATGATGCTAACTTTGGGTTAATTGAGACTAGTCTGGGACTAGTGGTACATACTCTAAGACTGAATTCAGGTTAGTGGAGAATGGTATGGGACATTCTCGATCAATTCTTCTTCCTCATGGTTTAGTGGAGCCAAGCTTAGTAGAGAAAAGGAGAGCTAGCAGAGCTGAGCAGAGCAAAGAAAATCCGACAAAGTTGAGCAGAGCCAACAAAGCTGAGCAAAGCTAGTAGAGTTGGGTAGAGCTGGCCAGAGCTGAGCAAAATAGTGCAGGGCACTGATGGGAGAGACAGTAAAGTCGGACATATGGATCAGCGGATGGAGTTCTCCCTAGTTGAGAGGGAGTGTTAAAATTGGAAACTAGGGCCAAACTCCATGTGAGTCAGCTTACTTATAGCAGCTGATATTTTTATTGGATCCCTCTCATCGAGAGGTGTAGGATTGATCTAAAGATCATCTGATTCCGATAGGTATTTACGGAGATATGAATTTATTTTGATTATGGAATTGTTATCAAGTCTATCGGCAAATTGAGTAGGATCAAAAGCTCAATAGACATGCCTATTCATAATCTAAGTTTTAGTATAAACTAGAAAGGACTTGAAGTCACTCAAACACGTTCTTGATGTGGTCTCTTGTCCATGTCTTGGGTTTTGGAGAACAAGAGACACAAAAGGAATACATTGTCCTAGTTTGATGATGCACTAATCCAACACAAGTTTTGGAGACCTTATATGCTATATGTTGTACATGGATTACACGCAGTTCATGAAGACATAACATGATGCCCTAATCTGCTACCCTAAACCACAATCAAAGGTGGAAGATTAGCCGCAGTAAGCCACAACAAAACATAATCAATAAAGAGGCTATTATATGATGTTCATGGACATAGCGATGCATTATACACAGATATGGAAACACCTTAAAAGCTATTGTAGCCACAATGAGGAATACTAAGAGCCGTAGTCATGAGAATGGAGTTGAATTAAGGGTAACGAAACTACAGTTAAGTCATGTGGAAGCCACAGGCATTTTCATTGAGGGTCATGACTATACCTCATGTGTTTATGGCACAGTCAAGATAGATCTTGGTTGGAGAATGTGTTAGCTCTCAAATCTATCCCAGGGTGAAATAAGGTAAAACTCAAGGCTACATCAAACCACGCTCAGCCTCGTAGCTAGCCCTACGAGGACAGGAGAGGGCTCTCTCCAAGTCAATATCGGCAAAAGGTAATCAATGAGGTCGAGATGACTTAATTGATGACTAATTTTAGGCTAGGTATGAAATACAAGGACTTTGAAATTGATTTTTTGAGGTTTTGTTGAATTCAAGGGAAAGGCAATTTTGGGTGTGCGAATGAGGCACAGTTTTTGCAGAGGTCTACTTGGGGCAAGATAGGCAATTGTTTTGATGCCTTTAAAGTGATTGAATGAATAGATCTAACTGGTGAGAGGTTAAGGAGAGCAAGGAACTTTCAAGGATTCTCCCTAAATAGATGAAAACATGGAAAATTAAACAAACTTAAAGGCAGAGCATAGAAAATTATGGATTCTACCTTAACAATTCATTTGTTCAATTGCATAATATAAGAGAAGGAAAGCGATGCACATAAACAACTTACAAATACTGAAAGAAGCACACCATCAACACATAAAGCCACATGAATCCCAAATAGTGCTGCGAAACCCTGGTCTTTCCTTTGCCAAAAATGCAGATAAGATATGTACAATAGTGTCAAGCTATTCCCAAGAGTCCAACCCTGAAAATGACTAAGAAAATACATAATATAGGCAAGACAACACATTCCCTTGCCTCTAGGGGTCTAGCTCATCATCCTAGGAGCTGTTTCAACCAATTCTAAACAAAGCACTACAATCTAGGCAGTCAAAACAACTTGCCTCTATAAGCTAGGAAACCCATCCATTCATTAAATTTTTGCTATTTTGTGAATGAATCATCTAGAATAGGTAAAAGTGAGTCCAAAATAACATAATGTTTAATCAATTACATCAAGAGGGATGAAAAATCACATCACAAGTCAAACCTGGTGAATCTGGCTTCATTTCCTAAGCTGAAGAGCGAAAACTGGACCAAAAACTGTATGTGTAGCGCTCCTGATCCCTATGTGTAGCGCACATTTGAGTCTGTTTTTGGGGCACTTCCCGACATCCAAATTGAGCTCATGATAGCTCGTTGGAAAGCCCTGGATTTCGACTTTCCAACCCAAGTGTAGTTTTGCATTTTAAAGCTCATTTGCCGCCTCAAAACTGTATTATCCCATAGGTACTTCCTGCTATTGGAAAAGGCGGAAGAAAGGTGATTTTCATGATGTTTTTGAGCCTTTTGGTTACCCAAAACTTGATGAAATTATTTGGAAATATCTGAGAATGTATAATTGATCATGACAAATCCAAAACTATAAGACATTTGTGATTTGGAGCTCCCAATCTTATGGGTAGCGCGCTGCGCACTACGCGTTGAGCCAAAAATCCTGTTTTGCAAGCCAAAAATTTCAAAACAACAAAATTTTCTCCGAATTTTCTCAAATTCGGAGTGAAGACCCTCCATCATGTATAATGCCCATCCAACAAAGCCTTGGCCAAAACTCAAAGTGGATCGGGCCTTTTCCGTTTTTTTAGCGCTTTGCTCAAACGCCTCTTAAGGATCTTCATTTTCTCTTTGCAAACATGCATGCGAGCCCAATAGTGAGTTTTCATATGACAAAGCATGTCCTTGTCTCTGTTTGCCTTCGCCAACAACTTCTCCAAATGAGTGTTCACCTGGATGAGCATTGATTCTCGATCAATAGGTGTCAAATCACCGAGTCTCTTTCGGGCCAATTCTCGGTCTTCCCGGATTTTTCGCAGCTCATAAAGTGTATCGTCATCTTCCAACTGTTTGTTGTGCTGCTCCAAGTAGTTGATCACCCACTTAGCCATCTGCAATTTCTTTTGTAGCGACTTATTCTCAACCCTTTGCTCTCGGATGATCTCCTTTAGCTCCGAGCTAGGAGAGCTAACATCAACATCAATGATATCCGTGTCCTGGCCTCTTGAAGGACCCTCATCAACCATGGGTCTCTTGCCCCTGTCCTGAATCTGTACCTGTACTGAAGACAGAGGCGAGACCCCTTCCACATGATGTGGAGATAATACTCACTGTGCCGATGAAGTCAACGAGACCCCTTCCACCCCAGGTGGAGATAGTACTCATCGTACAGATGCAAATAAGGCCCTGTGGCCTCACTGATATGTCACATATGCTAGAGCATCTACATGCTCGGTCTCAGGAATGTCAAACTGCTGTGAAGGCCCTCCCTCATCATGAACTATCTCTGGTGGTGGCTGAGGTGCTGTGAAGAAGTCACGAGAAATAAAATCCTCCCATGTAATGCCCTGTTGTGCCAACTGATGAATCACAGTGATCTTGATCAATGCATAATGACATATGCTCCTATGTTGATGTGCTGGCCTCTTCCTTTGCACTAAAGGCACCATCCTCTCTATGTTGCGAAACATAAAGTATGGAATGTTTATTGGGCGCACCCTTGTAAAATGCATCAACAAACGGACATGGTATGCATAAAGACACGAGAATCTGCCCTCACAACTGAAATACCGAATGATGAGTTTCACCAAAGGTGCAAATCGATCATTCAAGTAGTGGAAAGGAGAAACTCTACTCAAGTGCCTCATATACACTAGTTTAATATATGGCTCATAATATGATTTCTCTAGCTGTTGACGCTTATCCCATTGCTCCCCGATATTTGGAATCCCAGTGGCCTCTGCAATAGTCTCTGGTGACAAAATGAAATTAACTCCAATTAGGTTTACATGGCCATCATGTAAATGGAGAACAAACAAGCGAGCTAATTCATGATGATGCTGAAATTGTGAAATTAGCTCACAAAAATGATAGCATGACTGATGGCAAAAACAATCCATGGCAAGTGGGAAAGCCTGCAATTGTACCATAGAAGTGGGCTCTTCTGTAAGATGTTTACCACCTTTGCCACATCTGCGAGGCATTTGTGGCAAATTTCCCTCTGTTGTGGAATCACTCTCATTTTCCTGCTCATACACTGACTCTGTATCTAACATGGCTTTCAAAACACAATAACTGCAATAGGAGGACTGCAATATGTATGTTGTAGGTGTGATGAGATCCCAATTTCAGTACATACTCAAAAAACCAACTGAAGCATCATAAGGGTTATGCCATAATGGACATTTTGTTTCGTATATTTGGGCATAAAGCAGTCACAAAGACAGTTTGACAAATGGGCAAGGGTATGAAGTGTTGTTGGCTCAAAGCTTTCAAATGGGCATCGAGCTATATTTCACCAAGGAAAGGGAGAAAAATCTTCACCAATTACTCATATGTCCTTTAATACCTTTACAAAGATTTTGATAGGGGCCTAGGGTTTCATTTGTTTTCTTATACCCAACACGCCACTTCCACTCTTCAAACACTATAAACAATATTCAAATTGATTGATTGAGTCAAAGAACACCTACTTGCAGCTTTTGAGGCGATTAGACACGATCTAGGCTCATAAATGTGATGTTGGAATGAATGCGTAGCGCACAGTTTCAATGTGTAGCACATGGCCTAATGCGTAGCACCTATGTAATTTAACAAAGGTCGTGCTCGCCCAATGCGTAGCGCACTGGCCAGTGCATAGTGCACTGTTTCAATGCGTAGCACACACCTTAAACTCTGTCCAAGGGTTTGTAAATTGGTTTTTCGTCCTCCAATCTTGAACACGCTCTTGCTTTGATATGTGGTGAACAAATAGACTTGTTTTCACTTTATATACAGCCAAAATATCTAATTTGATTAAATTGACTTCAAAAAACCCACTTTGTAAAGTTTGGGCACTTTCACTTTTGGTCTTTTAATACAATAGTGCTTTTTTTATTTTCTCATGCTTTTCTGAGGTTTGTTGATTTTTGTTTGCAGGGATAACTGCGATATGCTTTGGCAAAGGAGACCAAGGCTGCACTTGAACGATTGAAGAACTAAAATTTTGAAAATTTTTACAAAAATGAGCTAGCGACTTATCTTCAAAACAGAGTTTTGAAGAGAATTCCCAATTCATTTGTACAATGATGAAAATTATTCAAGTGACGATCTATCAAAGACATCCCTCTGGCCTGCTGGTCTTCTAAGGCTTTTCAAAACAAAACTGACTCAACCCTAGACCTAAGACCTAAAAATTTAAAACATGATTGTAAATGACCTTTGAAGACTTGTTTTTATGAATAGACCTAAACCAGAAGTGCCAAGCATGAGGGGAATGAGTGACACAAACCATTCTGTTAGAGTTTTGGCATGCCTAACGAAATGCAACTGATTGAAACAAAAATGAAATGAAAAAAGAGCTTTGATCTCTGACAGAGGGATAACTAGACCGACTCTAACATTGGCTCCAATGGGGATGGTAGCTCCTTGGAGGTGCCAAGAACGACAGATCTTTGGGAGAGCAGACTAGTGCCTTCATCCATTGGACGATGAAATCATTATTTGAACGAATAACGCAAAACCTTTGAAACATTTATTGAATGAAAACTTGACTGAAAACTGACTCAAACCGACTTGATGGCAAACTGAAATAACTAAAAAAAAAAAACTGACTCAAGAGACCAAACAAAAATAACTCATGACTGACTTAAAACAAGACTTTACAAAGATTTTGGAAAAAAGGCAGCAATCCATCAAGATTTTGAATCATGATGACAACCACCTGCATACTAATGATATATGTACAATCATGTGTAATGAACTTTCCAATGTAACCAATCCAACAGATGGCTACATACCAAATTTCTGCTCTCACTTTTCTCGAGCAGGTGGAACAATGTACATGTAGGCAACTGACAATAACCATTGAAACCAAGGCTTATGATAATGAACGAGGCAACATTTATCTTCTCTAGTGCTTGCAAAAGGATTCCGAAGGGATCTTGATAATCCTGAAAAACCATCTTGTCTTGAGATCCAGCAGCAAAAATACAAGTACTCCCTTCATTCTGATCTGAAAGAACAATTGATTTCCGAGGGATAGGACTGCACAAAGAAGTATGTGCTTCTGCCATTTGAGTGTTATTTGTAGGTTCCTTTACCATGAGAAATCCTGGCATATTGTCTCTCTCAAGGTCATACTCCTCATCTTCATGGTCTAGGTCATTCTTAAACAAAAAACAATCTTCAAGATTATCAAACATGACAGCCTTATCATCTTTGTGAAAGAAAATATTATCTATTTGCTGATCTATAAAACTAATTACAAAACAAAGAGGAAGAGATTTCACCAACACTTTCTTGACCATGTGTGCAACGCAAATCTGCTTTAGCTTGGGCTGTAACATGACATTTCAAGAGTTGATCTATTTCATCTTCAGACAAAGGAGATAATGCTTTTTGTTTTCTTTTGCTCAAACAGTAATTGTCTTCATATGACATGGCAATCAAATTATCATTTACCACTGAGTTATGAAAAGAAGATTTCTCACTTACCTGAACAAAGATCACATCTTGTTGTCCATAAAATGACCACATTACCTCCTCATGAAGGTTTTGGTCAATAAATTTGTCTTCTTCATTCCAGATGATCTCAACAATAGAGCTCTCCTTCATGGGATTCAGAACAAGTTTGTCTTCATCATGACGACCTGAATCTAGATTTGAAATGGCGGACTTGACTTTATCACATTCTAAAATTGAAACTTGACTTTCATGCATGTTGTCTTCTTCTATGGACATATCTAGAATAAAACATTCTCCTTCATCATCTTCAACTATACTTAGATCTTGATCCTACTACAAATTTTCCTGTGCATCTTGACAAGTATCCTCTAAGTTTTCATTATACTGCTGAAATGGATTTTCATACAGGGCCTCCATGATCTCATCATCCATGAAATTATCATCTTCATAATATTTCTCAAGGCTTTCAATAAATGTAGAAGCATGCTTGCAACAGTCATGAACTAATTTTAATGATGGGTAAGATACTTGATATCTTTCAATGAAAATGGTATGAAAATCCTTTAAGCAGTGAATACAAGCAGGCAAAAAACTTTCATACCAAGATTGGGCTTCACCTTCCAGAGTGGCCAGGAATATCTTCATCAAGCAATCTTCAGGAAAATCCACTTTCAACTTGCGAACATGCATATGAAATCTAACCAGATGTAAAGCAGCATCTTTCTTACCATCATTGTTAAACATAGGCAGATTCCTTGACCAATCTACCTTGGGCATCTTATTCGGAAAACCTGGAATGTGATCTCGGCTCATGGGAGCGTATCTTCTCATGATTCGGTGAATATTTTTAGCCTTCTGATGTCTGACCATTGTTCACCATCAACCATCAGATCTGAACTTGATACATGTACTGGGGCAATTTATAAGTTAAGTGTTACAATTACAAGCTACACCAGAGATCGACTGAAGCAACGTTTATCTACTATGCGCTCGTAGAGCAATGTGCAGTTCAAAGGCTACTTGGCGTGACTTCAGACTCTATCTGTAGCTATAAATCAAATAACACTAACAAGAAAACTAGTTCTTCCCTAGTATGGTCGCCACTATGTTAGCGCTCAAATCTACCTTAGGCTGAAATAAGGTAAAACTCAAGGCTACATCAAACCACGTTCAACCTCGTAGCTAGCCCTACAAGGATAGGAGAGGGCTCTCTCCATGTCAATCTCAGCAAGAGGTAATTAATGAGGTCGAGATGACTAAATTGATGACTAATTTTAGGCTAGGTATGAAGTACAAGGACTTTGAAATTGATTTTTTAAGGTTTTGTTGAATTCAAGGAAAAGGCAATTTTGGGTGCGGGGATGAGGCACAGTTTTTGCAGAGGTCTACTTGGGGCAAGATAGGTGATTGTTTTGATGCCTTTAAAGTGATTGAATGAATAGATCTGACTGGTGAGAGGTTAAGGAGAGAAAGAAACTTTCAAGGATTCTCCCTAAATAGATGAAAACGTGGAAAATTAAACAAACTTAAAGGCAGAGCATAGCAAATTATGGATTCTACCTTAACACTTCATTTGTTCAATTGCAAAAGATAAGAGAAGGAAAGAGATGCACATAAAAAACTTACAAATACTGAAAGAAGCACACCATCAACACATAAAGCCACATGAATCCCAAATATTGCTACAAAACCTTGGTCTTTCCTTTGCCACAAATGCAGATAAGATATGTACAATAGTGTCAAGCTATTCCCAAGAGTCCAACCCTGAAAATGACTAAGAGAATACATAATATAGGTAGGCCAACACATTCCCTTGCCTCCAGGGGTCGAGCTCATCATGCTAGGAGCTGTTTCAACCAATTCTAAACAAATCACTACAATCTAGGCAGTCAAAACAACTTGCCTCTATAAGCTAGGAAACCCATCCATTCATTAATTTTTTGCTATTTTGTGAATGAATCATCTAGAATAGGTAAAAGTGAGTCCAAAATAGAATAATGTTTAATCAATTAAATCAATAGGGATGAAAAATCACATCACAAGTCAAAACGGGTCAAATTGGCTTCATTTCCTCAGCTGAAGAGTGAAAACTGGAATAAAAATTGTTTGCGTAGCGCCCCTAATCCCTATGCATAATGCACATTTGAGCCTGTTTTTTGGGACACTTACCGACATCTAAATTGAGCTCATGATAGCTCGTTGGAAAGAAATGGATGTCTACTTTCCAATACAAGTGGAATTTTTCAATTTGAAGCTCATTTTCCTCCTCAAAACTGTATTCTCCCAGAGGTAGTTCCTGCGGTTGGAAAAGGCGACAGAAAGGTGATTTTCATGATGTTTTTGAGCCTTTTGGTCACCCAAAACTTGATGAAATGCTTTGGCAATAGCTGAGCATGTATAATTTATCATGACAAATCCAAAACTACAAGCCATTTGTGGTTTGGAGCTCCCAATCTTATGGGTAGCGCGCTGTGCGCTACGCGTTGAGCCAAAAAACCTCTTTTGCAAGCCAAAAATTTCAAAACGAAAAAATTTTTCTCCAAATTTTCTAAAATTCAAAGTGAAGACTCTCCATCATGTATCATGCCTAGCCAACGAAGCCTCGGCCAAAAGTCAAAGTGGATCGGGCCTTTTCCGTTGTTTTAGCACTTTGCTCAAACGCCTCTTAAGGATCTTCATTTTCGCTTTGCAAACATGCATGCGAGCCCAATAGTGAGTTTTCATATGACGAAGCATGTCCTTGTCTCTGTTTTCCTTCGCCAACAACTTCTCCAAATGATTTTTCACCCAGATGAGCATTGATTCTCAATTAATACGTGTCAAATCACCGGGTCTCTTTTGGGCCAATTCTCGGTTTTGCTGGATTTTCCGCAGCTCATAAAGTGTATGCTCATCTTCCAACTATTTGTTGCGCTACTCCAAGTAGTTGATCACCCACTTAGCCATCTGTAATTTCTTTTGGAGCGACTCATTCTCATCCCTTTGCTCTCGGATGATCTCCTTTAGCTCCGAGCTAGGATAGCTAGCATCAACATCAATGATATCCGTGTCCTGGCCTCTTGAAGGACCCTCATCAACCATGGGCCTCTTGCCACTATCCTGAATCTGTACCTGTACCGAACACGGAGGTGAGACCCCTTCCACATGATGTGGAGATAATACTCGTTGTGCTGATGAAGTCAACGAGACCCCTTCCACCTCAGGTGGAGATAGTACTTGTCGTGCAGGTGCAAATAAGGCCCTGTGGCCTCACTGATATGTCACATATGCTGGAGCATCTACATGCTCGGTCTCAGGAATGTCAAACTACTGTGAAGGCCCTCCCTCATCATGAACTATCTCTGGTGGTGGCTGAGGCACTGTGAAGAAGTCACGAGAAATAAAATCCTCCCATGTAATGCCTTGCTGTGCCAACTGATGAATCGCCACGATCTTGATCAATGCATAATGATATATGCTCCTATGCTGATGTGTTGGGCTCTTCCTTTGCACTAAAGGCACCATACTCTCTATTTTGCGAAACATAAAGTATGGAATGTTCATCAGATGCACCCTTGTAAAATACATCAACAAAAGGACATGGTATGCATAAAGACGCGAGAATCTGCCCTCACAACTAAAATACCGAATGATGAGTTTCATCAAAGGTGCAAACCGATCATTCAGGTAGTGGAAAGGAAAAACTCTCCTCAAGTGCCTCATATACCTTGGTTTAATATATGGCTCATAATATGATTTCTTGACCTGCTGACGCTTATTCCATTGCTCCCCGATATTTGGAATCCCAGTGGCCTCTGCAATAGTCTCTGGTGACAAAATGAAATTAAATCCAGCGAGGTTTACATGGCCATCATGTAAATGGAGAACAAACAAGCGAGCTAATTCACGATGATGCTGAAATTGTGAAATTAGCTCACAAAAATGATAGCATGACTGATGGCGAAAACAATCCATGGCAAGTGGGCAAGCCTGCAATTGTACCATAGAAGTGGGCTCTTCTCTAAGACGTTTACCACCTTTGCCACCTCTGCGAGGCCTTTGTGGCACATTTCCCTCTGTTGTGGAATCACTGTCATTTTCCTGCTCATACACTAACTCTGTATCTGACATGGCTTTGAAAACACAATAACTGTAATAGGAGGACTGCAATATGTATTTTGTAGGTGTGATGAAATCCCAATTTCAGTACATACTCAAAAAACCAACTGAAGCATCATAAGAGTTATGCCATAATGGACATTTTGTTTGGTATATTTGGGCATAAAATAGTCACAAAGACAATTTCACAAATGGAAAAGCGTATGAAGTGTTGTTGGCTCAAAGCTTTGAAATGGGCATGGAGCTATATTTCACCAAGGAAAGGGAGAAAAATCTTCACCAATTACTCATATGTCCTTTAATACCCTTTACAAAGATTTTGATAGGGGCCTAGGGTTTCATTTGTTTTCTTATACCCAACACACCACTTCCACTCTTCAAACACTATAACAATATTCAAATTGATTGATTGAGTCAAACAAAACCTACTTGCAGCTTTGGAGCCGATTAGACATGATCTAGGCGCATAAATGTGATGCTGGAATGAGTGCATAGCGCACAGTTTCAATGCATAGCGCACGGCCTGATGCGTAGCGCCTATGTAATTTAACAAAGGCCACGCTCGCCCAATGCATAGCGCACTACCCAGTGCGTAGCGCAGAGTTTCAATGCATAGCGCGCACCTTAAACTCTGTCCAAGGGTTTGTAAATTGGTTTTTCGCCCTCCAATCTTGAACATGCTCTTGCTTTGATATGTGGTGAACAAATAGACTTGTTTTCACCTTATATACAACCAAAATATCTAATTTGATTAAATTGACTTCAAAAAACCCACTTTGTAATGTTTGGGCACTTTCACTTTTGGTCTTTTAATACAATAGTGCTTTTTTTCATTTTCTCATGCTTTTCTGAGGTTTGGACTGAAGTTCTTTGTTGATTTTTGTTTGCAGGGATAGTTGTGATATGATCTGGCAAAGGAGACCAAGGCTACACTTGAATGATTGAAGAACTGAAATTTTGAAAATTTTTACAAAAATGAGATGGTGACTTAACTTCAAAACAGAGTTTTGAAGAGAAGTCCTAATTCAGCTGTACAATGATGAAAATTATTGAAGTGACGATCTATCAAAGACATCCCTCTCGCCTGCTGGTCTTCTAAGACTTTCCAAAACAAAACTGACTCAACCCTAGACCTAAGAACTAAAAGTTTAAAACATGATTGTAAATGACCTTTGAAGACTTGTTTTTATGAATAGACCTGAACCAGCAGTGCCAAGCACGAGGGGAATGAGTGACACAAACCATTCCGTCAGATTTATGGCATGACCAACGAAATGCAACTGACTGAAACTGATGGGACGTCTAAAAATGAAATGCAAAAAGAGCTTTGATCTCTGACGGAGGGATAACTAGACCAACTCTAACATTGGCTCCAATGGGGATGGTAGCACCTTGGAGGTGCCAAGAACGGCAGATCTTTGGGAGAGCAGACCAGTGCCTTCATCTATTGGGCGATGGAATCATTATTTGAACGGATAACACAAAACCTTTGACACATTTATTGAATGAAAACATGACTGAAAACTGACTCAAACCGACTTGATGGCAAACTGAATTAACTAAAAAAAAAAATTGACTCAACAAACCAAACACAAATGACTCATGACTGACTTAAAACAAGACTTTACAAAGCTTTTGGAAAAAAGGCAGCAATCCATCAAGATTTGGAATCATGATGACAACCACCTACATACTAATGAAATATGTACAATCATGTGTAATGATCTCTCCAATGTAACCAATCCAACAAATGGCTACATACCAAATTTCTACTCTCACTTTTCTCAAGCAGGTGGAACAATGTACATGTAGGCAACTGACAATAACCACTGAAACCAAGGCTTATGATAATGAACCAGGCAACATTTATATCCTCTAGTGCTTGCAAAAGGATGTGGAATGGATCTTGATAATCCTGAAGCACCATCGTGTCTTGAGATCCAACAGCAAAAATACAAGTACTCCCTTCATTCTGATATGAAAGAACAATTGATTTCTGACGGATAGGAATACACAAAGAATTATGTGCTTCTGCCATCTGAGTGTTAGCTATAGGTTAATTGACCATGAGAAATCCTGGCATATTGTCTCTCTCAACCTCATACGCCTCATCTTCATGGTCTAGGTCATTCTTAAACAAAAAACAATCTTCAATATTATCAAACATGACATCCTTATCATCTTTGTGAAAGAAAATATTATCTATTTGCTTATCTATAAAACTGATTACAAGATCGTCATCATTTTCAAAAGAGGAAGAGATTTCACCAACACTTTCTTGACCATGTGTGCACTACAAATCTGCTTTAGCTTGGGCTGTAACATGACCTTTCAAGAGTTGATCTATTTCATCTTCAGAAAAAGGAGATAATGCTTTTTGTTTTCTTTTGCTCAAACATCAATTGTCTTCATATGACATGGCAATCAAATTATCATTTACCACTGAGTTATGAAAAGAAGATTTCTTACTTACCTGAACAAAGATCTCATCTTGTTGTCCATGAAATGACCAGATTACCTCCTCATGAAGGTTTTGGTCAATAACTTTGTCTTCTTCATTCCAGATGATCTCAACAATAGAGCTCTCCTTCATGGGATTCAGAACAAGGTTGTCTTCATCATCATGACCTGAATCTAGATTTGAAATGGCGGACTTGACTTTATCACATTCTGAAATTGAAACTTGATTTTGATGCATGTTGTCTTCTTCTATGGACAGATCTGGAATAAAACATTCTCCTTCATCATCTTCAACTATACTTAGATCTTGATCCTGCTGCAAATTTTCCTGTGCATCTTGACAAGTATCCTCTAAGTTTTCATTATACTTCTGAAATGGATTTTCATATAGGGCCTCCATGATCTCATCATCCATGAAATTATCATCTTCATAATATTTCTCAAGGCTTTCAATAAAAGTAGAAGCATGCTTGCAACAGTCATGAACTAATTTTAATGATGGGTATGATACTTGATATCTTTCAATGAACATGGTATGAAAATCCTTTAAGCAGTGAATACAAGCAGGCAACAAACTTTCATACCAAGATTGGGCTTCACCTTCCAGAGTGGCCAGGAATATCTTCATCAAGCAATCTTCAAGAAAATCCACTTTCAACTTGCGAACATGCATATGAAATCTAACCAGATCTAAAGCAACATCTTTCTTACCATCATTCTTAAACGTAGACAGATTCCTTGACCAATCTACCTTGGGCATCTTATTTGGAAAACCTGGAATGTGATCTCGGCTCATGGGAGCGTATCTTCTCATGATTTGGTCCATCTTGAAAATCTCACAGCTACTCATCTCCCTACAGTGAAGTCACCATGAAGCATCGATTTCTGGATTGTTCAGTGAATAAAGTCGCAAGGTGAATATTTTCAGCCTTCTGATGTGTGACCGTTGTTCACCATCAACCATCAGATCTGAACTTGATACACGTACTGGGGCAATTTATAAGTTAAGTGTTACAATTACGAGCTACACCGGAGATCGACTGAAGCAACGTTTATCTACTATGCACTCGCAGAGAAATGTGCAGTTCAAAGGCTACCTTGCATGACTTCAGACTCCGTATGTAGCTATAAATCAAATAACACTAACAAGCAAACCAGTTCTTCCCAAGTATGGTCGTCGCTATGTTAGCGCTCAAATCTACCTTAGGTTGAAATAAGGTAAAACTCAAGGCTACATCAAACCACACTCAGCCTCGTAGCTAGCCCTACGAGGACAGGAGAGGGCTCTCTGCATGTCAATATCGGCAAAAGGAAATCAATGAGGTCGAGATGACTGAATTGATGACTAATTTTAGGCTAGGTATGAAGTACAAGGACTTTGAAATTGATTTTTTGAGGTTTTGTTGAATTCAAGGGAAAGTCAATTTTGGGTGCGGGGATGAGGCACAGTTTTTGCAGAGGTCTACTTGGGGCAAGATAGGCGTTTGCTTTGATGCCTCTAAAGTGATTGAATGAATATATTTGACTGGTGAGAGGTTAAGGAGATCAAGAAAATTTCAAGGATTCTCCCTAAATAGATGAAAACATGGAAAATTAAACAAACTTAAAGGCAAAGCATAGCAAATTATGGATTCTACCTTAACACTTCATTTGTTCAATTGCAGAAGATAAGAGAAGGAAAGAGATGCACATAAACAACTTACAAATACTAAAAGAAGCACACCATCAACACATAAAGCCACATGAATCCCAAATACTGCTGCAAAACCCTGGTCTTTCCTTTGCCAAAAATGCAGATAAGATATGTACAATAGTGTCAAGCTATTCCCAAGAGTCCAACCCTGAAAATGAATAAGAAAATACATAATATAGGCAAGAAAACACATTCCCTTGCCTCTAGGGGTCTATCTCATCATCCTAGGAGCTGTTTCAACCAATTCTATACAAAGCACTACAATCTAGGCAGTCAAAACAACTTGCCTTTATAAGCTAGGAAACCCATCCATTCATTAATTTTTTTCTATTTTGTGAATGAATCATCTAGAATAGGTAAAAGTGAGTCCAAAATAACATAATGTTCCATCAATTACATCAAGAGAGATGAAAAATCACATCACAAGTCAAAACTGGTCAAACTGGCTTCATTTCCTGAGCTGAAGAGCGAAAACTGGACCAAAAACTGTATGTGTAGCGCCCCTAATCCCTATGCGTAGCGCACATTTGAGCATGTTTTGGGGGAACTTCCCGACATGAAAATTGCACTCATGATAGCTCGTTGGAAAGCCTTGGATGTCTACTTTCCAACGCAAGTAGCATTTTTCAATTTGAACCTCATTTTCTCCCTCAAAATGGTATTCTCCCAGAGGTACTTCCTGCTATTGGAAAAGGCGGCAGAAAGGTGATTTTCATGATGTTTTTTAGCCTTTTGGTCACCAAAAACTTGATGAAATGATTTGGAAATAGCTGAGCATGTATAATTCATCATGAAAAATCGAAAACTACAAGCCATTTGTGATTTGGAGCTCCCAATCTTATGGGTAGCGCGCTGCGCGCTACGCGTTGAGCCAAAAAGCCTGTTTTGCAAGCCAAAAATTTCAAAACGAAAAAATTTTCTATGAATTTGCTCAAATTCGGAGTGAAGAACCTCCATCATGTATCATGCCGATCCAACGAAGCATCGGCCAAAACTCGAAGTGGATCGGGCCTTTTCCGTTGTTTTAGCGCTTTGCTCAAACGCCTCTTAAGGATCTTCATTTTCGCTTTGCAAACATGCATGCGAGCCCAATAGTGAGTTTTCATATGACAAATCATGTCCTTGTCTCTGTTTGCCTTCACCAACAACTTCTCCAAATGAGTGTCCACCCGGATGAGCATTGATTCTTGATCAATAGGTGTCAAAGCAACGGGTCTCTTTCGGGCCAATTCTCGGTCTTCCCGGATTTTCCGCATCTCATAAAGTGTATGCTCATCTTCCAACTATTTGTTGCACTACTCCAAGTAGTTGATCACCCACTTAGCCATCTACAATTTCTTTTGTAGCGACTCATTCTCAGCCCTTTGCTCTCGGATGATCTCCTTTAGCTCTGAGCTAGGAGAGCTAGCATCAACATCAATGATATTCGTGTCCTGGCCTCTTGAAGGACCCTCATTAACCATGGGTCTCTTTCCCCTATCTTGAATCTGTACCTATACTAAACACGGAGGCGAGACCCCTTCCACATGATGTGGAGATAATACTCGTTGTGCTGATGAAGTCAATGAGACCCCTTCCACCCCAGGTGGAGATAGTACCCGTTGTGCAGATGCAAATAAGGCCCTGTGGCCTCGCTGATATGTCACTATTGCTAGAGCATCTACATGCTCGGTCTCAAGAATGTCAAACTGCTCTGAAGGCCCTCCCTCATCATGAACTATCTCTGGTGGTGGCTGAGGCGCTGTGAAGAAGTCACGAGAAATAAAATCCTCCCATGTAATGCCCTGCTGTGCCAACTGATGAATCACCACGATCTTGATCAATGCATAATGATATATGCTCCTATGCTGATGTCTTGGGCTCTTCCTTTGCACTAAAGGCACCATCCTCTTTATGTTGCGAAACATAAAGTATCGAATGTTCATCAGATGCACCCTTGTAAAATGCATCAACAAACGGACATGGTATGCATAAAGACACGAGAATCTGCCCTCACAACTGAAATACCGAATGATGATTTTCATGAAAGGTGCAAACCGATCATTCAGGTAGTGGAAAGGAAAAACTCTGCTCAAGTGCCTCATATACCCTGGTTTAATATATGGCTCATAATATGATTTCTCGAGCTGCTGATGCTTATTCCATTGCTCCCCGATATTTGGAATCCAAGTGGCCTCTGCAATAGTCTCTGGTGACAAAATGAAATTAACTCCAGCGAGGTTTACATGGCCATCATGTAAATGGAGAACAAACAAGTGAGCTAATTCACGATGATGCTGAAATTGTGAAATTAGCTCACAAAAATGATAGCATGACTGATGGCGAAAACAATCCATGGCAAGTGAGAAAGCCTGCAATTGTACCATAGAAGTGGGCTCTTCTCTAAGATGTTTACCACCTTTGCCACCTCTGTGAGGCCTTTGTGGCACATTTCCCTCTATTGTGGAATCATTGTCATTTTCCTGCTCATACACTGACTCTGTATCTGACATGGCTTTGAAAACACAATAACTGCAATAGGAGGACTGCAATATGTATGTTGTAGGTGTGATGAAATCGCAATTTTCGTACATACTCAAAAAACCAGCTGAAGCATCATAAGAGTTATGCCATAATGGACATTTTGTTTGGTATATTTGGGCATAAAATAGTCACAAAGACAGTTTGACAAATGGACAAGTGTATGAAGTCTTGTTGGCTCAAAGCTTTCAAATGGGCATGGAGCTATATTTGACCAACAAAAGGGAGAAAAATATTCACCAATTACTCATATGTCCTTTAATACCCTTTACAAAGATTTTGATAGGAGCCTAGGGTTTCATTTGTTTTCTTATACCCAACACACCACTTCCACTCTTCAAACACACTATTAACAATATTCAAATTGATTGATTGAGTCAAAGAACACCTACTTGCAGCTTTGGCGGCGATTAGACACAATCTAGGCGCATAAATGTGATGCTGGAATGAGTGTGTAGTGCACAGTTTCAATGCGTAGTGCACGGCCTGATGCGTAGCACCTATGTAATTTAACAAAGGCCGCGCTCGCCCAATGCGTAGCGCATTGTCCAATGTGTAGCGCATAGTTTCAATGCGTAGCACGCACCTTAAACTCTGTCCAAGGGTTTGTAAATTGGTTTTTCACCCTCCAATCTTGAACACGCTCTTGCTTTGATATGTGCTGAACAAATAGACTTGTTTTAACCTTATATACAACCAAAATATCTAATTTGATTAAATTGACTTCAAAAAACCCACTTTGTAAAGTTTGGGCACTTTCACTTTTGGTTTTTTAATACAATAGTGCTTTTTTTATTTTCTCATGCTTTTCTGAGGTTTGGACTGAAGTTCTTTGTTGATTTTTGGTTGCAGGGATAGCTGTGATATGCTCTAGCAAAGGAGACCAAGGCTGCACTTGAACGATTGAAGAACTGAAATTTTGAAAATTTTTACAAAAATGAGATGGCGACTTATCTTCAAAACAGAGTTTTGAAGAGAAGTCCTAATTCAGCTGTACAATGATGAAAATTATTGAAGTGACGACCTATCAAAGACATCCCTCTGGCCTGTTGGTCTTCTAAGACTTTTCAAAACAAAACTGACTCAACCCTAGACCTAAGACCTAAAAATTTAAAACATGATTGTAAATGACCTTTGAAGACTTTTTTTTATGAATAAACCTGAACTAGCAATGCCAAGCATGAGGGGAATGAGTGACACAAACCATTCTGTCAAATTTATGGCATGCCTAATGAAATGCAACTGATTGAAACTAATGGGACGCCTAAAAATGAAATGAAAAAAGAGCTTTGATCTTTGACGGAGGGATAACTAGACCGACTCTAATAGAATGCAGAAGGAACTTCAGATGAGTATGAGAGCACAGATCTACACTGTTGGAAGGCATAATACATATTTCAGATGGACACTAGATATCCATGTTTTGGATGGACACAAGATATCCCTGATAAGGTGCAGGTGTACTATTTCGTATAGGTGTAGGTAGACAAGACTTTGATGTCTTTCTCAGAGGTCTGAAATTTTGGATAGGCACAGAAAGGTACCTCTGTCATAAATACAATGTTAGCTAAGATCAAAGTCTCAAAAGGAGTAGTGAGTCTTAGCATTTAAATGACATACCTATCTCAGATGGATGAAGCATTATAAAATTTGGATAACGACATTCTCGGCATAGTCACAATTTTGGTGAGAACAATCTCGATGGATCTATCTCACAGCAGACAAGGTATATGTATATCCTCACTGTAGATATCACAATAATTCTAGAGGCATGATCTCAGTCTCAACATATCTATGTTATATATATTCACGTTATAAAGAGGCCAGAAAGGAAAATGTATGAATTCAAATTACTGTAGATGACAGCATGATTGTGTAGTTTGAGACTGCGTGGAGGATTCCAGAACTATAGCCTAGCTACTTTACTAGGTTGCAAGCCATAGCGGGCAGCTAAGGCTGACATGCATATGGTTGTATAATGAAGCAATAGAAGGATAGTGTTGCAGCATGATGAAGTAGCGAGAAGTTATAACAGCAACATGATGGGCACATTAGCAAGGGCAGCATGATGATGAGAGTAGGAGCAGCTCAGTCATCAAGGTTCAAGACACTGTGATGGTACACTAAGGTGCTACATGGCGAGGTGCAAAAAATGATCGGGAGGTAGCTCAATGATAGGTGAAGGAGTCACTTTAGAGAATCAGTTGAAGCAATATGTCTTCAACTAATCTCATGTAGATATTAAGAGTTAAAGTATTGAATTCTATTGCAAATGTACTATATCTCTCAATTTCTCTGCTAAACTATGAAGAACATAAAAGAAGAATTGATCAAGGGTTTCCCCACATTGTGGGGTTTGTCCCCGGCTAGCACCACATCCTATTTCCTCTTGTCTTGGCTTGTCCTCTGTGATTTATGTTTCTATTCTATCTGCAACTTGCTTTAATGCTAATGTGATTGCTAATTTGGAAAATTGAAATAAATTTCTCTAGCATAGAAAATACCTAAAATTAACATGGTATCAGAGTTGAGGTGATGAAAATGCCCAAGAAAGAGTGAAAGAGCAATCACCAAAGACAGTTGGGATAGGAAAAAAGGATCAATGGGTTCCTTGTAGTGGATCAAAAGTCAAAGTATTGACTTCTATTGTAAATGTACTATCTCTCTCACTTTCTCTATTGACCTTTGAAGAACATAAAAGAAGAATTGATCAAGGGTTTCCCCATATTTTGGGGTTTGTCCTTGTCTAGCGCCACATCCTGTGTCCTCTTTTCTTGACTTGTCTTCTGCGATTTATATTTCTTTTCTATTTGTAGTTTACTTTAATGTTGATGGGATTTCCAATCTGGAAAATTGAAATAAATTTCTCTAGCATAGAACATACCTAAAATTAACAAGGTGGCATATTTATTTAGTAGTTTCTCTGTTGACGCAGTCATATGCGTGTACACCTTAATGAATTTATGATAATATCCAATGTGTCCAAGAGTTGTCCATAGCTACATCACATTCTTTGGTAGATCCAAATTAATATTAACAATGATTTTTGCAGGATCTACCATCAAATCTTGCTTACAAACACCATGTCCCAATAAAATCCCATAAGGTACACAAAAAATGCACTTCATCAGGTTTAATGAGATTTGATACTTCTTGTAGATATCCAACATCAAGTGCATGCTCGAGACATGCTTCTTTAATAACCTAAAGACTATCCAGTCATCCAAGTATACCTCCATAAATTTGTGAATGAATTCTTTAAACTCTGCGACGATAACTCTGGAAAATATTTTCGATGCATTCTTCAACACAAATGACATTACTATATATTGAAATTATCTCCATTCAATAGTGAAGGTGGTCTTACTCCTATTTTCTAGTACTATTTTAATCTAATGGTACCTAGATAACCCATATGTAAAGTAATAGGCCTCCTATCCTCCTACATTTTCCAAAACTTCGTCTCTGAATGGTGTTGGGAATGGTTCATGTACACATGTGTCATTCAACTTCCTTAAGTTGACACATATCCTTATTTCGCCCTTACTCTTTTTCTCTTGTACTACCATTGGACTCACTCAATCAAATTGTTCCATAGGTTTGATTATGCCAGTTGTGACCATCTTCTTAAGTCCATGCTTTATCGTTTCTTTGTACTTTGGGTTGACTCTATACATTCACTATTTTATAGGGTTTGCATCCAATTTCAAATTGATTTTCATGACACTCAAGTCTCCCACAATGCCTTTTAACTCTTTTAACTTCGTTGGGAACCACTCCTAATACTCATGCACTAACTCAGTGAATTTTCATAATGTATCTTCATCCTAGTAATCTCCTATGAACGTGAACTTGGGCTCCACCTCTGAGCCTATATTGACTTGCCTCGTCTTAATAGGTTACATTAGATAAGGTATTTTAACATATAGTTCTACCACTTCATGTTGTCCCTTTGACTCATGAATATTAATGCTGTACAGATCTTCGTCGCCTTTGTCAATGGTTAGATTATAGCATTCTAGTGTGTGTTGCAACTGTGCATTCCAGTTGGGTTGTACCCAAGTCATTGGCTACTTAGGTGTCTAGAAAATTGCTGCTTCAATTTCTTGAAGAGCATCATTGATGCATTAAAATCCACTCTCAAATATAAAAGTAAAAATAAAACCTTCCTTCATATTGTTCCAATTGGTGGCACCATGGAGAAGCTTCGTTTCAAGATACCAATTCATTTGTATCACATCCAAAATGTGAACAAATACATGTACCCATTTTGGTCGAGGTTCTTCCCATGTCATAGTCCAATGAGACAAATAATTTTGAGGATCATCTTTGCCATTGTACTTCTATATGATTCTTGTATTTGTAGGATCAAACCTGAGCCTCATTAATCACCAATACTCTTGCCAATATCCTATATTATCCTTATGTGTATCCTACTAGCATATAGTTGTAGCCCTCAAATCCAGATCCAATGATTGGAATCAATGTTCTTCTAGTACATCCCTTTCAAATTTATCCAAAAATACGTTGACATCACATATACCATCATAATATGGTAAGTTAGGTACTTTAGTTGATATACAATGAAGATATTTCATCATTCTATTACAGCACAGAGTAGAAACTTTGTGCAACAGGTTCTTCTAGTTCTCTAATTCTTCATTCAAGTGTGATTGACATGAACTATCTTTCTCCTAGATTATCCATCCATCTACAGTGGGGTTGATCCAATCCTCGTCACACATAGTTAACTTATATATGTGGTCAATATTATCATGACCGTATTCATTACGAATGGGTTCTATATATCTCGCTCCTTTAGAAGGATCTAAAGGAACAATAACCCTAGTACCATTTTTTTTTAATACCATACTTGACCTTTTTATATTGATTATGGCATCCATATCAAAAGCCCAATCGCTTCCGAGAAAATATGGATACGGATTACTGTCGTCCACAATCTCAATGACTTCGAAGTCCGCCCTCACTCTTTCTCCTTCAATATCCATCATAGCACTGTGCAACCATCCCATCAGGATAATCTTCTATTGATTGGCCATGCACAGCTAAATTGGTGACCATCACAACTTTGGTTGCCCCATCCACTCCCAAGTCTACATTGGTAAGACATTCACATCTCATCTAAGTCCAAAATAATGGTAGAAGTGTCCTCAGGCACATAATTTTATTAATCAGAAAAAATAATTACATAATTTATTTTTGCAAGAGTTTATACCCGAACAACCAAACACTCTTGCAATGAGCTATTTATAAGCTCCATGTCCTAACTACCTCTAATTATGGATCACTTATTAAATAACAAGTGTCCATTTACATTAAATGCTATTCAAACTAGCTAGCTAACTAATCTCCTAAAATAGAGCCTAAGATATGACACATTTGGAGAGTCATATCTTGTTACAACAATATACTAATTCTAATTGTCTCCATTAAATAATTAATCATTCTAGAATAATAATTATTAATTTAATTTCTTAAATTAATAATTATTTTATTTCAATTTTATAACCTATGATAATGAATTATTTTTGGATCATCTAACACAAAATTACCTTATCCATTTCAAAGTTGCCAATTTACGTAGTTAATCGTATTTCTCGACCAATACTCTCCTTATTCTTATTGACCTTATTTACTATGTGTTGTTTAGTTTGTGGCTTTTCCTTAGGGGCATAGTTGTCTATCAATTCTTGCAACCCGTCCACTGCTTTCTGGTCCATTAACAACTTCATACAAATCTCCATAAATGACTTCAAAATAGTCAAATTAGGTTTCTTCGTCATAGTACCTACTTCAGGAACATTCTTCTTTGGTACTAGTTTCATTTGAATTTTTTATGTCGAAGCTCCTACTTCCATGAAACTCTTTATTTTCGCCAGGAAAGTTGTCCTTTCCTTCTGTAGATCAAAATCAATAATCTTTTCTCCTGCCTTCCTAATGCACTACCACAGGCTCTTTACCTTGTGCCTTATCTTCTTCGGTAGCCACACCACTTTGTGTCACTATATTAATGCATAGATCACCCTCACGTGGTTCAAACCACATAATTTGTACATTCTACGCAGGTTGATTATTCTTCTCTTCCTGCATGCTAGCAATTAAAATAGGGAAATATTCTATCACATGCTCAAATTGTCTGCAATACTGACATGAAGGATAAGTGGGATTCTAGAAATCTTGCGCATAATGTTTGGCTTCGCCACAATTATAGCATATGATCTGACCCCTTCCTCTTCCAGTGCCCCCTCTGCGACCATGTCTTAGACCTTGAAATCCTCCACAAACCACAGGTGAACCATTATCTTCTTGCACGTGACCTTTAGCTTTCATCCTATATGCTAGGGTTCAATCTATCATCAATTCATAGCTACAACAATGGCACTCATCATGTTATATTGATAAATAGAACTTGAAAAATAATTGTTGTAATGACTACACATATTTCTGTAGAAAATAGCAGTGATTAGTTGGGTGTTGTAGTGCAACTCGACAAATACTATCCCATATGCTTGGTCTGGTACTTGGTCTAGCACTAGGATTTGTCTTCAAAGGATTGGAAACTCCACCAGCCAAATAATCAAAATAGATCAGGTGTTGGTCCTTATAGTTACCTTCCTTCCTACACTTTAGGCACTACACTTCTGAGCACATCTTAGACCGAACGTCCTTTCCTTTCTTCAAGTCTTGTAGCTCCATATGCAAACTTTCCAATTGGGGTTGTATCTAATGAACCCCTATATGAGTGTATTTTACTGGCGAATATTCTAATTTCGTTGATATTTCTAATGCTTCCGTGTGCACCCCAATATTTTTCTGCGATAGTGTTAATCTGAGGTGTGGAAATATCACATCTATATAGCACTCATTATGCAATTCATTAGAGATGTAGAAGTTGGCTTGTCCCGTCAAACATTTTAACCTCTGATCTACATCCTAGGTAGTCTCATTGATGGCATGCTTAATCTCTTTTATTTCTATAATTCACTAAGACTATGACTTCAAATTCTTAAACTACTTGTTTAATTTGTTCTTCGTTGTAGCTAGTGAGGTAGATAGATTTTCCATACTATACTTTATATACCACAACTGCGCTCTATCTTGTAGTGCTTTGACAAGCTACTTTCTTCTTCATATCATCATCATTGATCGTCTACACTTTCCACATAGCTTCCGTGACAAACAAAAATTGATCAAGATCCTCTAATCCATGGCCCTTAACGAGAGACATCTTCGCTACAATAGCCATGTTGAATAGTGGAGGTGGAGGTTTAGGTGTGTGAGGTGGAGGCAAAGGTGGAGGTGGAGTGGATGGGTGTAGATTCCCCAAAGTGCCTTGAGTTTCTGACTATGCCACACCTCTAGGTGGACTAGGGTTGCTCCTTTCTTCTTTATTGTCTGATTCACCCAATAATTTACTATACTCACACTCAATATATTTGTCACGATTGGTTTTAAATATCTTATCGCTTTTTGTAGATCTAGTATACCCTCTTTTAAACATCAATCTATAGGCATAACACCCTTTTCATGTAACAACATCTTAATCAAGAGATTTAAGGATTTCAGATACTTACCTCATGGACCTTTGAAAAATTTGCGCTTAGATTCACTTTAGGATATTGTTGTGTCAATTGGAATTTTAGTAATAAAGCCTCTAACGATACTATCAACCCAGTAATCAAAAACTCTTGCAACCTTATTTTCGTACTCCTTAAGTCATTTCTAGGGTCGACATAATATGTTCGTCATGTTTCCAACAGGGTTCGGTGGCCGCTAGCTTTGAAAGCCACTTGTGCATCTCATTAGCGAACGATGAGAAAAATATGTGGTGATGTTATGTATAGATACACCTCTATAACCACCTTTCTTTCAAATAGCGCATATCTCTTCCATTAGGGGACTTTTGAGGTCTAAAATGGGCATCCTAAGAAAGATGTACAACAAGAATAATCTTTATAAGAAGCAATAGGATTCAAGATCATGATGCCAACCATAGGGGATGATTCACCATTTTTGGAGTAAAAAAGTAAAAATATAAAAAAATAATAAAACTAATTTTTCAACTCGTATTTTTAACTTATCTCCTTAAGGTTCTACTAAAATTTCGAGTGGGAGTAATTGTTGAATGCAAGATTTGATTCCTCATCCAAGGAGTTCCCATGTTGCATGCTTTCAATAGACCCTGCTACATGAAAAATGATAAATACATTAAAGCACATGATTATAATCTTGTGTTTTCATGTATTTCTCATTTTTCGTGTAGCAGGGTCCATCGAAAGTATGCGACATGGGTACTATTTGGATGAGGAATCAATTTTTTTATCCAAGGAGTGTTTCCACTAGAAATTTGAGTAAACCCAAAGGGAGATAAGTTGAAATTACGAGTTGTAAAAATAATTTTTCCTTTTTTCCTTGTCAAAATTGATGATGTAATCTAATCTTATCTTATTATTTACACTATTATTTTATAATTTCCCTAGGAGGCCAACTGTAGACCTCAAAAATCCGCTAATGTTTCTTATGCTACAAATTCATGCAACTTCTAATCTTCCCAATTTTGGATCTCTTTTCCACTCAAATGCCACATCAGACATCCCTTAGATAGATCCTGGTCCTGGTAATGGAACCATTTGTTGCCTTCAGGGGCTTAGACTTAGGTTCAAAGCTAGTTGTGCTAACCAAAAGAACCTTATACCACCATCCCTTTTAGCAATGACTTGCTTGCGTAGAGTGCAGTCTCACTCGAGGTGATATTGGGGGATGCTAGAACTAGGTTTCTGCATCCAAAGGGACTATGTAGTGTGGTTGTAAGGTTTTTAACAATTTAGGAATTAATTTCACCTTTTGGAGCCACTAAATTTATTCTTACAATCATAAAGGGTTTTCTTTCTTAACATATTTTCGAAATGTGCAAAACTATTCTAACATGTATTATTCAACATATAAAGAAATATATGAACATTCACAATGTAATTGTAGAAGAAATATATAAAACGAACCATAAACAGGCTAAACAGACAACTTATGTGAACATACAAAGATACATAGATTTATCCTCAAATTTCTTCTTTATTAGTCAAGTATTCTCAAATAAAATCTTTCTGACCCTGCACACATAGCTATAGGGGCCTACGAACTCAACTGCAGACTTACCAAGGTTTTTTTGTGCACAACTATAGGAGCCTTCCCCTTCACCTGACTACAGAATAATCTCACAAAAATATACTCAAAATTATTTCATCCCTTCAACTTATATCTTATACTTGCTAAAACATCCCTTTATATAGGCTTTTACCCTTACCATACCATGGTCCACAAACCATGGGCAGAGCTCAGAATCCTCTAGGTAATCCCTTCCCTTTACAAATAATGGGATTTGACCCACCCAAAAGCCCATTTGACTCTTATAATCATGCACTAATCACTCTCTACTCCTTAAAATAGGGAGTCTTTACATGCCTTAGACAAAACTTATAGCCGAATCACACATCCCTTAGATAGATCCTCGTCGTGACCACATAACCATTTGTTGGATTTAGGGGCTTAGACCCAGGTTCAAAGTTAGCTGCACTAACCAAAAAAACCCTATATCACAGGCCCTTTTAGCAACAACCTTCTTGTGCAGACTGAAGTCTCACCTGAGGTGATATTACGGAATTCTACAACCAGGTTTCTACATCCAAATGGACTAAGCAGTGTGTATGTAAGGATTTTAACAATTCAGGGCTTAATGTGATCTTCACAAACTCCTAACCTTATTCTTATAGTCATAAAGAGTTTTCCTTCTTAATAGATTTGTGAACTACGTGAAACTAATCTAACATGTATTATTCAGCATATAAAACAATATCTGAACCTTCACAATGAAATTGTAGAAGAAATATATAAAATGAATCATAAATAGGCTAAACATAGAACTTATGTGAACATACAGAGATACACAAATTGATCCTCAATTTTGTTTTTTATTAGTCAAGTCTTCTCAAACAAAATCTTGATGACCTTGCGCACACAGCTGCAAGTGCCTACGCACTCAACTGCAATCTTACCAAGATCTTCATGCACACATCTACAGGAGCCTTCACCTTTACCTGAGTACAGAAATATCTTACAAAAACTGACTCAAAAGTATCTCATCGCTTCAACATATATCTTAGACTTGCTAAAACATCCCTTTATATATGATTTTACCCTTACAATACCATGGTCTGCAAAACATGGATGGAGCTCAAAATCCTGTAGATAATTCCATTCCTTTACAAAACAATGGGCGTTGACCCACCCTAAAGCCCCTTTGACTCTTATAATCCTGCGCTAATCGCACTCCACTCCTCAAAATGCGGATTCTTTACATGACTCAGACAAAACTTAGTCCTAGGGGAACTCTACCCAACATCATGCTAGATTTTTTGCCATTGGAGAACACCATATGTCAAGTATTTACTCTGTGTCAGTTATGTCTATGTTTAGTTTCAATCTAACAAAGGAAATTCAAGCCAAGTAAGTGATGGAGTTGGTGTTGTATTGTTGATGAATAGGGTGGTGGCCATGTAAAATGGTTCATAATTATCAATAGAAGACAAGTTGATCAATGCATGAATTTTCATTATAGAAAAAAATATTCTTAATGGATGAGCACAAATCCTCATTTTGTTGAACCATATGCTTCCCACCTCTCTTGCATCCACCTTCTGAAAAATGTTCTGAACTAAAAACCCACTAATGCAAAAGTTCATCTCGAACTATAACATTGTTGGGATCAATCTAAATGAATAAGTGCAACACTTAAAAGGATGTGCTTTACTTGTATAATTTTACACATGCAAACCTCTTCATAAAACAAAATAGACTTTGCACAAAAAGGTTTCAGGACTGAGATAGAAAGAGTATGAGGGACCCATATCCTTTTCATCTTGTATCAATCCTACCTCAAACAACTATGCACACTTAATGTCTTTAAATTTTTTGTTTCAAGTTAGCTCAAGAACACATGATCTCCTACCTTCATGCTTAGGAAATCATAAATTGGCCGAAAAGAACCTCTAAAATTTTGAGCTACCACTTGCAGCCTCTTTTTCAAAACATACAACTTACCTTCTATTTGTATGTTTCCTTTGAGCAAGAACATGAGTCAAGAAGAAAGTAGATTGTCCAATGTTAATTTGGAAATCGACTCAGCCTCATGGAAATTCATGACTTCGAAGGAAGGCCAAAAAATAGAATTTCTTCGTGACGCTTGCCACTAAATAATCTTGTTACTCTCTCTATGTTTTTTTTCTCAAATATGGCAAATGATCTTCTGAGTGTTTTCAACAATTCTATGTGATCATTTCTACTATAACATGGATGTAAATTACATAAATAGGGGTAGGTAAATGCTTAAATTTTGGATTGTGGATGACAGGTCTATATATATAATAGGAGAACATATGTATCCTTTTGAGAGGGTGGTCACTTGACAAATGACATGGATACAAATTCTTTTAATCTTTTGTAGATATAGACTCTTCTCAGCAAATATTTTTTGACGCTATTTGGCCTTCAGTAATGCCTACTTTCATATATGGATGTAATAATATTGCCAATATCAAATTATTGGATTTTTTTCCAAGGGAAAGTAAATTATACCTACATGAAAAAAAAAGAGAATATAATATTACTTTGAAATTTCATCTCGTCGAATACTAGCACAAGACATGTCCTAGGAGTAAGCTATGCAAAATGAGATGTTTATTTTTTTTACATGTAACTTAGAACCCCACCCTCAAGCCCCCCATCCTCTAGCCAATAAAAAAGAAAGTGATAATATTCACAGAACATAAAGAGTATCAATCAACCACTGGCTCACAAAGTGTGAACACATCACAAGGATTGAAAATGGTTGAGCTAAATAACAATTTCTTCTTAACCACTTCAGATAGAGAAATTTCAAAGGATGAATTGATAATTATACTATACAAAAATCATAATACACGGTGAAAATCACCAAATTTTTCTATATAAGTTAGTTAGGACAACAATCTCCAACCAATCAACCTCAATCCTAAAGGAGAATGGCATTATTTACTTCAAACAAAAAATAAAAAAATGATCGTTACAGAGAGAAGGAAATCACCACGGAATATGATGGTGATTCCAAGATGAATAGTTGACAATAGTAGGCTCGATATGTGATCGATATATTAATTGTGAATTTTCCATGTTGAAATCAAGGGCGAAATTATTGATTATATGATTAACTTTTTATAATTACCAAAATGTTGGGTAAAATCTGCCCAAAAAAATAGTGTTTAGACTTCAACCTTGCTAAAACAATTAATGTAATAAATGAAATTTCAGAGAATAGTAATTACATGGATTTGGAAGAAAGGTTTAATAAGTGGAAACTCAAGGCCTTGAAGATATATCCATTTGATCTAGATGACATCACTATGAGTAGAAACTCCCAATATCATCACCATTGTATTTCAATAAGATATGCATAATCAATATGTTAGATGTGCATGCTTAATTAGAACACAATTTAGAAAACAAATTACATATAAACTTGGTTCGGTTGAGAAATATTATAAATTAATAAAGTGATACACTTGAAGGACCTCAAAATTTGTAACCCTTAGATATGATGATATGAAGTTTAAACCTCAAAATTACAGAGACTTTGTAGCTAATTTTGAAATTATGGGTCTCCAACCATTTACCAAAACTTAAAAATTCTGACATCACGATTGCAACTTCACAAAATACATACTTGGTTTTTCTTGGATCTGTGCATTTAATAAATAATTATGGATCTCTAGCTATTGAATAGAAAATTATGGATCACCAAACGAAATCTTGGTAACTAGTCGACTAGCAGAACATTGGTGGAGTAATAGTGACTAAAGATGAGAGGGGTATGGTAATTTTTACTTGTGCTCTAAAATGACCTAGACGTTAATAACAAAACAAAGAACAAGAATTTTCAGATAGAGAACAAATTATTGGAATCTTATGAGTTTAATAGAAGAATGCAAGGATCGGATTTGTCTTTCATGAAATAAGTACAAAGACATCATGATGAATCTAAACACTATTGAAGATAGAATTTTTAATCAAACTTTTAAGATAGAAAAAAAGCTATCTATGGTTAGTGTTGTTACCTTTTGGGATAGGGATAAGACTCTGAATTGAGCTACTCAAACTATTACAAAATTTAAGGGTTTTTATCTTGCTATCATCATGCCTCTTTTGGATGAAAATGATGCAAATTATACTAAAGGATAGAATGAGTAAAGTTAGCCAGTAACATTTTTATTTATTTTCGGTCAAAGTAACTCAATCACAACTCTATTTTCACTTCAGCGATCAGATTAGGGAAGAATTTTTAGAAGTTTTTGGGAGTTTTCTTTTCTCTTTCTGGCGAAATTGATCTATAGTGAATAGGACATATGGATCCCGAAGAAAAATACTTCACAATAGACACATTATGATATACAATGAAAGTGCAACCATTTTTTCAACTCGCCCTAGAGGAGGAATTATCTGTGACCTTCACCCCGTCAGATGCAGTCTAGCAATTTGAGTGTAGAGGGTGCATTTTTTCTGGAAAGGATTTGATCCATGCAAGGATTTGAAACATGGTGGAATCACCCTAGAGAGATATTCTATGTCACCTTCACCTGTTCAGATGTGGTCAAGATCCAGATCTCATAGTATTGCTAGGTAATGGAGGGGAAATGATGAAGCAGAGAATCCCATAAATACATTTTATGGGACTCATCTCCCTACTCGTGTTACCTAATAAGATCTTTAAGAACATTTCTCAAGAGAGGGATGTTAACAGATACACCTATCGACCAAAATGTAACTACATTTTTAATATCAATAAAGTATAGTCAATTTCTTTAGGTAGAAAAAAACGTAAAATTAAAATAACAATATCTATATTTAAGTTTGGAGTTGACATAGATGAAGAAACCTTCCGAAGGAGGAAAACCCATTTGGCACATCTAAGCCAATGACACATAAATCCCACATAATAGAAGAAGGTTTACCAATGAATAAGAAAAAGGCAGGGGACAAAGAGGTTTCATAATATGGAACATAAAATAAAAAGTAAGAGTACAAATGTTTTACTAAAACAAAAATGGACCTAAAACATCTAGATCTACTATTCAAAACCTCGATTAACACAAATTTTTTTTATGCAAACAAATAGCATACTCATGATATAAATGAAAACCAAAGAAGAAACCTTCACCAATAGAAAGGAGACCTTGACATTCTTAAATCTAGGTTTTCCCTGGGTGAAGTCTAGCAAAATTATCCCCACCCCACCAAGCGAGAACATAAATCCTAATAAGAGCCCTTAAATAATATATTTCTTGCTCACTCTTCTAGAGGGAAATACCATTGGTTTTACATTCTCTATGATCAAATCTTGTGCACACCCGATGCCCAATGGCTCGACAATGATATCGTAGATGCAGTCAAAAACCAACAAGAAATAGGTGGCCAAGACAAGGAGAAGATAGTCGTGGCTGAGGGTAGGGAAAAGGAGCGCATGTTTAGGGGCATGCGAGGTACTCTAAAAGTACTGTAAGTATGTTTTAGGATGAGAATCAAGAGATCCATTGAAGATGACGATGATTCTTCACTTGAGAGTACCAAGCTTTGGGAGGAACCTTTGTCCACAGTTTTCAAGGGACATGCTTTTGTTTAGAGATAAACTTTAAACGACAAAATTGAGTATGAGGGTTTAAGGTTGTGGTTGAGGAAATTTTTTTTCCCTCAGTCACTTGGGTGTTCATGTGATCCTAAGGTATTAGTTACCTAGCCTCTTAGGTTGGGTTAGCTGAGATGATGTTTCCCAAATAGTGAATCTGCTGCTCAAACACACAGACAAAATTCATCCAATAATGTACAACTGAATTTAATTAAGTTTTGATTAAAAATTATTGAGGAAGATGATGCATTTCATTAAATTTTTATCATACTTAAATTTATGTGAAATAAATATTATCTCATACAAATTGAAAAATTTCATGCTCTTCAAAGTATGAAAAATTTTCATTTACATAGTATGGTTTAAGGTTATTTTTTATTTAATTAAGAGACTTAAAACCCCATTTAAATTTTGCTGCAAATCATATTTGAATTTTGATCATAGAAAAACTATATCCAATCTTATTACTTCCACTATAATTTTGAAGGAATCAATCAACACAAAGGCTTTCACTTCATCTTGGATAAACCAATATCACTTGATTTATACTAAAATAATTTACAAACCAATCATTGGCTATTTTTCATTTCAAATAAATGTTATTGTGTACCTAAATTAGCATCCAAGTGTTTTCTTCCATGGTAGTGGTTTAAGCTTACATACATGTTAGATAACCCTAATAATATTATCTTGGAACAAGTTCATAAATTGATTCAATTGATCACTTTTTTATGTTAATAATTCAATCACATAAATATTGGTGGTGAGATTGAAAATGGGTTTGTTTTATAATCTTCATGAAACATAAACCTAATATGTATTGCATGTGGCTTAATTTTAACCTTATCCTTTAGGGTTATTTAAACAAACTATTATGTCCAAACAAAAAACCTAGGGCTCCCTTTGGTGAACCCTATGAAAGTCGATGGTAGGGACATAGAGAGTCATTTTTGTATGGTCATTAATGATGGGGTATAGACTTGTAAATAGAATATTAGTATACTTGAAAGTTTAGAATTGATGGTGTTGTGATTGTAGATGAGTTAAAACCCCAAAACATGTGTTTGAGCTTTCCCCTTGGCCAAATCTACAAGTGCCTGGGGAAACTTGTTGTGTTAGATGGAATACAATATTGTTAGGAAAAAATCTTCCTTAGGCCAAAAAGTTTCTTTCTTCCTGGATTGTTGTTCATGTTGAAGTGCTTTTCTTTTTGTGAAAGAAATGTAATGAAATCTTATTTTATGAGAAATAGCCTTCATAAACCTTTGCATGGTATGATAATACATTTTATTTGTATGAACCTACTCTTGCAAACTATAATTCAAGTGTAAAAGATTTAGATAAAATGGAGGTAGTTATGGAAACTACTTTAATTATAGGGTGTTTCCTCTTGAAACATGAGTGAGGAGTCCCTTGGCCCTTTCACCACCTAGTCAAAATATTGCTAATGTGGTGATAATAGGTCATGTCACATGGCTAGTGGACATATTTGTTAATGTTGGGTTGTGTTATATTCTTTCCACATAGTTAACAGGGGGTTTGAGGGGTACCCGTAACCCCACTTTATGGGGTCCGGGGCAGCACCCCAGAAAATTTTGGTTTTAGACCCTATGTTAGCTTGAGCAGACCCACCTATGGTTTTGTGCATGATTTTCGCACATTTTTTGGACGCGATGGTTTTCGGTCGATGGTTTTGGACGCGATGGTTTTCGGTCCATGGTATTGGATTCTTCGGCATGTATAAATATATATTGTAACATTGAAAGGAACATAATGAAAAATCAAGCTGGTAGTCCCGGTTTTGGTATCAGATCTATTTTGGCTTCAAGGGGACACCTTTGTTGCTGAGGGGTTTTGCTCGGGCTTGTGGTAGACCCTGTTTAGTGGGAGACCTGCGAGATCGATTCTGGTGGTGAAAGAAGATGGCGAGCAGCGGAAAGATAGAGATTGAGAAGTTTAATGGTCAGAGTTTTGAGTTGTGGAAACTCAAGATGGAGGATCTGTTGGTGGATAAATATCAGTGGATCGAGGTAGATCCGGGTAATAAACCAACGGGAGTAACCAATGAAGAATGGAAGAAGCTGTATCGGGAGGGAAAGAGCACAATACAATTGTGTGTCTCAGATTCAGTATTGCTAAATGTATCAGGGGAAGCTATGGCGAAGGCATTATGGGACAAGTTAGGGACCTTGTACCAATCTAAGTCTCTGGTGAATAAACTATTCCTGCAGAAAAAGCTGTATAACCTGAGGATGAAAGATGGAGACTCGGTGACAGAGCATCTGAATGCGTTTAAAATTGTGGTAAGTCAGTTATCATTTGTTGATATTAAAATTTCAGATGAAGATAAGTGCATCAGTCTGTTGTGTTCTCTACCAGATTCTTGGGATAGTCTGGTTATTACAATAGTTAGCAATGCAACTGCTTTGTAGTTTGATGAAATAGTCTCAGCCTTACTGATGGAGGAGATGAGACGGAAAAATATGGACAACCAGAATGGTGATGCCTTGTCTATACAAGGACGGTCCCAGAACAGAAACAAAAATAAGTCATCGAGTGGGAGATCTAAATCTAGAGGGATATCTAAATCGTCAGGAAAACCTACAAAGGTGGTATGCTGGAAATACGGAAAGGAAGGGCACTTCAGAAGGGAGTGTAAATCTAAAGCTCCTGATAAAGGAAAGGGATCTGATGATGCTCCTTCTGCAGAGGCGAAGACCACCTCAGATGAAGGTGGGGATGTGTACTTGGCTTCTTCAAGTACACATGTAGATCATGAGGCATGGTTGATTGACTCAGGTGCATCCTTTCACTTCACTCCCCAAGAGAGTGGTTCTGCGAGTATGAGAAATATGATGGTGTGATGTCTTCTTAGGAGATGATTAGGAAGGCTAGGAATCATGTCGCAGGAAAGTAAAGGAAGTTGCAAGGTGGAAGGGTTAGAACCCTTCCAGGTGTTCTGCATATTCCTGCATTGGGCAGAAATCTGATTTCTGTAAGCAAGTTGGATGATGCAGGTGTAAAGACAGTGTTCGAGAAGGATACCTGCAAGATGGTTCGAGGAGCACTGGTATTGATGCGGGGAGTTCGGATTGGAACTCTGTACAAGCTGCAACGTAGCACTGTTGTTGACGGGTGCAATAGTTCTATGGTTCCTGAAAATGGAGCAGAAAATCTAGTGGTCTCTGGAGAGAAGACCATGTTGTGGCATCAAAGGCTTGGACATATTGGAGAGAAGGGCCTTCGAATACTTCATGGTAAAGGTATGGTAGAAGGTTATGAGTAATAGCTCTCTGGATTTTGATTTCTGTCAAAATTGTGTATATGGGAAGCAGAATCAGGGAGTTTCCCCTCTGGTGGTAAGAGGACGAAAGATATATTAGAGCTTGTGCACAGTGATGTGTTGGACCTGTGAAGGTTCCATCACTGGGTAATTCTGTGTACTATGTATCATTTATAGATGACTTCTCAAGGAATACATGGATATATTTCCTTAAGAAGAAATCTGAAGTCTTTGATAGGTTTAAAGAATTTAAGGCTCTGGTGGAAAATCAGACAGAGAAGAAGATAAAGGTGTTGAGGACAGATAATGGTGGAGAATTTTGCAGCAAGGTATTTGAAGAATTCTGTAAGAAGTTTGGTATAGCATGGCAGAAGACTACTCCATATACACCTCAGCAAAATGGAGTCGC
>APFE030769403.1:351026-371107 GCA_000404065.3 Pinus taeda | reverse complement strand
GATAAATATGCCATATTATCTATTGGGTTGTCTTAAGAACATGTCACGATATGCTGTTAACGCGAAGCGCCCACTTCTTTCCCTAAAACATCACCGGTTAATCCAATTACTCATTAATATAGGCCTTGCTTTAAATAATCCTCCACCCCCCATTCATCCCCAGCAGGAAGCTGAAATTCCACAACCAGAATATGAACCTCCTCAGCAAAAAGAGGACATGCCTGAGCAAATACCTCTACAAAATCCTCAGCAGGCAGAGCACATCCCTGAACAAGCAGCAATAGAAGTGACCGCAGAAACAACCCCATCTCCCGAAAAGGCCAGTCCTTCCACCCCCATACTTGGCGTTTCTACTGATGACTCCGACGACAATATCCCCATTACCCTGCTTAAGAGAAAGAAGCGTCAGAGAAAGGAAACCCCACCAAAAAGAAGAAAAACTAGGGTTTTAGCTAAGACATCTGCTGCTCTGGCTACTACCCCTGAAACTGGCCTGAAGAGAAAAATGCCTGCATTTACGAATTTCCTACCAAAACGAAGAACTCGGTCATCGGTAGTAGCTAAAATTCCGAACCCCCTAGTTCACCACCCATTACTTTAAGAATCCATACCCCCACCAGTCCCCAAAGCTCCTCTCCCTCACCCTCAGAAGTTGAGATGCAGAGCATTCATAGCTTCCTGACATCATATGTTAAGGCAGCTGACACATAAGAACCAGCTGCCGACACCCAAGGTAATAGTGACCGAATGGCTGTAACACAAGAACCAGCCACTTCCCCAGGTGACACACAAGAACCACCTACGGGGAATACTAACCAAGATGATGAAGCGCAACCTCTGCCTCCACTGGAGCTTACTGCCCTGCAAGATCAGCCCACCATACCTGCCTTGCAGGAAGAAATTGAATTCCTGAAATTACAGATTCTGGATTATCAAGAGGAGATAATAAGGATTAAAGAAGCATATCAAAATGAATTCAGCCTGTATGTTTTAGCACGAGTAGCCTGTGCAACAGAGAAAAGTAAAGATAATGAGTATATGTGCGCCACTTGTGGTGAAATATATACTCAAGCAGGATACAAGGTAGTGGCAGAGCCAATAGAGGAAGCTGCCACTGTTGCAGATGATACGAAAAAACCTGCTATTGCACAGATAGAAACACCACAACCCTCTGCTGGAATGAAAGAGCCTGTTGTTACACAAGAACCAACAGGCTCTCAAGAGAAAGTGCAGACAGAAGAACCTGTTGTTACACAAGAACCAACAGGCTCTCTGGAGGAGAAAGAAGACCAAATTAAAGAACTTACTGACAAACAAGAACTAGTAAGTTCCCCAGCAGAGAGTAAAGCAGAAGAGAATACAGACTCACCACGGCCCACCCAAATTATTATGAAGGAAGTTTTTACACAAGAATCAGTAAAAGAGAAGAATACAGACTCACCACGACCCACCCAAATTGTCATGAAGGAAGAATTTACACAGGAATCAGCAAATGAGGAAAAAGGTACAGACCTACCCCGGCCTACCCAAATTACCATAGAGCACAGTGAATCAGGACAGCAACAGGAAGAGACACTAGCTACAAACGAAGAAAAAGATGTTGGAGTATCCCAGTCTACTCCAACAGAACAGATTATCCTTACTGATGCTTATACACAAACAGAGTCTCCCTCTGTCAATGATGCATGCATAGAAACAGAAAGCTTTCAGGCATTGAAAGGAAAATGGTGCAAAGAGCATGAGCAGTCACAGGGAAAAGCATTCGAACAGCAGAAAGGGACCTGGTTCAATCACACATATAGGAACTGGGAAGCACTTGAACAATGCAGAGCTCAATATAAAGAGATCACAGAGTTAAAAACCAGATTGTCCCAGATGTTTGAATTATTTCAAAGAATACTGGCCATGAGGAAACCATCTTTTAATTATGCAACATTTTTTAGGGAGAGATTGACGTTCTTATAGATAAAAGCTGTAAGAGAAGGTAGACCCCATCAGGTGGTCACAGCAGAACAGTTTATGCAAACTTTTGCAGAGGCACCTAAAAATGACCAAAACCTGTTATGTGAGCTTTATCTACACAATGAAGTAGTGTCCAAAGAAAGGAACAGGAATATGCTACCTGTGGTTGGTGACATACAGCTGAGAGCCTTCATTTCCTTTTTAGCCAACCAGCTCACATGGCAGAATGCCTTCATCTCAGCCCAACATAATGAACAAAATTGCCTTCTGTGGATTAGGGCTGAACCGCAGAATGCAACTACTTTTATTGTACAGCACCAAACATTGATAAAGGATTCTGATATGAAAAATCACCTCAGACAATTGCAAGAAATAGTCCTGAAAGACTGTCAGCACTATTTAAAAACCAAGACACCCTTGGCGGTTAAAGCAAATAATATGTTTTGGGAAAACTGCCCCAAAGAAAGGAAAGAATATCACCCTTATAATCCATCAAATTTGCAGGTAGCACTTACAAGGGTACCTTTCTATATTAGATGCATGCAACACTGTGCTGAGAGCTGGATGGGCTACAAGTTTAAATTCCCACTTCTATGGTTATCCGGTGAACAATATAAGGGTCAGTTTGGGTTATCCAATAAGGAGGAAGCAACAACATGGAGACAGATACAGACTGCCTGTGGTTTCAGAAAGAAGTTCGATGTCACCTCCTACAGTTACTTTCTCAGTAATTTACATTGTTCATCCCAGTACTCCGACTCGGATTCAGAGTAAAACATTGCATGGGGACATGCAATATCTTCAGTTGGGGGGGATGTTAGGACCCAGAATTGACCAATTTTGACCTTATATTTTCATCATAATATTATCCTTTTCAGTCACAAGTTATAAGCTTTGATTACACAATGACTTAAACACCTCGAGGTATGAAGTAACTTCTCACATATCTATATGTTTAATTGTTCACTGCATATTCGTAAGTACCTTTGTATTTATCTTTGGAAAGCTAACTAAATTGCTAAGTAATTGTCTTAAGCCCGCAGGAATTATAACCTATAGTTGCTGTAACACCAGAAACAACAACTACGCAGTTGCTGCAACAACAGAAGCAGCAACTACGCAGTTGCTACAGTCAGCAACAGAAACCATCTAAAGAGGGTATTTTTCATCAGCTGGAACAACAACAGCAACTATCTGAGGAATGTTGATGTGGCTGATCAAGCAGTTGTCTAAAGTGGGTAGAACACAGTTACCAGGACTTAAAACCAGAATAGTATGGGGAAACGGCAAAGGGAATGTGTGAATTCCAAGGAAGACGGTCGAAGATGGTTACCAACTGTGTAACAGCCAGAACCTAAACAAAGAATATATTATCATACTGTTGCAACAACATTTCTGTAATTCTTATTTTTTATTAAACGAGTTAACCGAATGAACCGTAACAATCTATTGTAATAGATGTCTCCTCTATAAAGAGGAGACATCTACATTAGTCAAGGGGATGGTCTGTAAGAGAAATTTGTGAGAATATCAACAAGTCTGAACTTTACTGTATTCGAATTTTTGACAGATGAATAGAAGAACGTTCTGAGTATTTAAGCTATTCTCCGTGTTCTGGGGAATCTTGTGAGAGGGACTGGGCCCACCTTCGTCACAAGATTCACCCATTTACTTTGTTGTCAAGTGTGTAAGTGTGTGATACTTTCTTTCTGCAGATACTCTGTTTGGATTCTGTAGCATTACCTCTTGCAATTCTGCTTTGCTAGCACTATGTTTTATTAAGTTATTTGAAGTTATGCAAGTGTATTTCACCGGTGAATCTGAGTGCAGTGTGTGTTAGCAATTTGATTCTAGGGGCAGGGGCTGAACGTCCTCACCTAGAGGATAGGGTCCTGATCCTCTGCCAATAGATCATCCATCTTTTTGCTTTCCAAATTTGTAATTTTAATTAATTCCTTTTATTTTATCAGCACTGTGATAACCTAGTATAAGAATTAAGTATACTAGAGCTCTCAATGCTTTTAGAATTTAAGTACAGACAGTACACGATAGCCTTTGGAATAAAAAGACTTTCCTAGGTTGACAGTTAATGTGGTACTTGATTGTTTAATTAATAAACAATTCAACTATCCAACGGTGTGAAACAATTCCAATAGAATATCCACAACCATCTAAACATCAATGAAGTCATTATGATTGATTTCCAATCATTCAACTGAAAAACTCATAATAAGACCTAGTGTTCTCTACCTATGAGTGCTCTCTAGTGAAAAGATTATTATATTATGTGATGTGGTGTGGATGTTCTTATGTTTGGCTATCTATTGTTTTCTTGATATTTTTATTATGAACCAAAGTAATAAATAGCATGAAGCATATGCACAATAGTTGTTGAATAGATAAAGAATATACATATTTTTATGTGTTGCAAAATTTTCACTTTTTCATTAGAATGTGTTTAGGGTCCGATGCTAACTCCCCTAATTAGGAGAATATATTATCACTTAATGTATTAGGGTAATATTTATTGAATAATTCCCATAAGGTAGTGGAGTGTCAAATCAATAATTGTAAGTGGGCTCATTGAAGAAGGTCCACTAGTTAGTGGTTGAGGCCTCACTAAGATAATTCCACTAAGTGGTCAGGGTTTTGGTCAATTAGAACGTATATATATTAGTAGAATCTATGTAACGAATTTCCATGAGAATATTATTGTATTTGAAGATCTACTTATGTTGTGGGTTTCCGCTTTAGGAGGAAATTGAACATTGCACTCAATTCTGGATATTAATAAAGGTTTGATTACTATTTTTATCTCCCAATTTTGGTTTTTTTACTTACTTCTTCCAATTATATTTATTTCTATTTTTCTCCTACTATTATATTTCAACAAATGAGGAACACCACAAATGGTATCATAACACTTTGTTGTGCTAGCATGCATTATTATTTTAGAGGGAAAAAATGACCAGTGATGTGTTTGGATGTCTCTAAATATTAAGGTGTTGTTTTTTAGTAGGTAAATCGATGGTTGGGTAAATATATACATATAAAATACAAGTGGCGTTACTTGGTTGGACACCTTTCTCACTTCTATTAGTACCCCTTTGCATAGTATCATATTGGAAAACACTTGCATATGAAGTTGTCTTCCACATATCCTTGGGCAAATTGGAAGCCCCCTAGAAACACTCAAAATCAACATAACATAATCATATCATACATCTTCTTGGCATCACTTTGTTGGACACCCTTTTAACCTTTGTTGGCATGACTTGAAGTAGTATCCCATCAAACAACACTTGTAGATAGAATTGTCTTCCACATTTCCTTAAGGATAGTGAAAGACCTTGAAGAACACTTGAAGCTAGCATAACATAATCCTATAAACTATATTGTTATAATACATGAAGAAAAACATCCGAGGATATCAATATTTCATACCAAGGAATTAAGTAGTAAAACTAAGGGTATTTGTCCTTCTTAGTTAATGCCATGGAAGATTTGGCCAAATATTATTATCAAAAACACTTTTGTATATCAAAGAGATAGAAATTGATGCTTATTCTCCCTTAAGGCTCCACAAAATCTATATTCTCCTCGCAAACCTTAGCCTCTATAACAAAAGTAACAAAGTTCCTACATAATTTACAATGTCATGAATTTGAGAATTCCACAAATTCGGTGACACTCCAAACAAGTTTTTAGAAAAAGAAAGGCCTAGCTCAAAAAACTCCATGTGTGGAGTTGATCACCATGGTGTCACTCTAGTAAATAATTTTTGGTGGACTCACCAATATAATTTATTTTGATCCCTCTCCACTGATTTCGATTAGGACATTGATTACGTTGGGCTATATCTTACACAATATTTCTAGTGGCAATGTGGTCCCATGACACACTCCTACAACATGTCATCCATGGAGGATGCAAAGTAGACGGTTTATTCTCTCTCATAGTACATTAACACTCTCACCTAGTCACTTAACACAACATATACCAACATGGATTCCTTCACTATGCAAGTTGGCCTTTATTTTGAGAAGATTAGGAGATGGAGGGTAAGCATGATGATGGTGTCATTTTCTCAATATGAGTCTCTCATAAGGATAAGAAGTTTAATGAGAAATAAAGTCACAATACTAATCACTCACTTCTTACCATTCCCAGACCATAAAACAAACCCTACAGATATCATTCTTAAAATATCTTGTGTAGTTTCCTAATGTCATCCAAGTAGAATATCACAATTACTTATGTCAGTAATGCTGTGATATTTTTCTTATTCTCTTAAGGGGGGTATTTATAGAGATGCACCCCATCAAACATGAACCACAGAGTCAAAATGAATTGAAATGAATGAATAAGAGGATGTGTCGAGGAGTGTTAGTGAGTACTAGGTGTGCTAAGGAGGGAGTGAGAAGGCATGTTAGATAGTGTCAAGGCATGCTAGGGAATGTTACGGCATGTCAGGAAGTATCCGGGTATGTTAACATGTGCTAGATAGTGCCAACACATGCTAATTCATGTTAGGCATGCCAATACATGCCATGTGCTAAGGAATAAAAATATGTTCTAGGTATTAGGGTACGCAAACGTGTGTCAAGGAGTGGTAGGGTAGCAAAAGGGAAAACCAAGCTAAATACAAATAAATGAACACATAAGAGGGTTAATAATTCAAGACATTACCTTTAAAAGAGGGGAATTCTAGGCATACCAACACTAGTGCCAAAACATGCCAAGGGCCAAGTGCTAGTGTGTCTTAAGTTCTAAATCATCCTCTATTATTTCTCTCCTAATTGTGAATAATTGATCTCAAATAAATATTATCTTAAACCATGCCAAGGAATTCTAGGGCATCCCAAGGAATGCCAAGAATCCTCAGGTGCCACCAAGTGCCAAGAGTCAATCTTTGCCATGGAGTTATAGTGCATGCTATGGAGTGGACAGGGCATGTCAGGGAGTGAGAAGGTGTTCCAAAGATGATCATTGCATGCTAGAGAGTGTTAGGGAAACAAAAGGGAGAACTAGGTCAAAATGCATAGAAATGAGTGAATGAGCGTGTGTTATAGGAAGTGTCAATGAGTTCCAAGTCTGTCAACAATTGAGTCTCCTAAGAGAAGTTCAAAATAGGAATCACAAGAGGCTACTTTATGGTTGCAACAAGGAGCTAGATAGAGCAATTTCAAGCAAAGGGAGACTTTGGGTTGGGCACAACATTTTTTTTTTCAATGACTTGGTTAGGCTTTCAAGTTGTAAAAAATGTAAGGCTATCTATAAGGGAATGATAAGTAGGGAGCTCAAATGTGTGCTAAGGAATCCTAGGAATTGATAGCACATGTTAGATAGATCAAAGGCATTTGAGGCATGCCAAGGCATGCTATTAATTTTAGATAAAAATGGTATGTTCTATGCTTTAGAGAAATTTACACCAATTTTTCTTATAAGCCAAACATCAATTTCCATATTAGCAATCACATTAACATTGATAGTAAATGAAGATATAAAATAAACAAGAAGCAAAAGACAATTCAGGACAAGAGGACACAATATTTGGTAGATGCCAGGGAAAAACCCATGAAAAACCCCAATGTGGGGAAACCCTTTGATCAAATATTATTAGTATTCTTCAAAAGCTCAATAGAGAGAGAGAGAGAGAGTACATCATACAAATTTTACTCCTCCAATCACTATAAAATAGTCGAGTCAAGCAATAGTCAACATGAAGCCATAACCAGAAAGTCAACGCCGGTTAAACCAGCATAAAGTCTCCTCTAAGTTAGCTCAGTCAAATCTAGTCAACTCGGCCTCCAAAGATAGTCCTAATCAACTTAAAATAATCCTGAAATTCCTGGTCAAAATTGGTCAACACACAATCAAATCTGTAGTCAAAGGGCATGTGGTCAACACAAGTCAAACAACAACAAACTCCATGATTTTTGTGCTAAAATTTGTGGCCTAAAGAAAAAATATCTTCCTGAAAAACATAGTCAAAAGATAGAGTTTGACCCTCAATCACTGCTGGTCAACATTGCTGAAAATGGCCCAAAACAGTCCTGAAATTCTAGCCTGAAAGTTTCAGTCAGACATAAGCATTAAGAGTTTCTCCTTTGTTGTACGAACCAATGAGGAGAGGAGAGAGAAATATGTGTGTTGATGTTTGTACAAATGAGAAAAATATCTCTTCTATTTATGCAAAAAATTGAGGGTGAAGAGACACATATGCTGGGCTTCATAAGCCTACATTAGACTTTTGGTTGACCTTGACAATTTTTCCATAGAACAAATAAATTCATAATTCAATTTCTACATGTCATAATGAGATGATATTTAGATCAATATTGTACCTCTCAGAAAGAGGAATCCAATAAAAATATCATCTCCATTATATGAGTTATCCAAGGTGGAGTTTGGACCTAGTTTCCAATTTTAACACTCCCCCTCAACTAGGGAAAAATCCACCTACCAAACAATCTATCAATATGTGCCATATTTGTCATCCCTACTCTACTCTACTTTGTTCTAATGTTTTGAACCATGAAGAAATAGTGAAGAAGAAATGATCGAGAGTGTATCAAACCACTCTCCACTGACCTTAAGTTAGTCTCCGTTGATCCTAGATCAATATCAAACATCCTAGCATAAGGATTATGGCAGTACACAATGCATCCATCAGTAGTACTATGGTATTTATTCTCATTTCCCAAAACATTGGTCAGATGAGAGGTACTCCCCATGAGTGTCAGACTACATGGGTAGGATGTATCGGCAAGAGAAAGTGAACCACTCATCCTGTTCATACGCCATAGGAGAAGGTGAACCACTCATCCTATTCATATATCAACCATCATGGGGTATCATATGGGAAGGTGAACCACACACCCTATACATAATGCACCACTAGGGGAAGGTGAACCACTCACCCTATGGTCACTCATAGCTCCAAGAAGTACCCTAAGCCCCCTATAGCTTGCAAATGTCAATATCCAACTCAAATGGGAAACTCATAAGAAATCCTTTCCACAAGTCCAAGTCATTTACAGAAGGCAGTCTACATAGACTTCCTCTTGAAGTGAGCCATGTAAGGAGGTATTGGCATACATTTTATGTAAATTGCATCCTTGAGAGGAATCAAGGGAAATGATCAAATAGATGGTGGTATATCATGAAATTGGTGTAAATATCTCATCATAGTCCACACCTTCATTTTGAGAGAAGCCTCAAGCAACAAACTCGGCCTTGAACTTTTCAACATTTCAATCAAGTCCATGCTTGATCTTGTAGAGCTATTTTGAGGTAAAAAGAGATTTGTCATTGGGTGTAGGGACTACATCACAAACATCATTCTTCATAATCGACTCATACTCTTCATTCATAGTTCTTCCAAACATGTTGCTTCATAACTTCTGTGAATGTGCAAGGACCAGTTTTAATAATGGTGCTATTGGAAGCTAAGTACCATTGGTACCTATTCAGCTTCTTACTTTCACAAAATTTCCTCCTTCATGCAATATGTCTCTCAGCATCTCCGAGAATGTCCATAAGTGATGAGGATCTACTTTTTGAGTAGGAGGAATCATGGGGAGGTAGATAAATGGGATCCTTCAGTCCTTCAATGTCGGGAATCAACTCATCCTATGGTTCTCCCTTCTTTCCTATATCTGCTTCTTTGTCATTCCTTGAAATAGGAAGGCTCCTAATCTTCCAAAGGGAAACATCTCCATCCAATGTGACATCATCAATTATCCGTGTCTCTTTGACCAGGAACATAGATTCCATATGCCTTAGAAGTTTCACTGTAGCCAACAAAATCTCCTTTCTTCCTAGATGCATCGAATTTTCTTCTCTTTTCGTTCATCACATGAAAATACACAGGGATACCAAAGATTATAAAGTGAGAAACATCAATTTTCTTCCCCGTTAAAACATCTTCAGGAGTTTTGGAGTCTAATTCTTGATGAGGGCAACTATTTTCAACATACAAGACGACGTTGGCGGCTTGTCCCCATAGGAACTTTCGAAGGCCTTGATCATGAAGCATGGCACGAGTGGATTCTATAATAGAATGATTCTTCCTTTCAACAACACCATTTTGCTCAATAATACATGTGGTATTAGTCTCCCTCGTAATGCCATCTTCTCTGAAATAATCACTGAACTCATTTAATTCATATTCGGTTCCATTATCAACCCTCAATATTCTGATCTTCTTCCCTACTTGATTTTCAACGAAGAATTTGAAATAGAGGAACCATGTGAACACTTTATCCTTCTTCTTCAAGAAATAAATCCAAGTTTTGTGAGAGAATTCATCCACAAAGATAGCATAATATAAATATTCTCCTAAAGATTTCACGGGAAACATACCAGATAGATCAAAATGAACCAATTGCAAAATGTTGAAGTCTTTCTATCACTTGAGCGGAATGGTCCCCTTGATTGTTTTCCTTCAGCACATCCTTGACAAACACCTTCATGTTCTACTTTAAATTTAGGCATACTTGTCACCATCTTCCTTGAATTGAGTAGGGATTTATAATGAAGATGAGCAATTCTTTGGTGCCATAATTTGGATTGAATGCATGTGTCACAAGACATAGATCTAAATGGAATTCCTCCAACTTGATATAGGCTACCAACTCTAAAACCAAGAGTAAATTCTTATTTGAAATTTATTTTCCAAACACATACCTTTCCATCAATGAACGCCACCAGGAATCCTTTGTCCTCTATTGCTGAGATAGATACCAGGTTCTTCTTTAGATCAGTTACATAAAGTACTTGTTGTAGATGAATGGTGTTACCTTGATTCAATTGAAGAGTAACATTCCCAACTCCTTTCGTGAGATATGTGGTATTGTCTACAAGAATCATTTCCAATTTTTTATCCTTTTCTATCAGATTTGAAAGAGCTTCCTTATACCCAGTGAATTGACTGTCACTTGACCAATTTCCCAAGGTATCCAGAGGAGAGGCAGTAGAGAGGGAAGATATAATATAAAATTATTTTTTCTTGTTATCTACAACATTATATTCATCATACCTAGAGCTTCTTGATCTTTTGGGAGGTCGATCATTTTCATGTTGAGTAGTGGGAGCATGCCTTTTTCCTTTGTTGTTGAACCTGCCATTCCTTTGATTATTGTTGACCCTGAAATTGTTTTAGTTGTTGTTGTCATCATCCCAAGGTGTATCATTTTTATTAGTGAACTCTATATCATAGTGGCCAAACTTGTTACAAATGAAGCATCTACCCTTTCTTCTATCTTTGAATCTCGATCTTCCTTGACATTTCTTCTTTGAAAATGCATTGTTCTTCTTTTTAGCATGAGCAGAGAATGTAGTAGGATCATTCCTATTTGAAGGCATTTCTCTCTCTGACATCCTTGTTTCATATTGAGTACATATAGTCAACAATTTTTCAAAACCTAGAATCTGGTCATTTTGAGGAGAGTAGTGTTGAACACATCTTATTCAAAATGGAGACCTCTAAGGGAAATTAGAGTGAGCTCCTTGTCATCAATAACTTCTCTAATTGATAGAAGATTATTTTTTTATTTCAGTGATCCTTATGAAATAGGATTGGATATCTGCTCATCTTACCTTATTTATGTCATTCAACTTGTTCTTTAGAAAGAGGACTTGGTTTTCATTGCTAGCTTTAAGCATGCTAACTAAGTTTTCATACATCTCTTTAGATGTTCCCAAATCAGAGATATAAGTAACTAAATTCTTATGAATAGAATCCTCGATGATCTTCTTATCTTTGACTTCACATTCCTTATACTTTGTCTTAGCGGTAGCTGATGCATTTGAAGGAGGTTCCAGAATCTTTCCTTGCACATAGTCCATAGCATCATGCTCTTCCAAATTCAAGTCAATGGACATCTTCCATGCATGATAATCAGACGTGTCACTGAGTTTGTCATCAGATTTGAAGTATGATGAGGAGGCCATTGAGTCTTGTCCTTGTCCAATAGATCTTAGTGATTGTTTTTCTCAATCTTTCTTAGGCTTTGTCTTTACCTCAACTTTCATACCAAGTTAATTTTAGATAACAATGGTGTGCTCTATGATTTAAAGAAATTTACTTCAATTTTTCTTATAACCCAATATCAATTCATAGATTAGAAATCACATTAACATTGATAGTAAATACAGGTAGAACATAAACAATAAGGAAAAGACAAGTCAAGACAAGAGGATAAAATATTTGGTGGATTCCAGGTTAAAGCCCCCATGTGGGGAAAACCCTTTGATCAAATATTCTTATTATTCTTCAAAAGTTCAACAGCGAGAGAGAGAGAGAGAGAGAGTAAATGATACAAAATTTACTTGCCCAATCAATGTAAAATAGTCTAGTCAAATAGCAGTCAACAGGATGCCTTAACCAAAAAGTCAATGTTGGTCAATCTAGCATAATTCTCCTCCAGATTAGCTCGGTCAAATCTAGTGAAATTGGCCTCCAAAAACAGTCCAATTCAACCCAAAGCACTCCTGAAATTCTTGCTCAAACTTGTTCAATGCATAGTCAACTATGCAGTCAAAAAGCCTACAGTCAACATAGGTCAAACAATAACAAATACCTTGATTTTTGAGCTAGGAGATGTGGCCTAAAGAAAATGAAATTCCTTCCTAAGAAACACATTCAAAATATAGAGTTTGACCCTCAGTTAATGCTGGTCAATGTTATCGCAGATCGCCCAAAGACAATCCTACAATTCGAGCCTGAAATTTTCAGTGAATGCATGAGGAAGAAGAGTAGATCCTTTATTGTATAAACCACTAAGGAGAGGAGAGAGAAAGATGTGCATTGAGGTGTGTACAAATGTGAAAAATGTCTCTTCTATTTATACACAACGTTGAAGGTGAAGAGACATGTCTATTGGGCTCAATAAGTCTACACTAGACTTTTGGACAACCTTGATAATTTGTCCGTAGAAGCAATAAATTCATAATTCCATTCCTACTTGTCATGATGAGATGATATTTAGATAAATATTACACCTCTCGGAAAGAGGAATCCAATAAAAATAACATCTCCATTATATGAGCTAGGGAAGGTGGAGTTTAGCCCTAGTTTCCAATTTTAGCATATGCCAATTAATAAGGCATGCCAAGATGTTCCAGTGTGTGCCAACATGTTCCAGGGAATGTTAGGGAGTGTCAGTGAAACACAATGGAGTTCTAGGTAAAAATGAATGGAAATGAATGAATAAGAGTGGGTGATAAAGAGTTTCATTTAGTTCCACGTGTGGTAAGGAGAGAGTGACAAGGTATGCTAGGTAGTACCAAGGAATGCTAGTATCAAGGTGACATGCCAAGATGTGCCAGATGCCATTGTGTGCCAATTCATGCTAGGGAGTGTTAGGGAGTGCCAAAAAAACACAAGGAAGAACTAGTTCAAAATGCATGGAAATGAAAGAATAAGAGTGTGTGATAGGGAGTGCCAATCAGTTCCACCTGTGCTAAGGAGGGACTGACAAGGTTATATGTTAGCTAATCTCAAGACATGGTAGAGTGCTAGGGAGTATCAAATCATGGAAATGAATGCAAAATATTCTAACAATAGTGCCAAGGGATTGTTAGACATGTCGGGTGTTATGGAATGTTAGGATGTAAACTATGTTTCTTAGTTGGTTTATGGCCATGGCTGGAAGTGAGCCTTGAGTTGATAACCTTTTAAGTGGGATGAGTTGAGATTGGATATGAGTAGCCTACGTTGAGTTAAATACAATTCTTAGGTGAACAAGCCATAGTCTAGCTATAGTAACAATAATTTGATCAAGCTGTTGTAGTCAAGGAAGAACTTGGTTGGGTTGCCAAGTCCCAAAAAAGGTAAGGCTAGTTGCGAGGGCATGATAGCTAAGGAGTGCCACGGTGTGCCATGAAATGAAAAGGCATGCTAACACATTCCAAACAATGTCAAGGCATACTGAGAAGTGTTACAGAGTTCCAAGGCATCATAAGAGAGAAGTATATCAAAATGCATGGAAATGAATAAATAAGAGTGTGTGCCAAGGAGTATTAGCAAATTCTAGATGTCCCAAGAATGAAATGTGTTAGGAGAATTTCATAATAGGACTTCCATAGGAAATCCTATGGTTGTGATAAGGGGCTAGAGAAATTAGTTTCAAAAAAGGGGATACTTTGGGTTGGGCATAATACCATTTTTCCAATGACTTGGTTGGGTTCCCAAGCCACAAAAAAAGTAAGTCTATCTATGAGGGAATTACAATTACAGATTCCTAGGGAATGCCACGAGGTACTAACACATGCTAGAAATTTTTAATGCATGCGAAGGAGTGTTGGGGAGTGCCAGGGCATCACAAGTGAGAACTAGGTCAAAGTGAATGGAAACAAATGAATAAGAGTGTTTACCAGGGAGTGTCAGTGAAGTGTAAGTGTCCCAATGATGAAGTTTGTTAGGAGAATTTCATAATAGGACTTGCCGGAGGAAAGATTAATATTGTGATAAGGAGATGGAAAAAATAGTTTCAGACAAAGAAAGACATTAGGATAGGAAAAAGAATATTTTTTCAATGACTTGGTTGGGTTCCCAAGTCATAAAAGATAAGGCTATCTATGAGGGCAAGATAACTACGAAGTGTCAAGGTGTGCAGGGAATGCTAGAAAGTGCTAAAACATGCCAGAAAGTTCCAAGAAATTTTTAGGCATGCCAATACATGACAAGTGCTAAGGGAGGTAAAGATGTGCTAGGTGCTAGGCTATGTCACCAACACATACTAGGGAGTGCTAGGGAAACACAAGGGAGGGCCATTTTCAATTGCATGGAAATGACTGAATATGAGTGTGTGATAGGGAGTGTTATAAAGTTCTAGTTGTGATAAGGAGGGAGTGGAAAGGTGTGCTAGGTAGTGCTAAAGCATGATAGAGTTCTAGGAAAGAATTCAAAGATATGCCAAGTTCAAGGGTGTGCCAACGTGTGTCAATGAGTGTTAGGGAGTGTTAGGGAAACACAAGGGAGAATTAGGTCATAATGCATGGAAATGCATGAATAAGAGTGTGTGATAGGGAGTGTCAGTGAGTTCCAAGTGTGCTAAGGAGGAGCGACAAGTCATTAGCAGTGCTAAGGAATGCTAGAGTGGTAGGGTGGCATGTGGCCAAGATGTGCTAATTCCTGCAAGGAAGTGTTATCTAGGAGTGTTAGGGAAGCACAAGAGAGAACTACGTCAAAATGCATGAAAAGGAACAAATAAGAGTTTTGGATTGGAAGTGTTAGTGAGTTCCAGGTGTGCTAAGGAGGGAGTGAAAAGGTATATTAGGTAGTGTTAAGGCATGCTAGAGGCTAGGATGACATGCCAAGATGTCCTAGGTGCTAGGGTGTACTAACATGTTCCAAGGAGTTTTAAGGAGTGCTAGGGAAACACAAGGGAGCATTAGGTTAAAATGCATGGAAATTAATGAATGAGTTTGTGACCAAGAGTGTGAGCGAGCTCTAGGTGTGTTAAGGAGAGAGTGATAATGTATTTTAGGTAGTACTAAGGAATGATAAAGTGCTATGGTGGGAGGCCAAGATGTTTCAAGTTCCAGGGTGTGTGCATGCTAGGGAGCATTAAGGAAACACAAGGAAGCACTAGGTAAAAATGAATTGAAATGAATGTATAAGAGTCTGTGTTAGGGAGTTCTAGAAAGTTATAGGTGTCTTAAAGAGGGAGTTATAAGGTTATATGCTAGGCAGTACTAAGGTATGCTAAACTACCAAGGCGTGTCAGGAAGTACTAGGGATGCAAAGTTTCAACTAATGGAAAGGAATTTAGGGGATCCTAACACATGCCACATAATTCCAAGGAATTCTAAGACATGCCAGGTGCTATAGAATGTCAAGATGTAAACATTTTTTCTTAGTTGTTTTATGATCATAGTTGGATGTGATGAGAATTGTCTTGGCAACTTCTTAAGTGGGATGAGTTGAGATTGGACATGAGTAGCCTAAGGTGAGTTACAAGTAGTTCTTAGCTGAGCAAGGCATATGTTAAATTTGTACATCACATGATAATCTAGGTTTGGTATTAGAATATTTGATGCAAACACACTCAAGTGGCATAAAACATCTACTTTTCACAATGAAATCCACACACATAAGGGAATCAAGTAGTGCACATGACATTTTCTAAATTTTCCAAACCCTTCTTTGTTATATTACAAACTATAATAGAACAAGTGAGAGGTAACATACTAGGGAGCATGGACCTTTACAATCACATTGATATAAGGAATACAACTAGGGCTTGGTATTAGTCCTTTGACAACAAATCTACCTTGAATAAAAAATACCTTGACCTACCTGCTGATGGTGGCCACATGCAACCCTTTTAGACCACATGTCCTGAACACATCTAGCAAGTCCTCTTGCCTCCCATTTTGTAACTCAAGCTTCCTCTATCAATGAAATCAACCCCCTTAGGTTATTAAACTCGGATCAAAATGATTTTCCCTCTAGCTACCTATTTTTTCCTTCAAGGTCTGCACACTTAGGGTCTTTGATCAACTATCACAACTCCGTCTATGAAAAACTCCTTGGTGTGCCCACTTTTTCCATATTACTACTCCAAGATGACAATTATAGGGCTATAATAGCTTCTCTTATTCTTAGTGACTCAATGCTCGACAATATAGTGAACTAGGGCTAGTTGGCTAGCCCACTTGACTACTACTTTAGTCCTTCAAAGTTTTTACATCCTTAGACCCAATAGACATACCCTTCTATCATTCACGTCATCCTTCACAAGTACAAGACTTAGGGATTCTCTTTGAAAATCACCTAACAACCCTCCAACTGTACTTGGACTACCATCAATTTTCCCAACCATAATCAATTATTTTACTGGTGTAGGGCCCACAACACTACCCTCATATAGGGACCTTCAAATCTGCCAACTAATAAAGATTTGATTCCTCTGAAAATTATTATTCTTATGTGCCAAATTCTTTTTTGTCCAATTTATGAACAAATATGAACTACTACCCTTATCATCCTTCTAAAAATTTGTATATGATTGAACTAGGGTCACAAATAATCCACTAATAGTCCATTGACTAATTGTTTATAGGTTGCTTCAAACCTATGTCCAAATCTCTATGGACAATCCACCAAAATTGGCTCCTCTTCATGTTAATCTATTCCTCATATGGCACATTTCTTCTGCTCAATATTCTACTCATGGTCCACCCTCCTTTGGATTTTTTGTCTCAACACATACTTCTACAAACCATATTCTAGATCTGTGGTCTATATTGCAGAGATAAACTTCGCTCTAAGGATCGTGAACACTCTTTGTCTATAGATATTTGTCATAGTCTTAAGGACATTCCTTATGGACTAAACATGTTATGAAGCCACCCTAAATGGGGCATTGTACTTATGTTATAATTTATTTAGAAGAAAACCTATCCACCCTTAAAAAAATAATACCTCTTACCTCCATAAGAGAATCGGCCTAGCTAATATGGATCCATATATTCTAGGTATTTATTTGACTGAGTCGTGACCTAAACTTTACATATCTACAACCCTAAAAATACAGTTACCTCAGTAAATATTACACCCACAACTACTTCTGTTCTAGCCCTAAATTCTAGTGAAAACCCTCGTCCATTTGTGTTGGTCTTTGTCACATACCTTATGGCCTACTAACCACCGCAAGACAAGGTCTCAACCATCTCAGCTATTTCAAAATTTCGTATGGCCTTCACACAAAAACACCCCTAAAATCACATGCCCAAATTCTCATTTGTCACGTCTCTTGAGCTCGATCTACTAGAAGAGAACCAACAATATGTCATCCTACTTCCTAGCATGAACCCATTAAGGTGTGCAATGTTCTTATGAACCCTCACATGACGATATTTCTCGTGGTGGATGATCTTGACCTCCCCTTTCCAACCCTTACTCATCCCTCTAACTCGACCTACTTTAGGACTACATCTCTCCTTACCTTCTTAATTAAATGAGCTCTTTCTAACTTGATGTTCTTGCCCATGACATCTCCATGGAAAAGGTATGAAGAATTTGAGGAAGTTTGGAAAGGAATGAGACCCTTGATATGAATATCCTGGAAATGTGACAATATGTATGCATGATGTTGATGTTACAAGAAAGATGTGACGATGAAAGGCCATCACAAAAGGTAACTTTGATTTGATGTTCATTTTTTTATTTTTGAACAATACCCTGATGGATTGATATAGGTCTACCAAAAGAGAGTTGTAAATGTTATCTAAGACTAGTAATCATATGATTGGATGAGAGATCCTAAAGGAAACATGACTAGGAAGAGGTAGTTGCATGAAGAAAAGTTGGATATGGTTTAGAAGATCACTTTCAGATAAAGAAAAGGATGACATAACTAACATGGATCATGAAGGAAATTGATGGATGGAAAATGCCCTACATGATGAAGGATCTATAAAGATGAAGATGAAATTCATGACATCAAATGGAGGAGCTCTAAAACCAGCTAAAGGTACCATGATCTCCACCAAAGGTAGAAAATTTTTGTTGGAAATAAGACCCTAATTGAGAGGGCGCTTGGCAACAAGTCCCTAGTTAAGAGGTAGCTTGGGTACATTCCTTTTCTAGGAATGGATATATCTTCCCTCATTAAGAGGGAGAGATACACACATCATTCTTGTATTCATATTGTGAAGAAAGAATGGAGGATTGGGTAGGCATCTCACATATGATACTCTTTGAGAATGTGGTGGGGAAATCAAGATAATATTAGTTGAAGAGGACCAATATTCTTTGAGGACTAGGAATCCAAGCTAAGAATATTCCTTGAAGGACATACCATGTGAACACTCGGGTGGGGTATGTTCCTTGAGAGACAATGACGATAGTGTTTGTGAGTCATTGGTCTCACTAACATTATGCTCTAATCTTCTCGAGCAATAGATTCATTAGTTAAGGCTTTTTTGTGTGAAAATGTTGGTTGGTTTGATGCTAAACTTATGGGTTACCGATCTCACTCATCTTTTGAGAATTATTTAGATTGAGAATGTCCAAGTACCTTGTATGGATTATGAATATCTCCCTAGTTAAGAGGGAGTGTTTAAATATGTAACTAGGTTTGATCTTCATAATGAAATCGGTAATTATGATTTTATATATTTAATGAAAAGAGAAAAATAAGTTTATTATTGTTATTCTTGAGGCATGGGTTTCATGCTCAAGGGAAATTTATTTTTAGGTCAAGCACCCATTTTGTGCTTCTAGGGCTTCCCATTGAGTTTACAAATCAATTAAGTCATTTAGGTATGAAAGACCCTTTTGGGCATGCTACATATTGTAAACAAATATTTTTCATTCAAAAGACCCTCCAAAACCACGTCATGGCATAAATATCAAGTCAACTTAAAGATAGAAATTCATACCCCTAAAAATACTATAAATAAGAAGGAACTCGACCTTGTTCGAACACAATCTCAAGCATGTTCAGTCTCCTAAGATAGAAGCTGAAAAAGGGAATAAAAGGAGTAAGAGAAATATCAATGTTTTCAACCTCTCTCCCTATCTTATGTTTTCAACCTCTCTCCCTATCTTGTGTTACGATTTTCAATAGTTTCTAGGCAAGGAAAAAATTTTAAGTTGCTTCTAAGTTGAAAGTATGAAGTCGCAAGGTTGAAGTTGTGAAGTTGCTTCTGGATCGAAGTTGTGAAGCTGGAAGGTCGAAGTTGTGGAGCTACCTTTAGGTCGAAGTTGCTAAGCTACAAGGTTGAAGGTGTGAATCTACTAGGTCAAAGTTGCTGAAGAAGTTGTTAGAATGCCGCATTTTGTTGTTGGAAGTTGTGCAAATCAAGAAGGAAGGTTTACCTGGTCTTGGAGAAGTCTTCGTCAAGAGTCATAGGTCTTCGATTTCATCATTTGAAATTCTATAAGAGGATTTTGGCAGGTTTTCCTCTCAAAAGCAGAAGTTTTTGCCTTGGCTGATAGCTTATATCTTGTGTCCCCTTTCCTCATTGTATTTTAATTTTTGGTAGTTGTTTGATGATAAGAATACAATAATAATCAAATTGAATAAGAAGCTAATCAAGATAAGTAAAAATATATCACAAGTAGTTATCAAATTAAGAGAAATCACCTGCTCTAGCTGCCC
>APFE030769403.1:201129-344740 GCA_000404065.3 Pinus taeda | reverse complement strand
AAAATTTATAATAATAGATGTTCAAGTTGTTATATATATATGTTATATTATTTGAGTCTTGAGATGATTGACATGTCTAATGGTTTCACTAGTTGCAACCTAGTAGATTTTTTTCTCACCAAGTTTCGAGCTATTGACCTTTACACTAAGGAGTGCTCATCAATGAGCAACTGGTACACTTCAACAACTACACAGAAGCCTGTGTTCTAGCTTGAACAATGTGTGGATCCTATGTTTTGTTCATTCCAAGAAGAACATCATCCCTAGAACTCTTGTTGGTACTGGAAGTGAGTCACAAATGTTTTCTACAGTCATACACTCAATGCGCGAAGCAATATGCATGAGCGGCCGGAAGACACTCACAATGATCAAGAGGTTGCACCTGATGAGCCATCAAGCTCTGGCCATGTGGTGAACGCATATCAGTGCTCACACCAAGAAGGAGCCCTCGAAACTGACCATTATAATCTTAGAAGTAAAGTGGCTCCCCTACACTTGGGGAGATGGAAGAAAAGATGAGACTCCTGATAAGGAAGGTTGATCCACTCGTCGCCCTAAAGCAGAAAACACAAAGCAAGTCCTGGAAGACAATGACGGATAAGAGTACATCAATGAGAAAAAAGTTGTGAAACACTCTGTCGAACAACACGAACATCTATTCCACCCAAGACACCTCAGTGAATCTACCACCTTTGGAATACAACATTGTTGATGACATGAAGAAAACTCTAGTGAACATCACTTTGTTCGAGTTGGCTAAGATCCAAAGTTAGCTATTGTGTGCTTTGGGATAGAGCAGTAGACAATGCAGCCTCGAGCAAACAGGGAGGAAGCACACCTCCCATATCACTTTCCATCATGCTCAATACACTCTGGATGGAAGAAGAAAACTTAGGTTGCCCTCCATTACTACTTTCGTTTCAAGGTTTTAACTACAATATTGACAACTTATTCTTTGATTCTCGCATGATAGCCAATGTCATGCCACTCTCCATTGCTAAGAAGATCAATGAACAATGGAGTGAGACATTTGTGTGAACCATCCAACTTGATCAAACATCAGTACCAGCCATTGGTGAACTATGGAACATGAACATCTCGATATCCCATGAGAGTCGAGTCCTCCAATGCATTAACATAGTTTTTGTGGACATACCGGAAGCATATGGTCTATTACTCAGCAGAGACTGGTCCAACAAGCTATATGGATATTTCGCTATAGACTCGCCTCACATGTGGCTTCCATACAAGGGAAAGTGCAACCAAATATAGGTAGAGTCTGAGTGGTACATGAAGCATAATGTCACTCCCATCAATGGAAAGAATGAACGTTGGCTCTCGCAGAACTCATGTTTGGCAACTGCCTCCTTGAGACAATGCTAGGGTGTTATCCTACATGACTAGCTCAAACAACATCAAACACACAGTTGCTACTCCTTCCTTGCCCGAGTGATGGTAATGAAACTTATAAAATACATTGTACCAATAGTAGCAGTAGTAGCAATGACAGTAGTAGCAGCAGTACTAGCACATCAAGTGGTCCATGTAGAGATGAGTTATGGACTTTGTGCTTTGACAGATCAAAGACACAGGATGGCTCAGGAGCTAGGTGTGTTCTGATCGACCCTTGCAACATGAAATATCTCCTGTCAAGCCCCTTGGATTTTGAGTGCACGAAAATGTAGTAGAATATGCAACACTTATGTTAGGCTTACACAAAGCCATCAGCCTCAATGTGGGCATACTTAAAGTGGTAGGTGATTCAGAGATAGTGGTATGGAAAGTACGTAACACCATTCACTATTTATCATCACATCTAAAAAGCTCCCAAGAAGAGGTATCGTGACTAATCTCAAACTTCCAAGAATTTAATGTCATTGTTGTGCAATGTATGCGTAATGCACCTACCAATGCACTAGAAAATGCAGCCTCAAGAATGTCACCGATTAGGGATAGATTTACTATTGAAATTTTGTACAATCCATCTATTCCGGACAACCTAACTAACTTATGCATGTATAGTGATGATCAGCAGATACTACATTTTATGGCCAACACTGACATTTTCAAAGATGCAGTAATAGATGACGATGAGCATGAGCGCTCCGTACAAGTAGGGGTTGATGACATTAAAGGCTACATTATCATAATAGTTGTGGTATCACTAGAAAAGCTATATGACTTGCAAGAGCAGTTCCAAGGTCCAAGGAATAGCAAGAGCCATAGTTCCACCATGAGGCACGAACTGATAAACATGGGAACAGAAAAGGATCCGAAGTTTGTCAATCTTAGTACATGTACACAACAAGAATGATAAGCCTTCATCTGCTTGTTCAAACAGTACTGAGAAGTGTTCGTGTGGATGCATGACGACCTAAAAACTTATGACACGGGGATCATCCAACATATCACCCCAATCAAGGAAGGGGTCAAGACATATCAACAAAAGCTAAGAAAAGTACATCTATCCCTTGAACCCTTCATAAAGAAAGATCTTACTAAATTGCTGGATGTACGGATCATATATAAAGTTCAACATTCAACTTGGGTCTCAAACCTTGTGCCTGTACAAAAGAAGTCCGGTGAAATCCTCTTTTGTGTCGATTTCTGGAAGGTTAACCGTGCCTCAGACAAAGACAACTATCTCGTGCCCTCTATGGACCATATTTTGCAAATAGTATCTAGGGCACAGATATTCTCTCTCCTTGACGGTTTTTCAGGATATAATCAGGTTCTAATAGTAGAACCTCACAGACTCAAAACTACTTTCTCTACTAGGTGGGGTATGTTCACATATAAATAAATGCCATTCAGGCTTTTAAACACAGGCACAACATTTGAGTGTGCTATGGACACCTACTTTTGCAAACTCATTGGGCAGAGTGTGGTGGTATACCTCGATGATGTGACTATGTTCTCAAGAAGATGAGAAGACCACATACGCCATGCTAAGAAAATTTTCGAACGATGACGAATATACAAGATATCCTTGAATCCAAAGAAGAACGTATTCGCCGTGTCAGAGAGGAACTTCTTCAGACACATTATTACCAAGAGAGGGATCAAGGTGGATTGATACTAGGTCCAAGCTATCTCATGGATTCCTCACCCAATCAAAAAGAAAGCCATGCAATCCTTCTTGGGCAAGATAAACTTCCTTCGGAAATTCATCTTCGATTATGTGGAAATAGCCAATCCCATGCATGAAATGATTAAGAAATATATAGTGTACACCTAGGGCAACAAAGAAAGGCATGCATTTTCCCATATTAAGCAGCCATTTCCAAAGCGCCTCCACTTTACAGCCCAGATTTCAAAAGAGATTTCCTACTATACACCTTCGCTTCTGATAACTCACTCGCTATAGTACTCACTTAGAAAGACGAAGCTAATGATCAACGTCCCATATCTTTCATGAGTGCAATCATGTAGGGACTAGATATTAACTACCCCTCCATTGACAAAAAAGCTTATGCAGTTTACAAGGCAGTGAAACACTTCAAGCTGTCCCGAAATTTATGCAATTTTGCCTCTCGAACAAGCCAAAACATGCAAACAGTCACTGTCGACTAAGATTCTCTCTCTCCATCCCTCAATGACTCTTACGTAGATTTCATCAGCAGATTCCTCATGCCATCATTCCACATCATAGCTCGGCTGCCTCTCCTAGTCACGTGCATCTAAATGATGATGTTTCATGGTAGACTAGGAGGTTTTGGATTTGATGTCATTTCATCATGAGTGACTTCATGGATAGGTATACCAATGAACATGTCAAGATGACAAATGGGATGAATGAAGGGAGCGTATGCAGATGGACAAGTTCACCAATGGACAAATGAATGAAGCATGTGAAGTAGATGAATGTGATGAACACGGACCTTCGTGAACAAGTGAGCTTTTCAAGCCTTCTAGCATGAACGAAAGGAACATGCTAAAGCTTCATCAAGTGAATTGAGGACCATAGAAGACTCCACGCACTTCAACATGCAGAGATGAAGCTATGATACACCATCAAGACATCCATCACTTTGAAACATTGTAGCTCTACATGGACTCCAGTAGCAACATGAATGTACTAGCATTTTCATGTCGTGTCATGTCAAGTCAAGTCATGAGTCATGTTGCCCACATCTCCACTATGGGCTTGTTGTCAATCAATTCACATCTCCATTATGGGCTTGTTGTTAATCAGTGTGATGTAACATGGAAGTCCGAGAGACCCACTTATTGAACATAGAGTCATGTAAGTGGGAAGTTCATGCAAGTTGAATGGTCATGGTGGTAGTCGAATAGCCACAGGGGTCAGTTTCGCCCTTGGCTATAAATACCCCCTCATTTGTACATGAAAGGACTTTTTATCTCATCTCTTCCCACATAGCCAAGATAGTCTATAATCTTATATTTGAGGAACAAGTAGAAATATCCCGCTGATGGGCTTAGCGATGTATGGTGTAACGATGTGCCTTGGAACTTTAGCTTAATTCAAAAGCCTATTAACCGGCCAACACATTTTCACACATGTATTGTATTTGTTGTAAGACTCATCTTTAACACTTGTAATGCATGTTTCTTTAACCTCTGTTCTACATCTGAACAGATTCATTTGCTGTAATGCATAATCTATTAAAGGAAATGTGTTGCATATGTTGTTAATGTTGTCTCGTCTGTGTCGACTACTCTATTGGGCATTAAAGAAACTTTTCAAATGAACCTTACTATAACAACCGTTGAACTCATTAGGACTGATCCGTAAGTGTTGTACATGCTATCTTATCTTGTGATTGCAGCATCCAAGTGGATTGCCTCGCCAGAAGCTATGTATGTCCTTTTGTGTTGTGTGTTCCTAGCCAAGTTGGGGTTGATCCCTTTCAACCTGGAACTCACCTTCACCTTCTTACCCTCATAGTGAAAGAACCATTGACACAAGTACACTTACACTCACGAGGCATGTGAACATCACTTCTCGAAGACAATGCGGACCACTCTCGTGTGCTGACAAGCAATAGTTGAGGCAAATCCTTAAGACAATGGCAACCAGGCCATCATACCGGATGGGACTCCCACACCAAATCGTGTGAGGTTGAGTTGGGACTTCATACGAAGGTGATCCCATGAATGTTGGTGGGTCTAGCACCATCAACATTTATGGCGCTAGAAGGAGGATAGCCTGTTTTACATGGCTGAAATTCCCCTCACACTTATTCAACAAACATATGGTCAAGGCAGTAATTGACACTTTCTCTCACCTACATGCAACTAAGTAGCTGGTTACTCCTCACCTCCCAGTGCTGAGCACGAGACTTCATATCAAGACCTTCACTCCGTTTGTCCCATCACCCGCCACCTCATGAAAGTAGTCAGACTGATCCCAGATAGAGAACATCTTCCACACATAGCAAGGTAGCCGAAGGTTGTTGGATCATCAGTGGAAGAAGCAACCCTTGCTACACTTGAAGGTCTAGGAGAAGTTATCTAAGACAAAAATAAACCTCCAATCCTCCAGAAAGGTGAATAAGGCACTCTTGTGATCTCAAGATCAAACTTTGGTGTAGGAGGCAGAGGGGAAGGAAGTGAAGTAGGAAAAGGTGGAGATGAACCAAGAGACTCAAAGTCAGAAACATCAAACTCCTAAGGAGAGGAAGAGTACAAATAAGAAGAATAGATCACTGACCCAAATCTTGAATGGATGACTCAGGGACAATTAGCTGTCCCTGTTGTCTTGCATAAGATGTCGAGGTGGGTGGAGAGAATGAACATCAATTTCGACCCTCATAGTACGGTAAAGGTGGAAGACCACCTAGACAACTTCTACCTACAACTGCAGACCCTCAAGGTATGTTATGATGATGTCACATGTAGATTGTTCCCATGTACCTTGGTTGGTCATGCAACTGCATGGTATCACAGCCGTCCAATGAACCCTATACACAACTGGGTCACATTCAAATGAATGTTCCTGGAGAATTTTGCTAATGACAAGACCCCAACCATGCTACTCAAAGAGTTGGGAAGCCTCAAGATGGAGGGAAAAGTGAAAGTGAAATATTTCAATCAAAGGTTTACACACATATTGAGCAAGTTCCCAGAAAACACTAAGCCTCATGACTCCACCAACACTGATTACTACACGTCTGCATTGTAAACAAGCATTGAGTAGTACATTAAGAGAGCTACAAGACCAACACTATTGAAAAATTGTGAAGAGGCTATCAATGTTGAGAAAGACCTGCATGCAGTTGGAGTCATCATGGATGTTGAATTGACGAAGGACTCTAAGGATGTGAGCTTGAAGTCCCAAAGAATGGTGAACAAGGGTAGAGAAAAGGAAGAAATCAATATTGAGACCCTTACTCGCCTTGTCAAGAGCTTGACCACTAAAGTGTCCAAACTCAAGCAATGTAAAACATACACTTTTTCAAGCAGTCATCCGCCCAGGTAGAGACAGGTAAGTAGCTCATCAAACAGTGACCAATTCACTTCTAAAACTATGCAGAAGCTTGTGTTCGAGCTTGAACAATGTGTGGATCCTAAGTTCTATTCTTTCCAAGAAGAACATCATCCCGAGAACTCTTTCTCAGAATTGAAGTGAGTCACAAATGCTTTTTAAAGTCATACACTCAATGCGTGAAGCAATATGTAGGAGCAGTCGAAAGACATTGATGATGATCAAGAGGTTGCACCTGATGAGCCATCAAGATCTAGGCCTGTGGTGAACGCGTATTAGTGCTTGCAAACGAACATTGAGAAGGAGCCCTGGAAGCAAAATGACCATTACGATCTTAGAAATAAAGGGGCTCCCCCTACACTTGGGGAGATACAAGAAAAGATAAGACTGTTGATAAGGAAGGCTGATCCACTCGTCGCCCTGAAGCAAAAAACACAAAGCAAGTGCTGGAAGAAAATGATCGAGAATAGTACATCCATGAATAGAAAGTTGTGAAACACTCTGCAGACAACATGAACATCCATTCCACCTTAGACACCTCAGTGAGTCTAACACCTCTAGAATACAACATTGTTAATGACATGAAGAAAACTCTAAAGAACATCAGTTTGTTCGAGTTGGCTAATATCCAAAGTTAGCGAGGTATCCTACTGCACACTTTGGGGTAGACAACAATAGACAGTGTAGCCTCTAGTAGCCAGGGAGCAAGAACACCTCCCAGGTCACTTTCCACTGTGCTCAATACACTCCAGATGGAATAATAAAACTTAGGTTGCCCTCCATTACTACTTTCATTCCAAGGTTTTAACTAAAATGTTCCAACTTCTTCATTGATTCTGGCGCAGCAGCCAACGTCATGCCACTCTTCATTGCTAAGAATATCAATGCACAATGGAGCGAGACATCTACATGAATCATCCAACTTGATCGAACATCAGTACCAACTATTGGTGAACTACGAGACATGAACATCCAACTATCCCATGACAGTCGAGTCCACCAATGCATCGACATAGTTGTTGTGGACATACCAAAAGCATATGGTCTATTACTCAGCGGAGACTCATCCAACAAGCTAGATGGATATTTCCCTATAGACTTGTATCACATGTGCCTTCCATACAAGCCAAAGTGCAATGAAATCTGGGTAGAATTTGAGTGGTACGTGAAGCATAATGTCACTCCCATCAATGGAAAGAATGAACATTGGCTCTCACAGAACACATGTTTGGCAACTGCCTCCTTGAGACAACATTGGCATATTATCCTACATGGCTAGCTCAAACCCCATCAGAATCACAATTGCGACTCCTTCCTTGCCCAACTGACTGTAATGAAACTTGTAAAACACATTGTACCAATAGTAGCAGTAGTAGCAGCAGTACTAGCACTTCAAGAGGTACATGTATAAATGAGCTTTGGACTTTGTACTTCAATGGATCAAAGATACAAGATGGCTCAAGAGTTGGGTGTGTTCTGATTAGCCCTTGTAATAGGAAGCATCTTTTTCCAAGCCCCTTAGACTTTAGTGCATGAAAAATGTAGTAGAATATGAAGCACTCATGTTGAGCTTACAGAAAGCCATCAACCTCAATGTGGTCATGCTTAAAGTGGTAGGTGATTTAGAGATAGTGGTATGATAGGTACGTGACATCATTCACTATTTATCACCACATAAAAAACTATGAAGAAGAGGTATGGTGACTAATCTTAAAATTACAAGCATTTAATATCATTGTTGTGACATGTATGCATAATGCAGCTGCCAATGCACTAGAAAATGCATCCTCAAGAATGTCACCGATTAGGGATAGATTTTCTATTGAAATTTTGTACAAACCATCTATCCCGGACAACATAACTAACTTATGTGTGTTTAATGATGATAAACATATACTACATTTTATGGCCAATGCTAACGTTTCCAAAGATGGAACAATAGACGATGACGAGCATGAGCGCTCTCTGCAAGCAGGGGCTAATGACATGGAAGGCCACATTATCATAGTAGGTGTGGTATCACTGGAAAGTCTATATGACTTATAAGAGTGGTTCCAAGGGCCAAGGAATAGCAAGACCCATAGTTCCACCATGAGGCATGAACTGATAAACATGGGAATAGAAAAGGATCTGAAGTTTGTCAATCTTGGTACTTGTTGTACACAACAAGAATGATAAGCCTTCATCCACTTGCTCCAACAGTATTGAGATGTGTTCTCATGGATGTATGATGACCTGAAAACTTATGACACGTGGATCATCTAACATATCATTCTAATCAAGGAATGGGTCAAGCCATGTCAACAAAATCTAGGAAAAGTACATCTATCTCTTGAACCCTTCATACAAAAAGATCTTACTAAATTATTGGATGCAAAGATCATATATAAAGATTGTCATTCTACTAGGTTCTCCAACCTTATGCCTATATGGGAGAAGTTTAGGGAAATCCTCTTGTGTGTTTATTTCTAGAACGTTAACTGTGCCTTGGACAAAGACAACTACCCCGTTCTATCTATGGACCATATTTTGCAAACAGTATCTTGGGCACAGATGTTCTCTCTCCTTGATAGTTTTTAAGTATATAATTAGGTTCTAGTAGCAGACCCTGACATACTCAAAACTAATTTCCATACCAAGTGGGGTACATTCGGATAAAGACAAATTCCATTTGGGATTGTAAACACAGGAACAACATTTCAGCGTGCTATGGACATCCCCTTCAGTGGACTCATGGGGAAACGCATGGTGGTATACCTCAATGATGTGACTTTGTTCTCAAGAAGACAAGAAGACCATATACACCATCTTAAGAAAATTTTCGAGGGATGTCGAAGATACGGGATATCCTTGAATCCCAAGAAGACCATATTCATCGTGTCAGAGAGGAACCTCCTCAGACGCATTGTTGCCAAGAGAGGGATCAAGGTGGATCTAGTTCAGGTCCAAGATATCACACGAATTCCTCACCCATCAATAAGAAATCTAGGCAATCCTTCTTGGGCAAGATAAACTTCCTTCAGAAATTCATCTCCAATTATGCATAAATAGTCAATCCCATGCATGAAATGATTAATAAAGATGTAGTGTACACCTAGGGCAAGAAAGAAAAGCATGCATTTTCCTAGATTAAGCAAGCCATTGCCAAAGCGCCTGCACTTTACAACCCAGATTTCAAAAAATATTTCTTGCTATACACCTTTGCTTCCAATAACTCACTCATTGTAGTACTCACTTAGAAAGACAAAGCTAATGATGAACTTCCCATCTCTTTCATCAGTGCAAGCATACAGTGACCAGAGCTTAACTACTCTGCCATTGACAAACAAGCTTATGTAGTTTACAGGGTGGTGAAACAGTTCAGGCCCTACTTGCTAAAGAACCACTGCATAGTCCTTGTCCCACACCCAGTAGTTCGTACATTGTTGATACAACAAGAGCTTGGAGAATTATGTGCAAATTGGATGACAGGTTTACAAGAATATGATCTTGAACTAAATCCAATACATGCAATCAAAGGACACGGGTTCTACAAACTTACAGCTAAAGCAGTACACACTTCGAACAATGAAGAAGAGCTCATTGGTTGGGAGAAGGAGATTGAAATGTATGAAATAAGGCAAGAAAAACCCATGGAGGACATAACATCTTGGTGCTTAGATGTAAGCCAATACCTTAAGCATGACAACATACCCTCTCAGTTTTCTATCAGATAGAAGAGGGCATTGCGCTTGAAATCCTTAGCATATTAGTTGATGCATGGAGTTCTTTACATAAAGCACATAATGGAGTTTTTCTCATGTGCATGGAGTCATAGGAATTAGAGAAGGCACTTCAAGATCTACATGACAAACCATCAAGGGTAACTTTGTAGGAAATACCACTGCACACAAGTTTATTCGGGCTAGTTTTCACTACCCCACATTATTCAAGGATACACATGCGTATGCCCACAAATGCCCCGTCTGTTAGCGATGTGCCAAGAGAATGCGAATATCAACAACCCCACAACACCCTGTTGTAGTGACTGAGCCATTCCAACAATGGGGCATAGACATTATTGGAGAAATTTTCCCTCATTTGTCAAAGAAACACCGCTATATACTAATGACAACTAACTACTTTACGTTGTGGACAGAGGTAGTTCCACTCAAACAAGTGAATGAACAAGAGGTCATCAACATCCTCTAGTAGAATATCATCTCATGCTTTGGTGTTCCAGTATTACAAATCTTTGATAATGGAACTTATTTTTCATCTTTCAAACTCTATGACTTTGCAATTCAAGCTGTGCTGCTCACAAGCAGCTTAATCAACTCTCATGCTAGCAACACAGACAGTCGGACACAACCGTCACCCCAGGACTGACTCCCCTTAAGAATTGCGTAGAGGCCATTGAACTCACCCCTTCAGTTGACTAAGGAGATTTTCCAGACAGTCTGGATAGACACCAAGTACCTATCCATGTCTGCTTCAAAAAATTGTGTAGTTTTCATAGTCAGTCATTCAGACAGTTGACTAACTGTTCATCTCAGAAATTCCGTAGTGCTCATGAGTAGGCCTTCCACTACCCATTAGTCATCTTAGCTTAGAAATTTCATAGAGATGATCAACAGGCTAGCCTTCTAGCCTCAGTGCAATTTTCTCAGCTAGGAGCAGACTGCCTGATCCCTCCAGGAATTGCGTAGTTTCTGCTGCCAGTGACTGAGAAGCCAACTGCCAGTTCCCTCTGGGAATTGCGTATTTTTGGCTGCAAATGATCCCAACAACCAACTAGAATTTCCCTCTGGGAATTGCATAGTTTTTGTTGTGAATGATCCATCAACCAACTCGTAGTTCCTTCTGGGAATTGCACAATTATAGTTGCCATTCTCCTGCGCAGTTCCCTAGAAAAATTGTGCAATCCTTGCCTGCTGACCCTTCATGCAGCCTGACCTGTTCCTCTAGGAAAGTGTGAAAATAGGGCTATGCAGCCCCTACTGAGTAATTATTTCAGAAAATGTGTAGAGCATGCCTTTCTCACCCTCTTGTAGCTCGGACTATCCCTCCAAAAATTTGCGCAATTTTGCCTCCTAGACAAGCCAGACCTTTTAGACAATCACTGTTGACTCAGATTCTCTATCGCCATCCCTTATTGACTCTTGTACATTTTTCATCAGCACTTTCCCAGAGCCATCATCTCACATCACATCCCTGCTACATCTCTCGGTCACTTGCATTCGAATGATCATGTGTCATGGTAGACTAGGAGGTTTTGGATTTTATGTCATCTTCTCAATAATGACTTTAGGTATAGGTACACCAATAAACATGTCAAGACAATGAATGGGATGAATGAAGGGAGCACACACAAATGGACAGGTTCACTAATAGATGAACGAATGAAGCATGCAAAGCGGACGAATCCGATGAACATGCACCTTCATAAATAAGTGAACCTTTCAAGCCTTCCATAATGAAAGTAAGGAACAACATGCTAAAGCTTCATCAAGCAAACGAAGGACCATCGAAGACTTCGCACAATTCACCATGCGGAGGTGAAGCTATGATACACCATGAAGACATCCATCACTCAACAACACTATAGCTTGACATGCACTCCAACAATAGCACAAATGAACCAGCCTTGTCATGTAAAGCCATGTCGAGTCATGTCATGGGTCATGTTGCCCACATCTCCACTATGGGCTTATTTTCAATCAATGTGATGTGATGTGGAAGTCCAAGAGACCCACTTGTTGAACATATAGCCATGTAAGTCAAAATGTCATGGAAGTCAAATTGTCATTAGGGTAGTCAAATAACCACAAGGGTCTGTTTCACCTTGGCTATAAATACCCCTGTCATTTGTACATGAAAGGACTTATCACCTCAGCTCCTCCCACATAGCCAATAGAGTTTATAATATTTTCTTTGAGGAGTAAGTAGTGGATTAAATATCCCCCTTGACAGGGTTAGTGATGTATGGTGTAACAATGTGTCTTAGAAATTTTGCTTAATTCAGAAGCCTATTAACAGGCCAACATGTTTTCACACATGTATTGTATATGTTGTAAGACTGGTCTTTAACACCTATAATACATGTTGCTTTAACCTGTGTTCTACATAAGAACTGATTAATTTGTTGTAATGCATAATCTATTAATGGAAATGTGTTGTATATGTTGTTAATGCTATCCTGTTTGTGTTGAATGCTTTGTCAGACATCAAACGGACCTTTCACATGAACCTTGCTGTAAAAACCATTGCACTCATTCAGACTAATCCCTGAGAGTTATAAGTGTTATCTTACATTGTATGTTGTGACTGCCACATTCGAGTGGTCTGCTCCACCAGAATCTATGTATGTCCTATTGTGTTGTCTGTTTCTAGCCGAGTTGGGACTGATCCCTTTCAACCTCGAACTTACCTTCACCTTCTTTCCCTCACAGTGAAATAACTATTGACACAAGTACACTTACACTCACCAGGAATGCGAACCTCACTTCTTGAAGACAATGTGAACCACTCTCTTGCACTGACAAGAAAGAGTTGATGAAAATACTTAAGGCAATGGCAACTGGGCCATCATACCAGATTGGATTCCCACACCAAATGGTGTGAGGTCTAGTTGGGACTTCATACCAGGGTGATCCCCTGAATGTTGGCGGGTCTAATACCATCAACAATATGGGAAAAATTAAATAGAAATCACAAGAAGCCTTCAGGGTTTGTCTGTTTATAGTCTTCGTCTAAATGGTAAGATCACAAGTTGGATAGAAGTAGTGGCTATGACACATCTTTTTGCTGAAAGGCAAGACCTTCAATTTTTTGTGCAAGATATTTGAACTTGTATATTTTACATTGCACACTATTTTTTATTTGTTTTAATTGCTAGAATCTTTTTGTATGTAGGTTAGGAGATGTACGATGGCTACATTGGAAATATCATTATACGTGGCCTTAGCCTTCTAGCTAGATACGTTAGGAGTATGTCTAGTTGCATATTATTTTCCTTTGCACATGCATCCCGCACTCTTTTTTTGTAGTCTTTTGTTTTGTTTCACTTTTTGTTTTCAATTTAGCCTCCATTTACATCACATTTTTTATTTTTGGTTTTCTCATTGTGCATTGTCTCTTTTCTAGTTTTGTTTAATGTTAAGAATTGTCATGAAGGTTGTCCTATTTGGACTCTAAAGACAATGTGGCAAGATAGAAAAGGACTTTGTGACACTACAACATTTGGCTAAATCTCTGTCCTTCTTCCTTGTCTTGGTTACACCTTTTGGTCGATGATGTTCCGATAGAAAATAAAATCCTTAGATAAGGAAATCATATTCTTAAACCATGATCTCCATGTCTATTCTTGAAACCTCATGCCTACAATCGTGTCTTTATGTTTTGGTGTTTTCAAGTTAATCCAATAAAGTAGAGAAGGAAAACGGGAAAAACTAAACAAGAAAGCCAATATCAAAGGTCTTATATATGATTCTCTGAAGGGACAACCTCTTCTACACTCAATAAGTCAAGATTCCTCTTGTACCAATGAAATAAATAAGTATCAATGCACAGTCCTATATAAAATAAATAAATAAAGGTGAAAGAAGATAAAGGCTTGTTGTACATCGAGGTGAAGCAAGCAACTCTCTCGAGGTAGTTTCCAAGTCTGTTGGCAGTGGAGCATTTTTTTTGTCTATGGAGTGATTCCATCGGTGTATTTTCTAGGTCTGTTGGTAATCGAGAAATGCAAAATATGACAAAATTGAAATTTTAAATCTCATGAACTAAATTATCCATTCCTAATTCAAAATATTGTGTGATAGTTGATCTTGTGTTTATGTTCAACTAACTAAAGGAATGAAGGGGACTATGTTTATGCATGGGGTCAGTGGGGAAGCCATGGTAATATTAATGATGAATCAATACTCCATGAAGAACTAGACCTTGCACAAAAGAATTAACCAAGGTAGAGAAGTTGGAGTTCTACTAGTGTGTCTCCAAGTGTTTTCCCTATCAAAAACACCCTCCAAAATTTTACCTACCCTTGAATTTTTATCCTTCTATGCATCTTGTGATTGGTCATCCCATCGTCACTTCTTCATCGGTTGAAGTCACTTGCTCACACATTCTCAGTTCACAACAAGTTGATGAGTGCATTATTTTACGCAAGCTACAACAAGCATAGCATAATCCATCAAGATAGTTCTTGTCCAATGTTCAACCCAAATTTAGAGTGAGTGCACACTGTCATTGATAGTCCCTCACTTATTGTTGTGTTTGTGGATATATTTTGTTGAGTTTTTCAAAATGTCACTTTTACCCACCTTCTCTTTCACAAGTGCCCTTTTCATATTTTCAATTGTCATTTTTTCTTTCTTTCACTTTAATTAGTATTGATTTCATGTTATCTTCACTATAGCATGTGTCTCTTTCACCATCATTCGCATATTGCAAGTGTCATCCAAAATTTTCCTGCTCATATGGGAAATGTCATATTTTAAGATGTTAAGTGTCGTGCATTGTATAAAAGCTAGTTCTGGTGTGTTTCAAGGGGTAATATTTTTTATAATAAGTTTTTCTTGTCATGTAAACATGCATCATAATGTTTTCCAAAGTTTCAAGTACTATCACACAAGTGTCGTCACTATTGTTGCATTTAGGAAAGTATGTTGTTCATTTGTTCTAAGTGTCATATGTTGTTTTGTTAAGTGATCTAAGTTTTGGGTCATGCTCAAGTATTTTTCTTATTCAAATTCATCTCACTAATTTGAAACCTAGACAAAACTGGGAAAAGTCCTCAACCGAGACTCTCAACCTCATTCAGCCCTCCTGGACTACACACTCTCAGTCCCCAAGCAGCAACCTTGACCCTTTGCACTGTGCAATGCACAATCTCTACCTCCTAGAACTATGCGCTACACAATCTCATTTCAGAAGCCCATCCCTTGAGCTCTAGAACTACACAATCCTTGCCTCCATCTAGCCTTCTCTGTGCACTGTGAAGTCTCAAGCATCAAGCCTCATCCTTGAGCTCTTGAACTACAAAAATGTGTAATCACTTTTCCTCTCTTCCTCCAAAATGACACATTGGACAACTCTAAGCCTAGAACCTCAAGCTTAAGGCCTTGAAACCCCCAATTGAACAATAGCCCAGTTTGTTCTTGTGTCTGAACTTCACATTGGGCAACTTCAGGCCTCAAGGTTGACCTCTTGTGTTCCTCAACTACGTAATCACTTAGCTTAGGCTTTCAAAACTATGCATATTGGGATCTCAACCCTCAAGCCTCCATCTTGAGCCCTTAATTCCCTCAACTGTGCATTGTGTAGTCTCAAGGCTCAAGCCTCTAGCCTGAGTCCTTTTGTCCCTCAACTGCAGAATCCTTTAACCCTCACCATCCTGAATGTTACGTCCCTATAATACTAGTGATTCCCCCATTATTATTTTCATTGTATCCCTTATTGTTATTATTGTGCCCCTAGTGTCCCCATATTGTTATTAGTATGCCCCATAGAAACCCACTATTGTTTATTTTGTGGCCTTACGTTCTTACTGTTATGTCGGCTTGATTATATTGTGACCGCTTAGACTCCTATATATAGAAGGGAGGTTTATTCATTTGTATCATCCAAGAATTGTCCATTTCTGTAATGTAAAGGACGTTTCCACCTCAAAGAGGTTGAATTACAAGGCGTTGATCTATCTTTTCTATCTTTTTGTGAGTTGGTTTCCTAACATTTGGTATTAGAGCTTTGGATTCTAGGGTTTCGCTACTCCAAATAGGTCATCGTGGCATTTTTGCTATAACGTTTTTTTGGTGATGTTTCACAAGTTACAAAAAAACCTATTTTAGCAGAAACCATTCTAAAATTTAGGTATGAATTTCAAAGCTTCTCTCGCTATATTTTCAAAGATATGAACTAAGGAAGTTAGGGTTTTTGCAGACTCCCAAATTACATTCTAAACAAGTGACCTAGGTAAAATCGTCAAAACTTTTGTTTTGAGCATCAAATTGAAATTTCATAAGAATGTTCAGAAAGAGGACGAATTGTAGCTTTGTTGGTATCTATTTCAGGTACTAAGGTTGAAACTCTGATGCATGGCATGTCGTACAAATTTGCTCGACTGAACTAGTTTGTAATCCAGTCACATGGGAGATTTGGCATAACTCTTCCTTGGAGAATCCAATCTTGATTAGACTTGTGAGGTTAGAAAGAGGACTCAAAGGGCTATCACAGGATGAGAGTATAGATATTCAAGCTTTGTAGTTCAGAGATATAAAACATTCAATATCGAGCTCTTACAAAGTGAAAAAAGGGTGTGTATTTTTTTTAAATTTTGCATAAGAATGGTTTGAAAAATTAGGTTGAAGGAATTCAAAGGAAATAGTGAAGAATTATTAGCATTAATTAATGCCCTAAAGAAATAAAATGGAAACACCTAGTAAGAAACCCGAAATCTCTAGCATGACTCATGAAGAAGAGGAATAAATGCAACATGGTCTATCAAAATTACAAGACAAAGTACAACAGATTTCACTCTCACTAAAGGTAAATGAAGCCAAGATGAATGGCATGAAGCTAATATGAATGGAATGCAAGTTAAGATGGATGGCATGGAAGCTAATATGAATGGCATGCAAGTTAAGTTGGATGGCACGGAAGTTAAGATGGATGGCATGGAAGCTAAGGTGAATGGCATGGATGCTAAGCTGAATGGCATGGATGATAAGAGGAAGAATTGAAGATAAATTTGAATACGTTGCTACAAGAAATGGTAAATAATGGTGAAAGGGTAGTAAAGGAAACTCATGATGAGAACAAAAGAAATGTTAATCAGGATTTCATAGGCTCTAATGTTGGATTGGAGACCCACAATGTTCCAAAAATCTATATGAGGAAGTTTGATGGCAAGGATCCCGGAACATGGATCCTACAGATGGAGCAATTTTTCGATCTCCATAATGTGAAAAACACACAAAAAGTACGTATTGAAACTTTGTATTTCAAACAAAATTAGTTTATATGGTATCGACGGCTTTGCTCTCTGTTGTGCCATACAACAACCCCCCATTTCATATCATTACTATTCTAAAAATATAATGTGAAATGGGTCCCTTTTTAATTTTTGTTTCAAATTGGTATCAATTTAAAGTTCTATTTCAAAAAGGATTGAATAAAAGAAAACATTATTAAAAGTCCTTTTTAATAAAACCAATCAAAAAACCCCAACATAAAACGATTTATCTTTATCATTGCGATAAAGCGATCGCAAGATCGCATATCGCAATGACAAAGAAAGCACAACTTAAGGGACATCTTGGTTTTCGCCGATGCGAAATCGCTATCGGATATCGGAAAAAGCATAAAGTAACATGAGTAACAAACCTTGCTTTGATGCAATGCGAAATCGGCAATCGGCAATCAATAATCAGCGATAACACTTAAAGTGCAAATAAGCTCCCCCTCGCCTGATGCGATGCGATATCGCTATCGGCGATCGACGACTCACCATGCCCTCATTCTAAACGACCTTGCTAGCCATTCCCGACATGATGCGATATCACTATCGGTGATCGCGGATTCCAAATGAGACCAATGTAATAACTTAGCATTTCCCCGATGCCCAATTGCGAAAAGGGAAAAAAGCGAAGTTTTCAAAGAAAAAGTCATAAATGGCAGTTTAATATGATTTATTCGTAATTAAGGAAATATCCTTTGAAAAGCCGCTCATCCACGTTCCAACCGCCAAATCGCCCAAGGCATGCTTCAAATAAATCATTTAGCCATTAATCGAAGCGACCAGAATTAATGAGATTGACAGGCCATAACGACCATTTAATGAGAACAGCAAGCTTGCGATCTATCCACGGATTTGATCCTAAGGCCACCTTAAGTCAATTGATCGCTATGAATGCATCTAGATATATATACTTCATTCTGTTCAATTCATGTTATTGTTGCCTGTGTTACGCCTATCTTTCGCTCTGTGCAGGATTCTTCCATAGAGACAGAAGAAAGTGGGATGGGAAAGAAGTCCAAGAAGACCGCAATGCCAACTGCTTTGCCAGCCGTGGGGCAAGCTGTTGTTGATCCAAGCGGTAAGAACAAAGGGCTTATATTAGATACGACGTGCTTGGGACTTACCAGGACCACTTGGCAAGGGATGTATAATTTGATTGAAGCAGAAGAGTCGAAGGTGACCGGGATAGAAATCTCATGCGATAATACCAGTAAATCTGACGCCAATTTAAAAGACTTGGCCGACTCCTTTCTGCACAGAATAGTGGCCCAGGAGCAAATTCTCCCATACACGGATGTGGTAAGGTGGGCAATCCAGGAGCTCCCAATTATCAACAGATTGTTTAGCACTGTGAATGGGAGGATTTTCGGTTCTTTTCGAGCCGAAGATCTAAGGCTAATGTATCACCTACCAGCAGAAGAGAAAAAATATAATGCAGCATTTTTGGAGAAATTTTGAGTAGAGAACGAGACCGAGTCTGAACCAATTCGAGGCTGTAGACAGAATCCAACAAAACACAAGCATGAAACCTTGGGTAAGCACTCAGTTGACTCCCTATGTTCTCCTTACTGCTATGCTGGAATTATGATGTGTAGACTATGGGGATTGCATGACTCTGCCAATTTTACCATAGAAATGGTCCCCTTAATGGAGGCGGCATGTAGTGGCAAAATTATGGATTGGGAGGTTATATTATCTGACAAGTTAGCCAAAGCCATCCTCGATTTCAGGTCTAACTATTGCGTAAAAGAGAGGGTTATTCCGCCATTCTATTACAGTGCCTATGTGATGGATGTGTTGTGTTTTAATTCTGAATTTCCTGTACTGGGATGGAGGTGGACGTCGCAAGACCCCACACCCATTCACATATATTATCAAAAATTGTGGAAGACTAATTATAAGCACCATCTTTATCAAATCTGCAATGGTTTTATGTTGCCAATTCATTATTCCATTTTTGATAAACCTGCCCCAAAGATTTCTGAGCAAGCAGGGGTAGATTTGACCGCAGTAGCAAGTTGGTTTGGGGAGGACAAATTCACCTACATCAGAGTTTTTGGCAGTCAGGCTAGGCCTCATGTGCTACCACTTTACATCCCCGATAAGTTATTTTCCAGGGAAGTAGCTTATCAAATCAATGATGATGGGGTTACTCAGACCCTGAAAAGAGAAAAAAAACATGTTTGGCCTTCTTTTCCCTTACGAATTGGAATTTATACCCTACATGATATCAAACATGCAGAGAAGGAAGCTGGGAAAATGAATTTTCTCTCTCTGGCTACTCTGCCAAGCAGGCAGTATGATCCGAGGAAGATCGCTTACAATGCGCTCGACCAGGCCAAATTGGCCAAGGTTGAGCACAAAGAAGACAGATTCGAGGATTTGTTTGCATCGGCTAAATTGTTGTATCAAGTTAGGTTGCTTGCCAGAAATGTGTATAACGATGAAGGGCTAGTCGAATTTAACAGGATTAGAGAACAGAGGTTGCAAACTCTGCCTCTAGACCTGTTAGCGACTGTTCTGATGACAACCAGATGAAGTGAGCCTGAACAGCGAAGTAATATGCCACCTCCTACCACATCAAAATAGCAGGAGGAAGTGCATAGCCAGCAGCAGGAAGTAATCCAGGAAAATGTGCAGCGACAAGAAGAAACCCAGGCAAAAGCCCATGAAGAGAGCAACTCTAAAAATAATAATGATATACTGGTTTATCCGAATTTGCTACAGCAATGGCAGCAATTCAGTACAATTATTAGCAACCTAGAGTACTCGAAAGATGATGAGGTTTCTAAAGAAGGCAACATGCAAGAAGCGACATCGAAACCGGTTTCAGGCGAAACCAGCGGCCTACCCAAATCAAAAGAAATAGAGATAATTCCTAAAGATCCAACGGGCGAAATCATTTTGCAAATTGAAGAGATTCCCCCTTTGGATGTATTTTATAGCCCTAAGCATAAAGTTGTTGTGAAGCGACAGAGGAAAAGGAGAAGAGTTGATCAACCTTCCCCATTCCCTGAATTAATAGTAACGGGCAATGTTGTGGGGAAAGAGGAATTCAACCCCTCTGATGACTTAACCAAGCTATCACAATTCGCTAGAGTATATTCGGTAGCGACCATTGATAAAGCATCGGAGGTGAGCAGTTTATTGAAGGCCAAGGATCAAGACATCTCTTCACTTCAGGCGAAATTATCGGAAGTTCAGCAGAAGACAGAGCAGGCGGAGCAAGAATTGCTAGTGCAGCAATAGAACAATAATCAGCTCACCAAGAAATTACAAGAGGAAAAGCAGAGGATTGATGAAAGTGCAATCTAAAGGAAAAAGGAGTTATCAGCGGCATTGGAGGAATTAAGAATATCGACCGAGGGAATAATGAAAGCAAAAGATGAGCAAATTACTCAATTGACCACTCAAATTGAGCAAATGAAAAAGCTCCCTCAGGTAGACGAATTCAAAGCAGAAGCGCTTCAGTTAAATAAGGCATTGATTAATCAGGTTAAGCTACTATGTCAGCAGATTACACAAGCAGAACCATTGTGCGAGTTGGTAGCATCCATAAGCGAAAAGGTAGAAAAAGCAAGGACCGATTTGGATCAGGCCGAAGAAACACTGACAAGCTTTATAGAATGGCAGGATTCCGATATAGGCCAGGCGACTAATCTAACGAGAATTCTAGAATCGCACAAAGAAATATTACTCATAGAATGGCAATCGCAACTAATGAAGGCAGAAAGAGCAATTTCCAGATGCAAAACAACCACTGGAAATTTGGTTGAATTAGTAAATAATACGCTTTATTTTTCTAATATGATTTCCCAATGTACTCCAGGTCAATTAACAGTGACAAATATGTTGGAGCACTCATGCTACCTGGAGCTGGAGAAAAATGGAAGATTAATCGCTGGAATCAACAGTTTAACATGGGATGCTTATTGGTTCTTCTTAATCAAGCCATACAGCCAAAGAGCCGCCTTGAAGTGCCTTACAGATGCTGTCGAGTATATCATACCTGACATTCAGGATGCCACCTTCGCTGCCCAATCCATTTTGCGCCTCAACAGGCCGCCAGAAGTGGAGCCGATGCTTGCGATAAGCCAGCTCAGGTTTAAGGGCAAACAACCTGAGTCATGACTCACATCGCCGACTGCCAGATCACCCCTGAGAAATAAATCGTATTTACTGATACCAATTTAGTAGGATTTTGTTTCATAGATTTTTTTAGCTTAGTAGTATTTATAGACCCTTTCATGCATTTAGAAAGGGTCGTAAAGTTTTCTATATGACTTAAACCCTGAAGTTGCATTATTGTACTTCAGGGATATTTTTTTATGAAACTGGACCGATTATTCTGAATTTAATGAGGAAGGTTTTTATGAAAATGTGCACTATTGTCATTGTTTAAAAGCATTTCTGTGTTGAAGAAGGAATTTTGAATAGCGATTGATATTTCGGAGTGATATGCAGCTCACATGGTACTATTATCTACGTCTGTACTCATTTTTGTTATATGAATTGTTGTTTAAATCGCTCTTGCTATTACGCTTTTATTATATATTATAATATTTATATATATATATATATATATATAATATAAATATATATATACTATATATATATATGTGTGCTTTTCGCAACATTCCTTATGCATTCCACTATTGGTTGTTTATCGCATGCTTTCCTTTCAATCGTATATATGTATCGATAATATAAACAATGAATGCAGTAATTTGTGTTTATCGCTTCATTGTGACTATTCATATGAAGTAATCTTTGAATGATTGAATGTCTCTTATTTATTTTACAAAGTCATCTACATGCCCATTAGATAGATAAAGATTATTTAACGCTGCATTCCGAATGAATAAGTTGTTCCCGGGATTAGTATTAGTTTCCCTATTTCTATCAAATAGAATAAGCTAGTCGCCTATCACTTAAGCAAACTATTCATTACCCATCCATCCCTTTTATTTTATTATCGGGAAACTAGTCCCGTTATCTCCAGTCGGAGCCACCATCCCAAATGGAAAAGGAGCTGTACTAAGGTCCAGACTGGGTGGTTATCCCCCAATGTTGTCGCAGCGATTTTCGGGCCATCAACACTCTCATAAACAAATTGTCACTTAGGCAATTGTTATGGAAGAAATGATAGCACATTATGAGGATACAAAAAGCAACACCTTTTTTAGCCAATCGATAAATCTAAACAAAAGGGTACAATGATGGAGCACATTGAGGAATTCAAAAAATTGAACATAAGGGTAAAATATATTCCAGAGGAACATAGGATTGATGTGTTCATAGGGACTTTAAAGGATAATATCCAACATGAGGTTCGCCTTTGGGAACCTCATTCATTGGAGAAGGCATTCAGGTTAGCAAGAAAAATGGAAAGCAAAATTATGGCAACTAGGAAGCCTACCACTCACAACTATAAAGATGGAAGTATTGTTTCCCTTAGCCTTCCACAACCTAGGAGGTTGACACCAAAAAAATTAGAATAAAAAAGAGAAAAATGGATTTGTTACAGTTGTGATAGAAAATACAGTAAAGGTCATAAGTGTGTTGAGAAGAAATTATTCTACATATACTGTGAAGAGGAAGAAGAAAAGGAAAAGGAAATGTTAAAAGAAGAGGATATACTCCAAGAGCAAACCATAGATAAAGAAGAAATGAATCTGACCGTATATTGTAATGGCTATAATTTCCACTCCTCAAACTATCAAGATAGAAGGAATTATCAAGAAGAAAAAAGTAATAGTGTTGATTGATTTAGGAAGTACCCATAATTTGTTTCATTGTAAGATAGTAAAGGAATGGAATTGCTTCCTATATCCAGCACCAGAGTGTCAAGTGATGGCTGCAAGTGGAGGAACCATAAATTGCTCTGGAAAGTGCCATAATATCAAGTTATCCATGGGAGAATATGTATTGAATATCCCAATTCTTTCCATTCCAATCGGTGGTGTTGACGTTGTACTAGGATTCCAATGGCTAATAGTCTTGGGTACAATAGCTTTTAATTTTCAAGAGATTTTCATGAAATTTTATTCAGAAGGAATGGAATTTGAATTAAGGTGTATTGTAGGGAAACTGAGAAAGATAATCATCTCTAACAGTATGAAAAATCTTCTGAAGAAGGAACAATGAATTGTAATTGCACAATTATGTTCGCTAGAGGTTCCCACATCGAGATCATCTATTTATCCAGATCTCCAAAAAGGCTTGGACAATCATTCCAAGGTATTTGAGACTCCCAAAGGTCTCCCACCTATTCGTGATCATGATCATACTATTTTTTTGATTCTAGGAAATGTTCCTCCAAACATAAGGCCGTACAGATATCCCTATGCCTAAAAAGGTGAAATTGAACGTATGGTTGCAGAAATTCTAGAGGCTAGTATAATTCAACCTAGTCAAATTTCTTTCTCTGCTCCAATAGTATTGGTGCACAAGAAGGATGGATCATGCCGCACATGTCTAGATTATAGGGAGCTCAACAAGCTTACTATTAAAGATAAATTTCCCATTCCTATCATTGATGAATTATTGGATGAATTGCATGGATCAATTTTGCTTCACCAAGTTGGATCTTCGTTTAGATATCATCAATTTAGAATGAAGACTGAAGACATTATGAAAACAACATTTAGAGGTCATAAGGGTCATTATGAATTTTCGGTCATACCTTTGGCCTTACCAATGAACCTTCTACATTTCAAGGTTTGATAAATAATTCCATTTTCAAACCCTTCCTTAGAAAATTTGTGCTAGTATTTTCTAATGATATACTAATCTACAACAAGTCTTGGAAGGATCATGTTGAACATGTTGACATGGTGCTCAAACTATTGGAGGAGAAAAAATTATATGCAAAAAACTCCAAATTTTTCTTTGGAGTACAAGAGGTGCAATATCTAGGTCATATTGTATCTCATGAAGGTGTTAAGGTAGACCCTAGCAAAATTAAAGCCATTAAAGAATGGAAAATCGCCACATCCATAAATCATCTCCGAGGATTTCTTGGGTTGACAGGGTATTAACACAAGTTTGTTAAGAATTATGGGAGAATAGCAGCACCTCTAACAACATTATTGAACAAAGATGCATTTTCATGGACTCTAAAAGCAACAAAAGCCTTCAAACATCTTAAAGAGAAAATGTGCTAAGCATCAGCCTTAGATATGTGAGGCTTCACAAAAACCTTTATTGTGGAATGTGATGCTTCAGGAAATGGAATTGGTGTTGTTTTAATGCAAGATGAAAGACCCATTGCTTTTGAAAGTTTTCCAATCAAGGGAAAGTTTTTACACAAAGATATTTATGAGAAGGAAATGTTGGCAATACTACATGCACTTAAGAAATGGAAACCCTACCTAATGGGAAGACACTTCAAGGTAAAAGCAGATCATGATAGCCTTAAATACTATTTAGAACAAAGATTATCCTCTAAAGAGCAACAAAAGTGGATCACAAAGATGTTGGGTTATGACTTTGAAATCATCTACAAGAAAGGGAAACAAAATGTGGTGGAAAATGCACTCTCAAGAAAGGATGAGGATGTGGAGGCATTGTTGTGCACCATTTCTATTATCCAACTACATTGGATAAATGAAGCTAGGGAGGAATGGAATAATGATGAAGAAGTGTGGGCACTTATTCGAAAGTTACAACAAGATTCCAGTACATATGATACATTTAGCTAGCAAAATGATTCGTTATGGTACAAGGATCGCTTATACCTCTGTAAGAATTCCCAACTCAAACAAAAGATTCTTATGGAATTGCACACTTCTCCCTTAGGAGGGCACTCAAGATTTTTAAAAACTGACCAAAGGGTTAAGAAGGGATTTCTTTTGGGATGGCCTTAAATCGAATATTCAAAAGTTTTTGGCGAAATGTTTGGTTTGCCAACAAAACAAAGTTGAAACAATTAGGACCCTGGGTCTATTACAACCTTTATCCATTCCAAGGCAACATTGGGAGGAGGTTTCAATGGATTTTATCATAGGTTTACCCAAGTTTGAGGGAAAGAGTTTCATCATGGTGGTAGTTGATAAACTTACCAAGTATGCACACTTTTGTGCATTATTGCATCCATTTAAAGCCAGTACAGTTTATACTGCATTTATGGAAACAATTCAAAAGATACATGGAAACCCAAAGATTATTGTAAGTGATAGATATCCCATTTTCACTGGAACTTTTTGGATATAATTATTTTCTTTTCTTGGCACTCAGTTAGCTCATAGCTCATCTTATCATCCTCAATCTGATGGGCAAACTGAAATAGTAAACAAATGTTTGGAAGGATATCTTCGTTGCTTTGTATTTGATAAACAGACACAATGGGTCAAATGGTTGCCTTTAGCTGAATGGTGGTATAACACTTCCTTCCATACAGTAACAAAAATGACCACATTTATGGCACTTTATGGATATCATCCACCATCCATCACATCATATTTAAGAGAAAATTCTAAGTTTCAAGCAGTGGAACATCACATTGAGCATCAACAACAAGTCCTCCAACTCTTATAACCTTGTGTTGGCGCAAAATAGAATGAAACAACAGGCAGATCAAGATCGTAGCGAAAGAAGTTTTGATGTAGAAGATTGGGTATTCCTATAGCTACAACCATATAAACAAATGTCCCTCAAGCAAGGTAAGAAGGATAATAAATTATCACCAAAGTATTATGGTCCATACAAGGTGTTGGAAAAGATTGGTACTATGGCATACAAATTATAGCTTCCTACAGCTTCTCAAGTGCACCAAGTTTTCCATGATTCATGTTTAAAGAAGGTTATAGGCAACAAGCTCCCAGTTTAAACAATATTTCTAGAATTTGATGAGGAAGGAAAAATTACATTGGAACCAGAAGCAGTCGTAGAAACAAGAACTCGACAGCTACAAAATCGATCAATTTCAGAGTATCTCATCAAGTGGAAGAATTTATCCACTGAAGATTCCACATGGGAGGATGATAATTTTAGACAAAAGCATCTAGAACTACTCAAGCATTGAGGAAAACACTTTTTTGAAGGAGAGGGGCATGTTAGGTCCCAATAATACTAGTGATTACCCATTACTATTGTAGTTGTATCCCTTATTAATATTGTTGTTACTTTGCCCCATAGAATCCATCTATTCTTATTTTTGTGCCTTTATATTATTATTGTTAGGTCAGTTGGGTTATATTGTGACTCCTTAGACTCCTATATATAGAAAGGAGGTCTTGTCATTTGAATCATCCAAGAATTGTTCATTTATTTAATGTAAAGGAGGTTTCCCCCTTGAAGAGGCTGAATTTTAAGGCATTGATCTATCTTTTCTATCTTTTTTTGAGCTAGTTTCATAACAGTATATGCGATGTGTGTGCATATGGTTCTCTATGTATGTTGGATATGCAGTGCTATGTACAAATGATGCTATGTACATGTTGGATATCCAGTGCTATGTACACATGGTGTTGCATGCATGTTGTACATATGGTGCTATGTACATATGGTGTTGTGTGCATGATTGTACAAGTGGTGCTGTGAGCATGTGGTGCCATGTACATGTTGTACATAAGGTGCTATGAGCATGTGGTGCTGTGTACATGTCATACATGTGATGCTATGTACATGTGGTGTCTCATACAAATCGTGTGTGTGGTACTCTGTACATGTGGTATTATGTACACATTGTACAGTGGTGTAGTGTACATGTGGTGTTGTGTACAACGTTGTATAGGTGACACTGTGTACATGTGATTTTGTGCACATGTTATGCAGGAGGCACAATGTACATATGGTATTGTGTACATGTTGTACGTATGGTATTGGTGTATGTGTGGTATTGTGTGCATATTGTTGATGTTGTATTATGGGCATGCGATATTATGCATCATGTAGTCATGGTATGCGGCGTGTGTACTCATTTTGTACTACTCTGTGTAGGCATGTGTATTGAGTTGTGTCATACACTGGGTGTAGGTGTACGTGTTGTATGTTAGGTGTAGATGCATGGTTGCATGGAGTTGCATGTCATTTGTGTCGTATATGTGTGACACAGACAATGTGTATGTGCACATGGTTGAGGAGAAGGCACTAGATGTTTATCGGGTGTGGAAACTAATCCAATGTGTTACAGAAAGAACCAAGGTAGAAGTAAGGATCGATGAAGGATAAGTATCAATATTATATTTTGGTTTTAGTATGAATGTGAATTATGATCCTAATTTATGATCTATGATTCTGGTTTATGATGGTAACATGTGATTTATGATTATGATGGTTGTGTTTGATCTAACCTGATGTCATATCTTTATATATGTTGATTTGGTGAAGATGCTAGTTTGACTTCTTGTGATAGGAAGTGAACAAGATTCCAAGTGTACCTTATTTACCAACTACCAATGAGGTATGATGTGAAGTTATTTCACTTTATTTTGAATCTGATGGAATTTATGTTCTTGGTATGGGAAGCAAGAACATGCTCAATTGAGTGGTCAAAATAGACTACAAGAATTAGTAGCAGAAGCAAAGGAATTGAAACATGCAATAGTGTGTTGGTAAAGCACGTCAAGAGTAGGGCCATTATGGGACGCTAGTACCCAATAGTTTCAATTGATTGCCATGAGAATGCTATGACCATTATGGTAGTTTTGAGGCAGGTATATGCCTTGGTCTTTGAATCTCTTGATGCTAGGAAGCCTTGCCTGGGGATGGACTACCCAGGATGGGGGTGCCAACAGAACTTGGAAGGTGAGTGATTGCACGGAAGGGGTGACTAATTCCTAAGGGACTGTGTAGCAGAGAATGGAAGGTGACAGATGGATTTTTTTTTGTCATTAGCATTGCCAGATGGAATTAGATGCACAGTGGGAGTGCGCCCTGGAACAATGAGCCAATAAATATTGACTAAGAGGACAAGTGGAATAGGATTATAGTGTTGGACATTGGATGCAGATTTGAATTTGCATTAGATTCTGGACTTCCTGGGAAGGAGGTGCATCCTAGTATTATTTTGAGGGTGGAGGTGTGAGCCTCTAGATTCCCTTATTGCGGATTCATATCATTTTATTTGTTGGTTGAGAAAATGTGCATATGTGAATATGTGTATATGTGGTTATTGTAAATATTGTAATGAGCTATGTTATAAAGCTCCATTATGTGATATGTTGTCATGTTGTCATGATGTTTTGATTTTGAGCAAATTTTTCATTGTAAACACTGCAATGAGTTGTGTTATAAAGCTCCATGGGCAGTATGTTTTGTTTTCAATGGTCTTTTGGTTATAGGTGTCATTAACCACTGAGGATGGTGTTCCCCCAAGGGGGAGGGTTCTGTAACAACCCTTGTGAAAATTCCATGTAAAAATATATAAATACAATGGATGATGGGACATGCATTCCGAGCTGAACGTTGGGCAAGACATCTTAGGGGGTGTTCATTTGGTTGTTTATGGCTAAGAAAATTGACAAAGATAATGGCTAAGGCATTAAAGAGGAAAAAAGGTATTTTGGCACATTTATTTATGAAAATAATGAAAATTAAGAGAAAATTAAGGTTAATGGTAACATTTTGCATGTGAGGAGGAAATTTAAGGAAAATAATGGAAAATGAAGAAAATAGAGGCCTCATTAATAGAAAGGTTTATGAGGATCAGTGGGAAAGACTTGGTCAATTCAGTTTTGGAGCTCTCTGATTATTCTCTCTCTCATACTCTTGGACACTTAGATTTTTCTTGGAGCACTTTTATATTGGAGCAAGAAAAGCAAAGAAATCAAGAGGAAGCAAAGATCAAGTAGGGAAAGGCAGGATCAAATAGCTACAACAGGCTTCATTACAGGTATCAACTTGCATGTGTATTTTCCTTGCTAGATTTGGCATGCATGGGATTGCATGTGTTTCTTTTCTACCATGGCATGGGTTTTGCCAGGTGTGATAGTATTTTCAAACTAGCCTTGGCATTTTCCAATAGCTTTGATGAGATGGGTTCTCTCATGTGTTTCATGGGGGATGGCTAGATTGGATTCGAAGCTGAGTGGGGTGGATCTCCGAATTGACAAACACATGGTGGTAGTGGTCCCTGAACCAAACTGATGATGCATGAATCCATTGGTCTAGTAACCCCTGAACTAGGCTGTGGGTTGCGGTATAGCCAGATTGTGTGCCTCGGTGGGCCTAGGAATCCTTTCCAGTGAATGGCAGGATATACGGTAAAGCCAAGAGGTGTATTTTCTCTCTGTTGGGCCTAGTGATTCCGGGATGGAATGCATGGTAAAGCCTGAAGAGTATGTCTCAGTGTAGGGCCTACTGATCCTTGGATCAGACTGTAGATGCACGGTAAATCCTAAGAGACTAGGAGGCACTCAAATTCATCACAGTGTAGGCGAGGAACTCTAGTGGCATCCACATTGATTGATTTTTTTGATGTGTTCTATGAGTCCCAAATTCATGCTTGGAATATGGCACGGGGGTGATTGGCTGAAGAGAGACTTGGCTCAGCCAATCTATGGTCAAGTGGAATGTGGTAGTCCCATCATCGGTTGGTTCATTGCATTTATTAATGAAAAAATAATTCCCTTGATTTTCATGTGAAAATGCACTCATATATATATATCTATATATATATATATATATATATATATATATATATATATATATATATATATTATATATATATATGTACATGTATATGTATATGTATGTATATATGTATGTATAATGTAGATATATATATATATATATATATATATAATATATATATATATATATATATATATATATATATGGATTTTTATCGTAGGGTGAGGTATGTAGTAATTGGATGGACAATTGGACTTCCTAGATCCAGTCTGATTAGGAATGACAACCTGTGCTTAATCAACTATCTGTGTAACAATAACAACTCCCAAAACCATAATTAATCTAAATCAATAAAGGAACTAAAATGTAATCTTGTAACAGAAAGCTTTGATAGATCATCCAAACCTAAAACAACCAAACCATTAACCATTAAACTATATAACATGTAAGCACCAAATCCCTTAGCTCTTGACCCTTAATCCCTTAAACCCTAACCCCTAATCCCTTAGCCCTTAATCCTTGGACCCTAAATCCCTTAATACTCAAAGACCATATCCACTTTTAGACATATCTGATGCTAATTTTGGGGCTAAAATGGAGCTAACTAGTGAGGTAATGTAGGTGCAAAAAAATGATATAAACCTGACGCTATTACTAATGCTACTTCTTGGGAAATTGATGCTGCTAGTTATGATGCTACTTCCATCACTAATTTTTGGAGCTATTTTCGATGCTACTTCTGTTGATATTTGTGATGCTATTATTTTATGAATTAGCACCTAAATGTTTTGGTTGGAAAAATAAATGCCAAAAATTATACCATCCCAGTAAATAACACTAACTTTTTAAAAAAACTCGAGAAAAATACATTGAAATAGTGATTGGAAGCAAAAAAGGGATCTAATCACAGAGATTTGTTATAGTGGTTTCAATATATGTGAAAGAATGTTCGATGTGTGCTACTGGAAAGCCAAGTAATGGTATATTTTGTTTCTATACTCCATTTTCTATCGCTTGTCATCCTTGGGAAAGTACTTCTATGGATTTTGTTGCGGGACTACCAATGTCTAGGAAGGGTCATGATTATCTATATGTTGTTGTGGATCATTTTAGAAGAATGTTTGTGTTGATGCCATGTAAGAAATCGGTTACTACTGAACATACCACAAAGATGTTATTATATAATGTATGGGTTCACTTTGAGTTACTAACTTCTATTATTTTTGACCAAGCTTCTTGATTTGTTGGGAAGTTTTGGTCTAGTTTATGGGAACCCATGGACAAAAAGTTGAAGAAGAGCACCACATTTCATCCACAAACCAATGGCCAAACACAATTAGTGAACATAACAGTAGTGCATCTCCTTCAAGGATATTGCGGTAAGCATCCTAAACTTTGGGATGAGCATTTGCATTACATACAACATGCCTATAATCGTGCCAGGCATTTATCTACACAAGTATCTCAATTTGAAGCTTGTTTGGGTTATTTCCCAAAGTCTCCTTTGGAGTTTATCTTTGGTAAAGATATTTCAGTAGATGGACATAGTGATGTGGACAAAGCCAAGCATTTCATTGAAAAAAATTAGCTGGTGGATCAAAGGGTACAAGAATAAATAAAAAAGGCAAAGCCAAGTACAAAGAAGGACCTGACAAGCATTGGGATGATCATGATTTCTAGGTGGTAGATCAAGTTTGGTTGTATATAAACAAGGAAATAACAAAAGGTGAAGGTAAAAAGCTCAAGCCAATCAGATATGGTCCTATAAAAATCTTGGAGAAGATTGGTAATAACGCTTTCCAATTAGATTTTCCACCTTACATGCAAATTTATTCTATTGTGAATGTGGAAAACTTGAGATTATATGAGCCCCAATGATTGATGGTCAAGAAGAAATGTTCAAATTCCATCTATTTAAGATTTTTCTCCTGAATATTTAAAAGAGTTGTAGGAAGACTCAATTCTTTATAGGAGGATAAGAACTCCATGTAGAGGCAATGTGGAGAATTTTTGAGTGGGGCTGAAAGGTACCAATCCAAGTAAAGCAAGGTGGATTGAGATCACCAAAATGAGGGAGTTGTACCCTCACTTACTTGCTAAGTAAAAAAAAACCTTTGGTGGTACAAAATCTTCTAGGGGGGAGGATGCTCCAAGGGATAAAAGATATGCTCAAAAATTAAATTGCTCAAAATCTCTTGAAATTAATGCCAAATAGTAGATATCATCATTTTGATTCAAACAATGCTTGAATCCCCTCAATTTGACAATGTATGAGGAAGTTTCCGCGTTCTTAAGTTTTTGGCAAACAGTAAAAAGGTCAACTTGCACGGTTGACTGGGTAGTGTGTGGATGACACATGGTAGTACATATGCCTAGGTGGTTTTGATTTCAATAGGATGAGTAATCAATATATAGCTAATTTAACTACGGCCCAACCATACAAAGGAAAATTGCACACTTTTATTAGTTGGAGGTGATTTGTTTCAGGTCAATCACAGAGTGACATGTGGCTTAAGCATAGGGTTCCACGTGGCACTTTGGATAAGGAAAAAATTTTGTTTTTGTGTTAGGTGAGCCTCTGGGGATTTGACCCCATGACCTCCATGTTACAAACTGATTGCTTTACCATTACACCACATTGGTTCTTGTTATAACGATGTGGTAGAATTATATTTGTATTCAAATAAAAATGGCATTTGGGGGATGGTCAGGTCAGTGGGTGTGTTCGACCAACCCAGCCGTAGGACTTATTATTATAATGTGGTTTTGGTATAGTGCCAAAAGGGTAGGGCGCGTGGCACCCCACTCATGCCCCATCCCTTGGTTTTTTAATGTTCGCGTGACTGTTGACAAGAGTCTAGGAGGGGAGAGGTGCATGGCCTATTGCTTGCAACCCACAATCATATATGTGCCATGTGACCGATAGGAGGGTGGAAAAATAGGGGTACAACCCAATTTATTTTGTTAACATTCTACAAATCGCACCCGACATAGCGGGAATTGTGAATCGAACCGACCACTTGTGGTGGCCAAAATTTCACCTTCCGAGTCCACCAAATACTAGTTTCCTTTACAATTTTGATAGGAGGATGAATTTTTTGAACAATTAGCAGGAACATGGAGGAGGCCTATGGCCACGTTTCAGCCATTTTGAGCACAAGAAGATCCTAAACAAGGGTTTTTATGTGTTCTAGACACAATGGCAGTGTTTTTTTTGCAATTTGAACATTTCATGTTGATGTAGTTTCAAATTTGAGCATATAATATAAAGGGCCACCATTGAAGCTGGACCCATAGATGTAGCCCAAGAAAGGTGAACTCTGTGATCAAATTATTATGTTGTGATGCTGTTCATGGTCCATTTTTAGTTGTTTAAATATGAAAAATTTAATTTAGTTTTTGTTCTTTTTCAATATCGATCCATTACCCATAAGACATAAACTAGCTTGCAACACTTTACATGAAACCTTCAATTTTAATTTCAAATCACATGCCCTATGGACTTCCATAAAACCTTTTGCATTATGTACATGATACTTTACATTCCATATGTATCCTTGGACTCCATTACATTTAAATTATTACAGAAAATAAAATACATATAAGACAATGGCTATATAGGAAAAAAATTATAATAGGAAAAAAATCTTTCAAATGGATCAGTCATTTTATTTTTCATGGATCTCATTGGTAATGTATGTATGCCACTCTCTGAATTCCATAACAAATATTTTAATCATGACAGACAAGTCCGCTACAAACCGCATCTTCACTTCTAGTGCTTCTGTCAATATGAATTGGAGCTTCATTGTACATTATTCCATAGCCATGGCAATTTCATGTGAGCTTTAGCTAGTGCAATGACATACTATAGAATAATGTCTTTTGTGATTTGCAAGCCTTCTTATTCTAAAGTTTGATTGATTTCGTTAGGTCCCTATAATACTATTGTACCCCCGTTATTGTAATTTTTTTGCCCATGTAGCTCCCATATTGTTATTTTTGTGCCCCATAGAAGCCCACTATTGTTATTGTTGTTCCCCTTATATTATTATTGTTACGTAGGCTCTAATTATATTGTGACCCCTTAGACTCATATATATACAAAGGAGGTATTTTCATTTGTATCATCCAATAACTGTTCATTTATGTAATGTAAAATAGGTCTCCCCCTTAAGGAGGATAATTTTTAAGTTGTTGATCTATCTTTTTGTGAGTTGTATGCATAACATTTGGTTTCAGAGCTTTGGATTATAGGGTTTTGCTTCTTCAAATAGGCCATCTTGGAATTTTTGCTATAATTTTGTTTCTATGAGGTTTCAGAAGTTGAACCTTCTACCACGTGGAGCAAAAATCGTGGTGAACTTCGGGTAAAACTTTTAGAGATTGGTTCACTATATTTTTGGAGATATGATTTGAGGAAGTTAGGGTTTTTGCAGGATCAAACATTCATCCTCAAACAAGTGACCTAGGGAAAATCGTCATAAATTTCATTTCAGACATCATATTTGAATTATGTAAAAAGTGGCTGAAATTGAACGGATTTTGGTTTTTTGTGTATCAATTTTAGGTCTGAAGGTTGAAAAAATGACATGTGGAATTTTGTATAACTTCGCTTTACTGAACTAGTCGATAATCAGGTCATCATGGGAGATTCGACATAATGTCTTCTTGAAAAATCCAATATCGGTTAGAATTGTGGGGGTTGGAAAGAAGACTCGAGGGATACCATAGGAAAAAATTATAGAACTTGGAGTTTTGAAATTATAGAGTTACAATCGTTTGAAGATCGATCTCCTGAAAGAAAGAAAAATGTGTGTATTTTATTTTAAAATTTGCATAAATTTTATTTGAAAAATCAGTTTGAAGATATTCCAAGGGAATATTGAAGCATATATATCAGTATTGGGTTTTAAAATTAATCCCAATAAAAATTATTATACACCCATTAAGCCCTCCAAAATATCTACTATGACACATGAAGAGAAAGAATTGCAACATGATATATCAAAATGATAGGACCAAGTGCAAAACATTTCGCTCTCAAAAAGAGAAACTAAAGATGAATTGAAAGGGGACATGGATGGTTTAAAAGAAGAAATATAGGTGACATGGATGGTTTAAAATGTGACATGAATGGTTTAAAATCAGAGATGGAAGGTTTGAAGGAAGATTTGACAAAGTTGTTGCAAGAAAGGCTTCCTGTTGGTGACAAGGTAATCCATGAAAATCATGATGAGGACAAAGGGAATATGAATTACGATTTTAGAGACCCCAATGGGGGCTTTAATTCCACATTCGAAAGATTGATATGAGGATGTTTGATGGTAAGTATTTGGTAACATGGATTCTACCAATGGAGCAATATTTTGATCTACATGATATGCAATCCTCACGAAAGGTATGTATTGCATATTTATATTTAGAACCCAATGAATTTAAGTGGTATAGATGGATTTGTTCATGTAAACCACTTTTCACCTGCTTAATTTTTATAGAGGAAATGATAACACATTATAGAGATACAAAGAGAGGCACCTTCTTTAGCCAATTGATAAATCTCAAACAAAAGGGTTTAATCAAGGAGCACATTGAGGACTTCCAAAAATTTAATATTAGGGTAACCGATACTCAATATGAGAATAGGATTGATGTCTTCATAGAGACTTTAAAATATAACATCCAACATGAAGTTCACCTTTGGAACCCTGATCCATTGGAGAAGGAACTAAGGGTGGAAAGAAAATTTGAAAGAAAAATTATGGCAAGAAGGAAATATACCACTCACACGTATAAATATGGAAGTGTTGCTACTCCTATTCTTCCACAACCTACAAGGTTGACACCAAAAAGTTTGGAGGAAAAAATAGCAAAATGGATTTGTAACAATTGTGATGGAAAATACACTAAAGTTCTTAAGTGTGTTGAGAAGAAATTATTCTACATAGATTGTGAAGAGGACGAAGAAAAGAAACAAGAAACATCAAAAGAGTAGGACATACACTGGGGATGAACCCTAGAGAAAGAATAAATGAATTTACCATATCGTGTCATACATTGGTAGAAATTACCATTCCTAAAAGTCTCAAGATGGAAGGATATATCAAGAAGAAAAAGGTGATAGTGTTGATTGATTCAGGTAGTACCCATAATTTTATTCATTGTAAGATATCCAAGGAATTGAATTTCTTCCTATATCCACCACCAAAGTGTCAAGTGATGGCTACAAATGGAGCAACTATAAATTTCTCTGTAAAGTGCCATAATATCAAGCTCCCCATGGGGGAATATGTATTGAATAGTCCAATGCTTTGCATTCCAATGGGTGGTGTTGATGTTGTACTAGGAGTCAATTGGTTACAATTTTTGGGGACAATAGCTTTCAATTTTCAAGAACGTTTCTTGAAATTCTTTTAGGAAGGAAAGGAAGTTGAATTAAGGGGTATCGTAGGGAAACCATGAAAGATAATCAGATCTAATGGCATGAGAAAGCTTTTCAATAAAGAACAATGGGGTGTAATTCAACAATTATGGTCAGTAGAGGTTCAAACATCGAAATCATCTATTCCTCTAGATCTCGAAAAGGTCTTTGACAATCATTCCAGAGTATTTGAGACTCCCAAAGGCCTCCCACCTATTCATGATCATGGTCATGCTATTCACTTTATTCCAGGAATTTTTCCTCCAAACATCAAGCCTTACAGATATCATTATGCCTAAAAGAGTGAAATTGAATATATGGTTGCATAAATGCTAGAGGCTATTATAATTCAACCAAGTCAAAATTATCTCTTTGCTCCAGTAGTATTGGTGCACAAGAAGAATGGATCATGGTGTATGTGTTCAGATTATATGGAGCTCAACAAGCTCACTATTAAAGATAAATTTCCCAATCCCTTCATTGATGAATTGTTGGATGAATTACATGGAGAAATTTACTTCACCAAGATGGATCTTTGTTAAGGATATCATCAAATTAGAATGAAGATTAAAGACACTACGAAAACAACATTTAGAGCTCATGAGGGTCACTATGAAATTTTGTTTATGCCTTTTGGCCTTACTGATGCACCTTCCACATTTCAAGGTTTGATGAATTCCATTTTCAAACCCTTCCTTAGAAAAATTGTGTTAGTATTTTTTGATGGTCTATACTAATCTACAACAAGCCTTGGAAGGATCATATTCAACATGTTGATAGGGTTCTCAAACTATTGGAGGAGAAACAATTATATGCAGAAACCTCCAAATGTTTCTTTGGAGTACAAGAAGTGGAATATTTGGGTCATATTATATCTCATGAGGGTGTTAAGGTAGATCTGAACAAAATTAAATCCATTAATGAATGGAAAATACCCACAACCATAAATCATCTTCAAGGATTTCTTGGGTTGAGAGGGTATTATTGCAAGTTTGTTAAGAATTATAGGAAAATAGTAGCACCTATAACATCATTACTGAAGAAAGGTACATTTTCTTGGACTCCAAAACCAACGAAGGCCTTTGAACATCTTAAAGAGGAAATGTTCCAAGCACTAATCTTAGCTATGACAGACTTCATGAAAATTTATATCATGGAATGTGATGCTTCAGGAAATCGAATTAGTGTTGTTTTAATGAAATAAGGAAGACCCATTTGTTTTGAAAGTCATCCAATCAAATGAAATTATTTATGCAAACCATTTTATGATAAGGAAATGTTGGCAATACTACATGCACTAAAGCAATGTCGACCTTACCTAATGGGAAGGCACTTCAAGGTAAAAACATATCATGATAGTCTTAAATACTTTTTAAAAGAAATATTACCTTCAAAAGAGAAACAAAAATGGGTGACAAAGATGTTGGGTTATGACTTTGAAATCATCTACAAAAATGGAAGAAAATTTTTGTTGCAGATGCACTCTCTAGAAAGGATGAAGATGTGGGAGCATTGCTTTGTGCCACTTTTTGTATCCAACCTAAGTGGATAAGTGAAACAATGGATGAATGCAGGAATAAAGGAGAGGTGTGGTCACTCATTCAAAAGTTGCAAGAAGATCCTATTACATCTGATACATTTAGCTGGAAAAATGATTCATTATGGTACAAAGATCACTGATATATTTGGAAGAATTCCCAAATCAAACAAAATATTATTGTGGAATTTCACACCTCTCCCTTAGGAGGGCACTTAATATTTTTAAAAACTTACCATAGGGTTACTTGATTCTAGTTCAGATCTATCCTGTATGGAATAGAGCCCCTTCTTCTTGAAGGAGTTCCTTTTGTGATATTTTTGAGCTTTATCTTTGGGATTTTTATCTTTATCCTTATCTGAATTTTATTTATAAGAATACTTGGAAGAAAAATGTCCAACTCTTCCACAATCAAAGCATTTGAGGGGAGACTTACCTTTATACTTCCCTGATCCATGTTTTAGTTTCCTAGCAAAGTAAGCTAGTTCTTGATAAGATTCATAGTTGGAACATTCTTGATGATCTTTGTGCTACATAGTCTTCTTAGATATCTTGAATGTTTCCTACCTTGGTTTAGCCTTCTCTTTACCTACTCTCATATCATAGTTTGTGAGAGTACCAAGTAGCTAGTCCATTGTGAGACTTCTTAAGTCAATCATCTCCTCGATGGCTGAGATTTTGGCATTAAATCTCATAGGTAGAGATCTCAAGACCTAATGAAGAATTACTTATTCTTTGATATCTTCACCTAGTCCTCTTATCATATTGGTTACTTCATAAACTCTGAGGAAATATTATTTTATACTTTCTTCTCCACTCATCCTTAAGCTCTCAAACCTCAGTTTGAAAGTTTGAAATTTGGTCTACTTAAATTTCTCATCTCCTTCATGGATTTGATTGAGTTTGTCCCATAATTCGTTAGCATACTTACAGTGCATAATCTTTATAGGTTCAGATTGACTAAGACCAAAGATAATGGAATTCTTGGCCTTTACATTATTTCCATACACCCTTTTACCATCTGCATCTATAGGAGGGACTCCAAGGACAACATAATAAAATAGCACAAAGCTCCAACCATTTACCCCTAGAGACATGAGATAGGCTTCCATTCTAACTTTCCAAAAAACATAGTTTGTTGCATAAAATACTGGTATCTTACTTGAATAGGCATCCTAACTCTCTTGTCTAGACATGATTCCTTAAAGATCTACCTTCCAGTGTTTAAATTGTTCTCGAATGAACTCAACTCTGATATGAAATGTTGGAATAATGAACTATTAAGAGGGGGGTTTGTGAATCATTAATGGATATAATTTTAACTTTTAAACTCTTTTGAAATAGAAATCACCCATATGAGAAGTTACAATCAAATGCATAAGCAAAAGGGTAAATCACTCTCATGAACATACAGTGATCAACATAAGAAACATACTCATAGACACTAAAATTTAACGTGGAAACCTAATGGAAAAACCACCAATTTGTTTGCTATAATTTTTGTGAACACCCACTCATAAGAGATCGTAAACCCCTTGAATGAATTAGAAAGATAAAACTTGCCAAGAGGCACCAACCCCTTTATCAGTACAGGCCACAACCTATTTTAGCCAACTATTCTACTTTTCATACAATTTTTAGATTAAGAAAATAGAGGCCCATTACAACTACATAGAAATATAAAAAACGTAGTCAGTTGTTCCAGATAACACCTTAATCTATACTCTACAGTCCTCCTTCATATTGCATAATTTACTACTCATTCAATGCTAGTTTTGGCCCTGAAATTTTAACTTGATAATCATCTCTGGCCACAATATGCCTTATCCATGCACTTAGTCACTTATAACAATATTCTTTATTTACACACAATACAATTATTCTCCCCCCACTTTACTCAATGTTTTCTAAGCTTTTTATTCACTAGAAACATGGTGAACAATGCGCCCTGTGAACTTATCAACCACCATATTCAATGCACATAATGGCACTCTATTATTCAATTAAGAACATGCGTGTGAGATCAATTTACTCAACCAACTGACACAAGTATGATTTATGTCACAGGTCTAGAAACTTCAGAGACACTGACTACATGGTATTAGACACTTACTTGTTCTATAGTTACAACTATAATAATTTTAAGAGGTTTTTGAAGATTTTGCAATCCTTGTAATTCATTCTCAATCACACCATTAAATTTTCTTGTCCAAGAAACATGGTTCTCCATTTATTATTTTGTAGTTCATGGTCCTTGCTACCTTCCTATTGCCTAGTTTCTTAAGTCTCCTTAGTCACCATTAGTGATTAGGAATGGTGTTCATTAATGTGGGAATTGTTCCATTATCACACCCTAGGCATGCCTTCCAATATAGGTCGGAGGGTCGGTAGGTTGTAAGTTGACATTCTCCAACTACTATGCACTAGTGACCTCTGACTGCCTAATTAAAATTGGAGGGCTAACTCAAATCCATTTCCATTGTTTTGACTTGTTAGGCACCAAAATCCAAAAACACGAAAAATCCTTAGAAACACCCCCCATGCCTTCCAATATAGGTCAGAGGGTCGGTAGGTTGTACATCGACATTTTCCAACTACTATGAACCAATGACCTCTGATTTCCTGATTAAAATTAAAGGTCTGCCTCAAATCCATTTCCATTGTTTTGACTTGTTAGGCACCGAAAACGAAAAACATGAAAAATCCTTAGAAACACCCCCCTGGAACAAACTTTGAGGACCTATCATGTCATAATCTTACTTCATGTTGACATCATTTGGGCCATGTGGAGAATTTTGCATAGTCAAACATGTCACCTAGATTTGACCATCTTGGACACCTAAAAATTCCAAAAACATATGTTACATGTCGTATGCTTGGAATGCCACATCACCATGCACTGAATTCATTCTACTACCTTGGAAGCCATTTGTTCCTGTTCTATCCAATCATATGGTGTCATGTTCCCTATTGCTATGTCATCATGTTAATTTTAAGCAACAATTGTATGTTCTATGCTTAAGAGCAATTTCACTTCAATTTCTTTACTAAACCATATCAATATCCAGTCTAGCAATCACATCAACATGATAGTAAAATACAGATAGAACATAAACATAAATAGTAGAAGACAAGCCAAGGCAAGAGGGAAAAAGATGTGGCACCAGCTAGGGAAAAACCCCAATGTGGGGAACCCATGATCAATTGTTCTTATAGTATTCAATAATTCAGCAAAGAGAGATAGTACGATTTACAAATCTGATAATTTAATTTAGCAAAGAGAGATAGAACAATTTACGAATCTGATAATTTATAACAACCGCAAAAGAGCCCTAATCAGAAAAGTCAACATTGGTCAACATGGAAGATTTGACCCTCAACAATTGAGTCAACATCATTCATCTTCGGACACCAAACAACAAGATGAATCAGCCCTCAAAATAGTCTTAAATTAGCCTAGTCAAAGTCTGTTCAAACAATCCACCTATGGTCAGCCCTAGTTGCAATCAATGCTCATCAACAATCAACATTGAGTCTTGATTTCTGTAACCAAAAATGTGACCTGTTGGGATGGAGTTCATCGAAAAAAAATTGTGGTCAAATATGGTCAACGCAGCCCAAAAATTGTCTCTGAAATTAGGTCAAAATTGGTCAATGCCTAGAATAGAAAATTTGCCTTCCTTTCCTTCACATGTGTGGAGAGAGAGGCTACCCAGAAATCTTTACCCAATCAATGAGGAGAAAGAGATATGTGTGATGATGAGTGTGTCCAAATGAGGCTAAGTCACCCTTTATTTATATGCAACGTTGTGAATGAATATACGTGACTTTTGGGCTTTTGAGCCTACATAATTTTTCTTACCGACCTTAACAATTTGTTGATAACCAAAATAAATTCATAACTTCATTTGTACAAGTTAGAATCAGATGATCTCTAGATCAATCATACACCTCTTGGAGAGAGGAATCCAAGAAAAATATCAGTTGTCATAAATAAGATGACCCATGTGGATTTTGGCCCTAGTTGCCAATTTTAACACTCCCTCTCAACTAGGGAGAACTCCATCTGCTAATCCATCTGCCAATGTGTACTATCTCTTCTATTAATGCAGTACTCTACATTGCTATGCTCTACTCTACTATGCTAAATTATGATGAAGAAGAAGTGATCGAGAATGTATCATACCATTCTCTACTGACATGAAGTCAAACCCAATCAAAAGAGAGCGGCTCATACCACTCATACTGACCTGAAGTCAATTCCAATCAAAGAGAGTGTCTCATACCACTTTTACTGACCTGAAGTTAGTTCCCATTGGTCTTATATCAATATTGATCATCCTAGTATAGGGAGTATGGTATTACATGATGCATCCATCGGTAGTACTATAGGCACTATCCTCATTTCCCTACTCATTGGCGAGATGAGAGATACTTCCCATGAGTCCCAAAATACATGGGTAGGATGTCTTAGTAGGAGAAGGATGAACCACTCAACCTGTCTACATGTTGCCAAGGGCTATCACAGGGGAAGGATGAATCACTCACCCTGTACACAGAAAACCACTAGGGGAAGGCTGAACCACTCACCCTATGGTTTCTCATCACTCGAAGAAGTACCCCAAACCCCCTGGAGCTCCTAAAGCTCAATCTCCATCTCATACAGGACCCTCATAAGAGGGTCTCTCCATGAATAGAAGTCGTTCTTGGAAGGCCAAGAATTTTACCTTCCCCAAGGGCTTTGTTAGAATATTAGTAACCTGCTCATCAGTCCCAATGTGATGGAGCCTTATTTCTCCTCGTTTTACCATGTCCCAAATAAAGTGGTACTTGATATCTATATGCTTGGAGCAATCATGAAACACAAGATTCTCTGATAATCAGATCCCACTCTGGTTGTCGTAGAGGATCACGGTGATATCCAATGGATGTCCAAATAGCTCACTAAAGAGCTTCCTCAACTAGACAACTTCACAAGAGGCCATACTATCAGCTATGTATTTGACCTTGGTGTTGCTCAAGGAAATCGATCTCTGCTTCCTTCTCATCCAGGATATCGAAGCATAACCCAAAGAAAAACAACATCCAGAAGTGCTCTTGTGATCCACCACAAAACTAGCCAAATCAACATCAGAATAACCATGTAGCCTCACATTTATGATAGTGTGTCTCAGTCCATGAGGTATTGTTCCCCAACGATATCTCACAAGATTCTTGGCAAAAATCCAATGTGTATGATGAGGCTCAACCATATATTGGCTCAACGTGTTAAGCACAAAACATATGTCTAGATGGGAGTTCATCGAGAACATCAGTGTTCCTATGAGTTGACGATACTCAAAAGCATTTCCCAATTCAGGTCCAACAACACCACAACATAACTTCTTAAAGCTAAGTTCCATCGGAATGGTCACAGGCTTGCAGTCCACCATTCCAAATATTTCCAATATCTTCACAACATATTCTCCTTGAGAGAGGAAAATTTCACCTATCTTTTGCCAGAACTCCAAACCTAGGAAATAGTGCATCGGTCCTAGGTACTTCATCTCAAATTTAGAAGCCAAATCCCTCTTAGATTTGTGAATGGGATGATCTACACCTATTAGAAAGAGGTCATCCAGATAAATTACTAGAATGAGAGTTTTATCATTTTCAACCTTAAAGTAAAGGTTCAGATGTACTTCACTTCTAGTGAATTCAAACCTCATCAGATAGATATTCATCCTCTCATACCAAGCTCGGGGTTCTTTCTTCAATCCATAGAGAGCTTTCTTCAACCTGCATACATGAGATTCCTAATTATGAACCTCAAACCCCTCGGGTTGTTCCACATAGACTTTCTTTTTTATCGAACCATGAAAGAAGGTGGTCTTGACATCCATTTGATGTAGTTTCCATCCTTGCGAGGTAGCAAGGGCTATGATCGAAAAAATGGTGTTGTATCGGGAAACAGGTGCAAATATATCATCATAATCTACATCTTCTTTTTGAGAGAAGCCTCGAGCAATAACGAGAGTCTTGAACTTTTCTGCACTTCCATTAGCTCCATGCTTTAGTTTGTAGAGTCACTTAGAGGTGACAATAGATTTTTGCTTAGTTCTAGGGATCACATTCTAGACATCATTCTTCATAGTTGACTCGTATTATTCATTCATAATATCCTTCCATACTTTTTGGTTCACAAATTTTTCGAATGATGAAGGCTCATTTTGAATGATAGTGTTCATGGTGGTCAAATATCCTTGATACCTATTCACATTCTTGCTTTCACGGAAAGTTCCCATTGGTAAAATGTTTCTCTTATCATCTTCAAGAGTCTCTCTAAGCCGTTAGGGTCTCATTTTGGAGGAGGAGGGCTCATGAGGAGGAGGATCATTAGGATCCATAGGTTCATCAACATTAGGCATCGTTTCGTCCTCTTTTTCATCTTGATTTATGGTGTTAACTACTTTATCCTTCCTTAGGATAGGAAGGTTTTTGATCTTCTTGAGGGCCATATCTTCGTCGAAGGTGACATCATGACTTATCTAAACTTCCTTTTGACCAACCACATAAATTCTATATCCCTTATAATTTTCACTATAGGCCATAAAGATTCCTTTCATCCTAGATGCACCTAATTTGCTTCTTTTTTCTTTCAGCACATGAAAATATACGAGGCTTCCAAAACATTCTACAATGAGAGACATCATGTTTCTTACTAGTGAAAATTTCTTTGGGAGTCTTAGAGTCCAATGCTTGATGAGGGCATTGGTTTTGAACATATACGATGGTATCTGCAGCTTCAACCCATAGAAACTTCAAAAGGCCTTAATCATGAAGCATGGCACATACAACTTCTACAATAGAGAAATTATTCCTTTCAGCCACACCATTATGCTCGAGAGTATATGGACTTGTAGTCTCCCACTTAATGCCATCGTCTCTGCAACAATCTTGGAATTCATTGGATTCATACTAGGTCCCATTATCAGTCCTCAATACCTTGATTTTTTCTTGAATTAGTTTTTCATCAAGTCTTTGAAGTGTTGGAACCAAGTGAACACTTCATCCTTCTTCTTCAAGAAGTAAATATAGGTCTTGCGAGAATAATCATCTATAAAGGTGAGATAATACAAGTATCCTCTCAAGGAGTTTACGGGCATCATATGAAATATGTCGGAGTGGATCAATTGAAATATTGTTGTGGTCTTGCTATTACTTGGGGGAATAGTCCCCTTCAGCACATCGCAGACATACACTTTCATGATCTACTTCTAATTCGGGCATGTGAATCACCATCTATCTCACATTGGGAAGGGCCTTATAATGAAGATGGATAAACCTCTGGTGCCATAGTTTAGATTGTAGAGATGTATCACAAGAGATGGCTCCTAATGGGCTTCCTCCAACTTGATATAAAGTGTCAACCCTAAACCGAAGAGTAAAACTATATTTAAAATTTCTTCTCCAAACACGCACATTTCCATCAATAAAATCCAACTTGAATCCTTTATATTCCATTACTGAAATGGACACTAGGTTCTTTTTGAGGATGGGTATATATAGTACTTGTTACAAATGAATTATATTACCTTGATTCAATTGAAGGGTAACATTCCCTATTCCCTTCATGGGATAGACGACATCGTCTCCAAGGATGATCTCAAAGTTTGTCTATTTTTCTATCAAATTAGAGAGGGCTTCCTTCTATCTGGTGAAGTGCCTTGAGGCACCACTATCAATCAACCAATTTCCCAAAGTGTCCATAGGAGAGGCAATGGAGAGGGACGATATAAGATAGTACTTTTTTTTCTTATTGTTAACAACATTGGATTCTTCATACCTAGAGTTCCTTGATTTCTTGGAGGGTCAACCATTTCCTTGATGTCCCGCACTCCTTTTCCCTTTTCCATTGGACTTGCTATTATTTTGATTGTTGTTGTTGAAGTTACCCCTAGAATGATTGTGATCATCGTCATGCAATGTGTCCCTTCTATTTGGGCACTCCCTTTCATAGTGGCCAAAATTATTGCAAACAAAGCATCTTCCCTTCCTTCCATTTTTGAATCCTTGTCTTCCTTGAGTTTGATTCTTTGAACCTACATTTTTCTTCCTCTTCGCATGAGCGAAGAATGCTGTGGGGTTGCTTCTATTAGAAGGAATTTCTTTCTCCACCATTCTTGTTTCTTATTGAAAGCATCTCAACATCAATTCTTCAAACCCTGGAATTCAATAATTGTTGAGTATAGTGGTTCTAAATACATACCACTTAGTTGGGAGACCTCCAAGGGTGGTGAGAGTAAGTTCCCTATCAGGAATGACTTCTCCAATTGAGAGTATATCATTATTGATCTCAGTAATCCTCAAGAAATAGGATTGAATGTCCTCATCTTTTCCCTTCTTAATATCCTTCAACGTATTCTTGAGAAATAGAATTTGATTAGCATTACTAACCTTGAGCATGCCAACCAACCTATCATAGATCTCCTTGGAGGTCTTCAATTCAGAGATATAGGCCACCAGATGCTTGTTAATGGAATCCTTGCTAATTTTATTCACCTTGAATTCAACCCTATTTTACTTGGTCTTCGCAGCAGCCGATACATTTGACGGAGGCTCAAGGATTTTAGCCTACACATAATTTGTCACTTCTTTTTCCTCCAAGGTCAAATTAAGGGACATGTTCCATCCATGGTAGTCAGATTCATCATGGAGCTTGTCTTTAGCTGAGAAGTAGGATGAGGAACCCCTTGAGCCTTTTGTCCTTGCCAACTATCTTTGGTGATTACTCTTTCACCCTTGCTTGGACTTTGTCTTCACCTCATCTCTAATATTATGTTAATTTTAGGCAAAAGTGGTATGTTCTATGCCTAATAACAATTTTACTTCAATTTCTTTATTAGCCCAATAGCAATATCGAGTTTAGCAATCACATCAACATGATAGTAAAATGCAGATAGAATGTAAACATAAATAGTAAAAGACAAGCCAAGATAAGAGGACACAAGATGTTGCACCAGCTAGGGACAAACCCCGTTTTGGGGAAACCCTTGATTAATTCTTCTTATAGTCCTCAATAGTTCAAGAGAGAGATAGTACAATTTACAAATCTGATAATTTATAACAGTAGAAAAAGAGCCCTAACTAGAAAAGTCAACGTTGTTCAAGAGGGCAGATTTGACCCTCAACAATTTGATAAACTTCAGTTAACTTCGGCCTCCAAACAACAAGATGAATCAGCCCTCAAAATAGTATGAAATCAGCCCAATCAAAGTCTGGTCAAATAGTCCACCTGTGGTCAACTGTAGCTGCAGTCAATACTAGTTAATAGTTAATGTTTAGCCTCAATCTTTGTGCCCAGAAATGCGGCCTACTAGGACATAATTCCTACACCAAAAATCGCAATCAAAGATGGTCAATGCAGCCCAAAAAAAGTCTCTAAAATTTGGTCAAACTTGGTGAACGCCCAAAACAAAAAATTTGCCTTCCTTTCCTTTGCACGTGTGGAGAGACAGACTACCCAAAAATCTGTACTCAATCAATGAGGAGAAAGAGAGATGTGTGAAGATGAGTGTCTCCAAATGAGGCTAATTCACCCTCTATTTGTATACAATTTTGAGGATGAATATAAGTGATTGTTGGGCTTCTCAGCCTACATATGTTTGCTAGCCAACCTTGACAATTTTTCCATAATCAAAATAAATTCATAACTTCATTTGTACATGTCAAAATCAGATGATCTCTAAATCAATCCTACATCTCTCAAAGAGAGGAATCCAAGAAAAATATCAGTTGTCATAAATAAGATGACTCATGTGGAGTTTGGACCTAGTTGCAAATTTTAACACATTAGTATTCAATTGTTGAAAAATGCAACAAGAAATTCTCAATTTGATTTCCCTTATTTAAATTGAGAAAAATTGAATTTCCACACCGGTAGACAACTTGGATGAGGTTAACTTCTGTGACATGGCTTGTGTCACCTAGTTTACTTAGTAAATTCGAGTTGGAGGAGTTAGAGTTCAGTTAAGCATGCGTGATTGCTAATTTTTAGCAATAAAAGTCAATTATCTCAAGTTGTTTTAAGGTAAACTAGTTCCAACTATTGGAGGAACTAGTGGAAGGTCAGTTGTGGAGTGGGACTTCAGTCAAACTCAATGATCATCTAGTTAAATAATCAATCGTCCTAAAATAGCTAGTGCATGTAGAGAAATAGAGTTCCCTGGCTGTAGTGGATATTCCGAGGTAGTATAACATCAGCGGTAGACTAGTCTTAAGTGTACAAGTGTTGCATGCATGTAGATGATTAACCTTGGGAATTGCACAATCCATTTTGGGGAAATTCCTAAACAAGAGGGGCTTAATTTCTCAAGAATTGCGCGAAGAAATAGGGGCTCAAGCATAGGAATAAATTGGCTAAGTCTAGGTCATAGCTTCTCAATAAGAAGAGAGATAGCATATTCACTTGTAGGTTGTGCTTTGTTGAGAAAAGAAATTGTAATACAACTCTATTCATTAGACTAATGCAAGCAAGCATCGAGGTTTTTGGAAGATTTCTTTCCCCGGAAAAAATACTATGTGCATGTATGTTATTTCTTATTACAATTTTGAATTTTTTGTTCTAAATTGTGAATTAAATTCTAAAAAGTAGTAGAGTAAGTTTGTGTCTTGTGATTTTGATTAAATCTTCATGATTAGTTGAAAATCTACACCATCATTTCTACATGGTATTAGAGAGGGATTCAAATTAAAGCAGGAATTTTGAAATTGTTTCTGAGGAGGATAGAATTTGAAGTTTAGTGCAACAAGATATTTTCAAAGGTGACAGGATGAGCTTCAATGGACTGAGGCTAGAGTATGCCTTGGAAGGCAACTCTAATTTAATCACATGGAAGGATAGCATGCATGAGGTATTGGATGACAATGGACTGCTAGAATACATCAAGAGGGATGTTACAAAACCACTAGAATATGGTTCCTAGAACCTTTCTTAGTGGAATAAATATCTAGCCAAGGCGAGGAGAATAAACTTGGAGGGATTGCAAGATCAAATTGTCTCAAATACCAATGGAAAAGAAACTTCATTCACAAGTGGAAAGCACTGACAGAATTGTTCAAGAATAGTAGTCACCACAAGAAGTTGGCACTCAATGATAAACTTCAAAGTATCAAGATGCAAAAGAATGACAGTATCCCACATTATCTAAGAAGGTTCACACAATGTCGTGATGAACTTGGCGGGGTTGGTGTTAATGTTCTAGAAGATGACTTGTTAATCCTAGCCCTTCTAGACCTTCCTAAGAGCTTTCATAGCTACCAAGATTTGGTGAATTAGGAATGCTTATGGTACAATTTGATACATGAGGAAATAATGTGGAATACTAGAGATGGGACTTCATCTAAGGGAAAGGATGAATAAAACTTTGGATTGGTTGGAAGGTGATCCAGATTTAAAAAAGAATGCACAAATTATAGATATAAACATAAACACAGAGATGTAGTGGAACTTCATTTCATTAATGTAAACTATTGAAATATGCTTACAAACATAAATGGAAAGAAACTAGCTAGGGTTGTGGTAGCTTATCTCTGAGAAGAGATGTGGTCGCTACATGCTATTGAATGTCTGACAATGAGGCTCAAAGGCCTATTTGTTGTTGAGAAATAATGGAAAACCCTAAACATCCAAAAACCTAACCCTAGGAGATGAAATACCAAATTATGGGCCCCATTATGGGTAAACTGTTGGCATTATGGTTCTGGTATGATTTCAGATGTTGTACTTGATGGCAAACACCCATGGCATGGCTCTCATTTTGATGAAAATAAAGAAGTACGCAGGAGAATAGTTCAGAAGGTGCGTACCCGCAGGTATACCGTGCAGGGACCGCGTCCCAATACGCGGGTTACCCATTTATGGGGTGCGTACCCCAGTGCACACATTCCAAGGCAGTTAAGCGCCCACCCGTGGGGTTTCTCAGTGGTATTTAGCCAACTGTATTGGGTTATCATGGTTTTGGCCCGCGGTATTGATTATTTTATTATTATTATTGAGCCCCATGATCCTTGATTTGAGAGAGGATGAGCTAGCCTATATAAAGCTAAGGAGATCATTTGGTTTAAGCATCTTTTGTGTCTTTGAATATCTTAAGATCTGATCTATTGGGTTCTCGGTTCTTAAAAGATTGATTTATAAAGGAGAAGTCAGAAGCGAATCTGTGAAGGGTGATCTCTCGAGCGCAAGATCAGATCTGAGTATCTGACTGTATTTTGGCCCTAATCAGAGGTATGCAAGTGATCAACAGTGACAGTGCGTGGGTACGCAGAGGAAACAAAGGGTCAGTGCGTGGGTACGCAGTGCGACGGTGTTTCAGGTGCGTGCTTTCTGGTTAAGTACACAGCGCGACAGTCTTTATGGGTGCGTACCTGTTGTGATAGTACGCGGCGCGATATTTCTTCTGGGTGCGTGCCTTCTGCACTGTACGCGGCGTGATAGTACATTTTGGTGCGTACAGTATGTAGATCAGTGAAAGGAGCAGTGTGTGGCCACGCTGTTCAACAGAAGGAGCTCTGCGGGTATACGCAGAGAGGCAGAGGGTGAAGTGCGTAGCAACGCAGGCCAGTAAAAAGAAAAACCGCGTATCTGTGTTAAGATCTTCTGTTGGTTGAATTTTTCTGTTGATAAGGTGTTCTGGGTTCTGTTCTGTTATTGCTAATCTGGTTATTGCAGCTGACTGTATAATTTACATGTACTTGATGATCATTTGATGTATATGGATCCAGTTTGAAAATTTATGAAAAGTGGTCCTTGAAAAGAAGTAGGGGGTTGTAGCTCCCTTTCAGGAGAGACTGGAAAACGAGAGAGAGTTGTAGCTCTTTGCAGGTTGCAGCCTGCGTACTGGTAAAGGACTGCACCAGTGCAAGATCATTGTAAAAGGAGTTTCTAATTTGAAAGAAGATAGAGACATATTGCAGCAGGTGGTTTTCACCCACATTGGGTTTCCACCTTATATCCGGTGTTCTTTGATGTGACTGTCTGATTTTCTTGTTCATGCTCATTATTTATGGTATTGGTATGCAAAAATAATTCAAAGTATAAATAAGAAAGATTTGGTAAAAGAATTAGATAATACTGATTCACCCCCCCTCTCAGTATTATTGTCAACATAAACTATTACATCAACTTCCCGGGGTCATAAATTTGGCATACGATCTCCATTTGACGCGCACAATAGCTCATTAGAAATATCTACCTGAGGAATACAACTTTTGGAAGCACAAAATTAGTCCATGGACCCATGTTGCTCCCAATTTCCCCAAAAAACGTTTTTTAGGGCCTTAAAAAAGCTTCAGAAGTTTAGGACTCGAAAAAATTCTAAAAATAGTAAACTATGCTACAATTAAGCAAGCTAAAAAATTGAAAGAAACAGTTGTGGGGGTCAAAGTGGGATAGGTGGGTTGCCACCAACATCCACCTAGATCAAAAAGGGAAATAAAGGAAAGGGGAAGAAATATCAATCCAAACTAGAATCAAGCCAAGGGGTCAACAAGAAAGATTTGTCCAAAATTAAATGCTTCAATTGTCATAAGTTCAGGCACTATGCCACAAAGCGTCCACACAAAAAGGAAAAAAAGAATACCTTAGGAGGAGCAATAGGTGAAGCCTTAGCTTCACACTTCGAGCTTGACTTTACCCTTATCGCATGCATGGAAAACATAGTGACGGGGAGCGTGTGGTACTTGGACTCAAGTGCATCATTCCACATGACAGGGTGTAGAGAATTTTTCAGTGACCTAGAGGAGAAAGAATTTCAAATGTAGAGTGATCTGGGACACGAAGAAAGGTACAATGCGATTGGGGTTGGTATAGTCAGCATTGAAAGGGAGTCGGGCTCCCCTCTCAAGATCAAGGATGCCATGTTCGCTCCGGGACAAAACAAAAATCTCATCTTTGTTGTATTTTTGGAAGGCTGTGGTTATGGTGTGATATTAAACAAAGGAAGCATTCTTGAGACACATAGCCATGGGATAGGTGAAACAAATTAGGGCTTGTGTGAAGAAACTCTATAAAACAAATGTGGAAGATTGTGATGAATTAAGCACTAAGGCAAAGAAAGTGTGGGGCTGCGAGGTCGGTGAACTTTGGCACAAAATACTTGGTCATTTTCATCATGGTGCCTTGAATATTATGCATAAAATAAAAACTGGTCTCCCCAAAGGAGAATTTGAGCAATAGAATGTATGAAAAGGATGTACTTTGGGGAAGTTCAAAAAATCCACATACCATGATCAGGACAAGAAAGCACATGGACTCCTAGAAAGGATACACTCTAATGTTTGTGGACCTTTCTCGACCACCTTCATTTCCAGACACAAATATATTGTCATTTTTATTGATGAATTCTGATGGAAGTGTTAGATCTTATTCACGTGGAAGAAATATGAGACATTCTCCAAGTTTGTATAATTCAAGGCATTGGTTGAGAAAGAAACTGGAAAGAAGGTGAAGGCTCTTAGGAGTGATAATGGAGGTGAGTACGTGCCGAATGAATTTATTTATTTTTATGTGAAAGAAGGAATTCATTGAGAGTTGAAATCACCCCACAACCCACAACAGAATGGGGTGGCTGAGAGAAAGAATTGTAGCATTTTGGGAGAAGCAGCGCAAGTGTTGCATGACCAAGGCCTACCTTTACATTTGTGGGTTGATGCATGCAACCCAATAGTCTATTTGTAGAACTAGATTCCTCATCAGATTCTTGGTATGATTACACTAGAGGAGGCTTTCTTGGGGAGGAATCTAGATGTTTCATACTTCGGGATTTTTGGAGCCTTTATTTACTGCCATGTCTCCAAAGAATCAAGGAAGAGGCTTGAACTGAAAACAAAGTTGGGGATATTTGTGGGTTACATAGAAACTCCTCAGAACTATAGTGTGTACTTTCCATCCCTCTAAATGAAATTTGTGTGAAGGGATGTAAAATTTTCCAGGATGAAAGCGATGTGGTGCTCTCTTGAGAGAGAGCTTCAGATCCTACCAGAAGAGGAGATTTTATCGCCAAATGAGGAGCCTTAGAGAGTTTTGTAGAAGCCAAAAATTAAAGAGAAGAGAGTGGAGAAATCCACTCAGGCATAACCATCAAGCAAAGGTAGGAAAAGGAATAGGGAAGTTGATAAACATGTGTAGAATGTGAGGGATAATGTGGGTGCTCCTTCAAATTTGCGTAGAAGGTCATGTAGTTGGTACGCTAGCTACATGGCTCTAATGACTTAGCTTGTAGACATTGGGCCATTCTATTTTGAGGAATAAATAGACCAACTTATATGGGTTGATTTAATGGTGGAGGAATACAAATCCATTGTAAAGAACGATGTTTGGGAAGTGGTCACAAGACCATCTAATAAATCAATTGTGGTTTCAACATGGATCTTCAAGGTAAATAAGGCAACATATGGAAGCATAGAGAAGTATAAGGCCAATTGTTTGGCCATGGGGTACTCTCAAGTTGAGGGAATTGACTATGAGGAGACCTTTTCTCCTGTACGAAGGTACTCATCCATTAGATAAATTCTTACACTCGCTACGTAGATGGGGTGGAAGATCCACTAGATTGATGTAAAAACAACATTTCTCATTGGTGTTATTGAGGAGGAGGTGTACATCGAGCAACCAAAGGATTTTGAGAAATTTGATTGGGACTCTCATGCGTGTAGAATCAAGCGAGCATTATATGGTCTCAAACAAGAACCTCATTCTTTGTACACCATGATTGATAACTATATCACTGGTTTGGGCCTCACCAAAAGTGAAGTGGATGCAAGTCTCTATTACATACTAGTAGAAGGTAAATTTATTATTATTGTCTTATATGTTGATGATTTGATTCAAAATGGTGATGAGAAGCTGATTAGATCTGGTAAGGACCCTGCAAAGGAGTTTGAAATGAAATACATGGGCCTCATGCACTACTTCCTTGGGTTGGAAGTATGGCAAGGCGATGGGGAGTTATTTGTTTCTCAAGGAAAGTATGCAAATGGATATTATAAAAGTTCCACATGAAGAGTTACAAACCCAGGGAGATACCTCTAGTGACAAACTAGAGGAAGGATGATGCCACTTCAGGTGAGGAAGTGGATGCTACCATTTATTGATAACTAGTGGGTTTACTCATGTATCTTGTTAACACACAACCAGATATGCGTTATGCAGCCAACTGGCTGAGAAAAGCTATGGTTAGGCCAACCAAATTATTTTAGAAGGAAGCTAAGCATGTTTTACGGTACCTCAGAGGTGCTACCCAGTTTGGGCAATGGTATAGAAGGACAGAGGGAGTGAAGCTATGTGGCTTCATAGATGCAAATTGGGAGGGGAGTCCATCAACCCAAAAGAGTACATCAAGTGGAATTTTCATTGATGGGTCCACAACTCTTTCCCGGTACAATAGGAAGAAAACATTTATGGTGCTCATCCAGGCAGAAGAAAAATACATAGTTTCAAGTCAAGAAACATGTGAGGCAATCCAGATGGGAAAGATACTTGTTGGACTATTTGTTCAGATGATGGATTCAACTGTGATCTACTATGATAATCAGAGTTGCATTAATCTCTTTATGGGTCATGTATTTCATGATTGATCCAAGCATATAGATATCTTTTATCACCATTTTTGTGATTGTGTAGAGGTGGATAATGTTGCTTCAATACATTCTGCAAAGGAACAAGATGCTCACATTTTGACAAATACGTTATAAAGAGGGAATTTCGAGTTCCATAGGTGCAGGATAGGGGTGGTTAATAATCCCTTTCTTTTTGAGAGGGAGTGTTGAAAATTGCAACAAGAAATTCTCAATTTGATTTTGCCTTGATTAAATTGAAAAAATTCAAATTTCCACATCAGCAGACAACTTGGATGTAGTTAACTTGTGTGACATGGCTTGTGTCACCCAGTTTACTCAGTAAATTTGAGTTGGAGTAGTTAGAGTTCAGTTAAGCATGTGTGCTCGCTAATTTTTAGCAATTAAACTCAGTTATCTCAAGTTGTTTTCAGTTAAACTATTTCCAGTTGTTGGAGGAACTAGTGGAAGGTCAATTGTGCAATGGGTCTTTAGTCAAACTCAATGATCATATAGTTAACTGATCAATCAACCCAAAATAGCTACTGCATGTAGAGAATTCGAGTTCCCCAGCTGTGATGGATATTCCAAGGCAATGTAACATCAGTTGTAGACTAGTCTTGAGTGTACACGTGTTTCATGTAGTCATATGCTTAACCTTTGGAATTGTACTATCCATTTTGGAAAATTTCCTAAATAATAGCGGCATAATTTATCAAGAATTGCACAAAGAAATATGGGCTCAAGGAGAGGAAATAATTAACTAATTCTGGGTCAAAGATTCGCAATGAGCAGAGAGATAGGATATTCACTTGCATGTTGTTCTCAGTTAAGCAAAGAAATTGCAATACATCTCTATCATCATATTAAAGCAAGAAAACATAGGGGTTTTTAGTAGATTGATTTCCGTAAGAAAAATATTATGTGCATGCATGTTATTTCTTATTGCATTTCTGAATTTTTTGTTCTAAATTGTGAATTAAATTTCATAGAGTAGTAGAGTAGGTTTGCGTCTTGTAATTTTTATTAAAACTTCATGAGTAGTTGGAAATCTACACCATAATTTCTACACTGGTCTCATATAAATCAGGGGTCAAGGGCCGAGGCTTTACTTTACTCTCAAACCCTATTGCATGGCATAACTTTGACTATTCCTGACTTGGCCAAATTCCAACTAGTCCATGGGACCAACTAGGAGCCGATGCCTCACAGATCAGGTGTCTGGGAGAATTTCCCTTTTGAACTTCTTTTGCATGATCTGATCTCTGACTAGGCCTAAATGGCCTAAGTTCCAACCTCATTCCTAAATATACCTAAGTTCTGAATGAAACAAGTTTCAAACAAAACACAAGGGAGAAGTGGAACCTTGAATCGTAGAGCCCTTCATGTTGGCCTTTTAATATATAAACCTTGACCTACCATAACTCCCGATCTAGAAGGCCTTTTCCAGACTTCAGGATACCATTGGAAATCTCCTTCAGATAATTTTTGAACCATTGCATTTCCAGATACATCTGAGTTAGTTTCCCGAGGCATAAATGATCTCAAATCCTGGGCCATCTATGCATTATAGCTATAAGATTTTATAACTTATTTGCACATCTTGCTACTATGATGGTTCTCTACTAAAAACTGCAATAGCCATAGGACTCTCATTGAACTTGACACACCATGCATCTGTCTACCTTTCTCATTTGACATCAATGGCAACATTATGCTCAACAATTACTTTTAAAGTAATATTTTTTACTTGCAATTCCTTTATCTCTATATAAAGTTGATGGAAAGTTAAGGTAGAAATTGAAGTAATTTATTTATGGTCGACATTGATTTTTTTTGTTATTAATACTTTTCAATTTGTTAATGTAATTAATTTATTTTTTTTTAAAAACACATTACAAAATATCTCCTACATCTAGTTGTACAGAGTTTCAACACAATAAAAAGCTTTTAAAATATTTTAAATATTTTGATGATCAACTTAAAAGCTTTTTGATTTATAATATAATAAATTTAATTCGTTATAAATAATATTAATACATTACTTTTATATACATATAAATTATAAATGTATTAACATGTTATTATATATGGGCTCCGTGGTTCGCTATTTACACTTGTGGCGAGGGTTGCGAGGTTGATGGTTTTTAACAAAACAAGGATGGTTGCTAATGCACAGTCTTTGGTGTTGTCATATGTTGAGGTTCAATTGGTCTCTTTAGGTGGTCACAAGCTAATGGAAGAGCATTTTATGGAGGGTTTGGATGAGTTGGTGGATTACTTCCCTAATTTGGATGATATTGTGACTTTATGGGCCAACAAGCCAACTCAACATCATGTGGCTTCAATGGATCAACCAATTGGAGAGGCCAACATGGGAGTTGATGCATATTTTTCTTAGTGGTTTCTTAGATTTGCAGATGTTCCTAATGCACCTAGTCCATTCCTTATGCATCAATAAGGTAGGTATCTTTTTCCATTTTCGATTGCACTAGCATATGTTCCATTTTGGGTTACACATTAGGAGGAGTTTATAGTTTCGAGCCAGGTGGACCCTGAGGAGGGTAATGTTTTGGTGAATACCTCTAGTTCTCTCTCGAATTATAGTTGTGGAAAAACTAAAGGAATTTTTTATGAACTAGGGTTTGCATACGAGATATTGTTCAATGGACCAACATCAATAACTAATTTATCTATAAGTCAGGTCATGGGAAAATATTTATTGGTCTCAGGGGGTTTAGAGGTCATCAAGGGTTTTTTCGTTAAACTTGACTGATGTTCTAGGTGAGGAACAAGGGTTTGAATATAATCTAGTGCCTCGATAGTCAACTAAAACTAAAATCCTAGGTGGGCTCAGGGTGAATCTCATCGGTGGTAAGAAGGGAAAGAAGAAGAAGTATATTCAACTAAAAAGTTAGCAAGTAAACATGTTTTTTTGGGGAAGATGTCAAGATGGGTGAGGTTATAGAAATTTAAGAAAAAAATGGTGGTAAGGGGACTGAGGGGTAGGGTTTTTTATGTCGAATTATCATGGGAATGGTATGAGAAAGAATAGAGAAGGGAACTCGTGGAAGCTTTGAAATTTTTTACCCTAGATTGTAGCTAGTTTCTCTTTAAATTTGAGATAAGAGAGATAATAACCAGGTTATTATCCAAACCCCATAATATTGATTCAAAATCAGTTCTTCTAAGAAAGTCATCTCCTTTGTTTGATGCTAAGAGAGAAAAGATGGGAAACACCACTTTATGGATTAGGTTTCCAGGGTTAGCACAACAATACTAATCTGAGGATGCATTTAGACAGTTTGGGAATTGACTGGGTACATATGTGGATGCAGAAAGATCATATGAGGTCACAAGAAGGATGGCCATTGAAAGAATTTTGGTAAATTTGGATAACAATGAAGGGTTGTATGCAAACATCAATATGTCTTTTAAAGGGGTGTCACATAAGAAGAGATTGGACTACAAGGGGTTTCACTTTTGATGTCATCACTGCCATAAGGTGGGCCACATACTAGAATAATTCCCTCTTCCATACAAAGGTATAATAAATTTGAGATTAGTGGGCAGGGAGGATTAATTTAAGGTATTAATGACAACCCCTCTAGCACATAAATTGATGGATTCCTCTAAGCGACAAGAGGTGAATGTAGTAGAGCTTGAGACGATGGTGCAAGAACATGGACCAATGGAAAATTGTTAACCTCTGCATGAATTAGGGTTATTGTTAGTTGTAATTCCATCCACATTGAGGGCTTCAGATCCGGGTAATGACCCTATTCCTCCCTCATTTTCATCCTTAACTTATTATTTATCTTGTTTAGCAGTCGATGTGGATGTCTCATCTATGTCTAAGGAGTATGTGTTCAATCCTTGCCCAGATAGATTCATGTCTCTAGCATATCACATCCCCTCAATGTCCAAATCTTTTCCATTGTTATTTCCTTCTTTAATCCATTCCTCGATTTTCCCTCATCGCTGTCTTTTGGATATTATCTATGATCATTTGTTAAACTTGTTTTGGGGAGTTTAGGTGGCTTAGGCCCCTCCCTTCCTTCTAAACCTGTTGGGAGGGATAGAGGGAGAATATATTCCATTTCTCGAGCTCAATAGATTGCAAACATGGAGGTGGTAGCTAGTAGTCAACAAAACATAATTGAGGAACTTAGAGGATTTCATGCCCCCTCATATTTCCCCCCATGATATTTCTATACATCAATTTATGAGGCTTGGTTAGTGCGTCCAAAAACATATTTTTCAAGAGACAGGTGAAGTCAAGGTTTGTTGACATTATCTTGTTTCAAGAAAGTCTGAGTGCAATTGACATTATTGTTTGATCTTTGGAAGGGATTTTTCTAGGGTGACAATTTGTTGCTCCTGATGCAAAAGGAAGGTCTGGTGGTTTGGCAGTGGGGGCAAACACAAAAACCTTAAGGTCATCAACTCATGGAGTTTGGAGCTGGTGTTGTGGGTTGATATTTTTTTTTTTGAATGAGGGTTTTCTTTAAATATTTTCAACATCTATGGGAAACATTAGGATCATCCTGTGTTTTGGAATACACTTCTCACTCGATCCATTATGACAACAACAAACTTAGTGATTGGTGAGGACCTAAATTTTTCCTTTACTACAATGAATATTTTGGGAGCACATGCTCATCAAGACACTCTCCCTGAATTGTTTGTATATAAGCTGAAGGGATTCCATTTATGTGATGTGGACCTTGTTAAAAACTCCCTAACATTGCAAAATAGGAGGATGGGGGAAGCTAGGATTGCAAGATGCATTGATTGATTTCTGGTGTTAGACTGTCTGACTAATTGTATTCCTCTATTTCAACAATGGGTTGGGAAGGTTGGGGAATAAGATCATCATTTGATATTTTTAGAGATTAAAAGCAATCAAAGTAAGCTAGGCAATCCCTTCAAATTGAATTCTTCATGGTTGAAAGAGGAATCCTTCCGACATTTGGCTGTTGAGAATTAGACACATTATAATTTGAAAGTTGATGGTTTGGCAGTCATCAAATTTGTTGATAATATTATAAGGCTTCAAAAATCTACTATTTCTTGGGTCTCTAATAAGAAGAATAGGGAAGAAGAGGAGTTAAATTCAATTGAAGAGGAGATAGAAATATTAGAAAATCTAGGAGGGGGATATTCATTTGAGGAGGTGAATCAAAGGGTGGTTCTGTTGGAAACATCTAAAAGAAAAAATATGGAGGATAGGGAGGAAGCGTGGTGTCTCAAATGTTGAGCTCTATAGATTAAAGGTTAAGACAAAAATACCAAGTTCTTCCGAGAATATGAAAACGTTCAATCATCATTTGGGAGATGGAAAACTAGAGGGTGTTAGAGTTTCTTCATTTAGAGATTTGACTGATCTTGGTGTTGGAATTATGATATAGATGTTGTCCTTGATGGCAACTCACATAGATGACAGTTCACAGTGCAATAGGTTAACAACAAAGGATTACAGATCAAACTCGAGAGGTTGAAGAAAGAGAAGTATACGCTGGTTCATTTTGTCTAAGTAGTGTGTACATGTAGGTCCACAGAACAAAAGGAGCGTATACATATACATGAACTCTCACAGGAGTAAAAGTGCGTACAGGTTGGGAAAATAAGGAAATTCAAGAGCAAAGAATACCCTGGGTCAATACCATGGTATTAGCCCACAATATTGAGCGGAGTAACAACTATTTGATCCTACCCAAGAATACCACAGGTCCTAAGTGATTTTTGCCCGAGGTATTGAGAAAGGCCTAAAACTATATAAGGAGGAGACGATATTAGGCTAATGCGTGCATGTGAATGGGTTTCTGAGGAATACTTCAATCTGAAGTATATGTTATGTTGCAGGAGCTATGATTATGAGATGATATGAAATATTTTGTGCACCTTGGATACAATGTTAGATCAGGATCATAAGAACTGAAATGACTTATCATTGCATGATCTGATGTTGATTGGGCTAGATCTGAATACTAACACATGTTTCATTCTATAAATGTTATGATCTGGGTATGATTGAAGCCTAGAATAGCTGTGCAGTTTTAAGTTAGTATTTGTAGATCAATATGCTGGTTCATCACATCAAAGAAGAGTATACATTATGAAATATGATGTTTGAAGTTGCAGTTGGTTCTAGTTGTTGTTGCAGTTCTAGGCTCTGCTCTATATTCTGGTGACAATGTTATGAATGTTCAGATTGATTGATTGTGATTTTCTTTAGTGATGATGGGTTTTCAATGATTGGTTGTATTACAGTGGTGATTGATTTTGAGCTTCAATGTTGCTCTTGGGTCCAATATGAAAATTGGATGAAACGAGGCCTTTAGATTGTGTTTTTGTGTACCAGGAGTATCCACTCTAAAAACTAATGAAACATGGTTCGTGGAGGAAGGGAGAAGGGCATAGCCTTCTGTAGGCTGGCGCCTACATACTTGTAAACATATTGGGCAGTGCAAGAGCGAGGGGCTTGGAGCTCCCTTCCAATAGCAACTGGAGAACAAGTGAAGGTTGGAGCCTTTTGTAGGTCATCACCTACATAATAGTAAACATATCAGCTAGTACAAGAGCTAGGGGGTTGTAGCTCTCTTCTAGTAGAAGCTTGAGAACGAGAGAAGATTGTAGCCTTCTGTAGGTGGGTTCCTGTGTACTGGTATGAGTTTGCTTTAGTACAAGATTGGAAACATGTTTTTCTTATATTAAAAGAAGACAGAGACAACAACATCTAGTGGTTTTTGTCCCGCACTGGGTTTCCACCTTAAATCTAGGTGTTCATGTGTGTTTCTTATGTGTTATAGTTTATTTTGTTATTACTGCACATGGTTACTATTTAAATGGTTAATAAAGTACTGATGCACTAATTAAAGATCAACATTTGATGAATTAACTGAATCATAAGTTCACTTGATATACACTGGTTACCTTCAAGACACTTGCGTGCACATGCGAGTTCCCTTCATTAAAGTAGCGTATATAGATTATTTGATTTTGCCTCTGTTAGGGAAGTTCTCTTTCTATTTCGAGACACCACAAACATGTAGGTAAATCGATTAAAGTCGTCTATCTCCTTCTCAAGGTTATCCAATGAAGAATCAAGGAATGTGAAAAGTCAAGCCCATTGAAGAGAGCATTGTAGAATTTTCTTGTAGATTCAAACTACAGATTCTAAAATGCTAAAACAATTGACTTTAATTTACTGTACTCATCAGCATATACAAAAATTGATCAATGAAATCATGAAGAAAAAAATGAAGAATTTCGTTCACACATAACAAAAAGATTTTCTGGGGCAATCCACAGCTAAAAACCTTTGTTATCTGTATATTTCATTAATCAGAATATTTGAGAAGAAAATACAATTATTTTTCAACCCAAACAATCTCTGCAGAAGTACAATCTATCTCACTACTTCACAAACCAGCTCAAGCTAATACTTAGCCAAATATGTTGCCTACCAAGCTCCTACTTCATTGTGTAGTTTCTTCAGGAATTATCCCATATTTAATTGGGAAATTCCTCATCCAAAACTATGCAATCCATCCATAAGCCTTCCTCTTATTGAATGCACCATCTGCTTAATTTAGATGATTTTACAATTGATAGTACATTGTCCTTGAACTCTAATCTCAACTAGGTCTTTCTCAGAATTGACATGCATGAGTTATTTATGAGTGAACTATCAGTTATTTGATTGATCACTGCATGTGAATTAGATCCAATTTAATTCACTTGATCTCTCACTAGTTCCTCCATCAGTTAGAACTAGTTTAACTCAATTTAACTCAATTAAATTGAACTAAATAATTAAAACTCAATAATAACTCAACCTGGACCCTAAAATTTAGGGATCACTCTACACGACCCTACATAGACTCCCAACTCGAATTTATTGAGCCAACCCAGTTAACTTAACTTAGTTAATTGTTACAAGTTGCTATGAGAATTATAATTACAATTTAATTCCTAATTTAATTCAAGGACAAATTAAATTAAGATTTTTCTTGCTGCATTTTTTCAACAAGTATGAAATACTTGGGCTTCTATTTAAGGCCAAATGATTACTAGAAAGATGTCTAGATTTCGATCTTAGAAAAAATTGAATATAGGCTTAACTCTTGGAGCATATGGCTTTTACGAGAAGGCAAACTAATTCTCACCAAATCAGTTGTAGAAGCTATTTTGGTCTTCTGGTCATCCCTCTCTTGGATCCAAAAAGGGACTCTTTTGATAGTAAGTAATATTATTTTTCATTATCTATGGGTTGGTCAGAAGGAGGGTAAAGTATTCACATGAGTAAACTGGATAAAATATCTTTACCAAAGGAATGGGGAGGTTGAGGTTTAAAGAACATTCATTTGTTCGCTAAGGCCTTAGCTACTAAGGTGTGGTGGCAGTTGATTTCCACTAATAACTTATGGACTAAGTTCATATTCCGCAAGTAAATTATCCCTTGGTCCATAGTGGAATGGATTCACGCTCTGAATTACAGACGTTTTATTTTGTTTTGTCATACGGAAGGAAATTATTCAATCATTTTTGTTGATAGAGAAGGGTCTATTGTGGAAGGTAGGAAATGTAAAGTAATTGCCGATTAGCTCAAATCCATGGATCTAAAGTGGTCTAAACTATCGTCTTCCATAGATGTTGGTAGATTTCCTCTTACCAAATGAATATCAGATGTTAGCTTAGATTGCTGCTGAGAAGATTTCATCAATTTGAGGACAGGGTTGGCATACTACACTAAATCTTCATCTAAAAGGTTAATGGGTTGTTGAATGGTGCGAGTATATTGTCAGTTTGAATGCTGATCATCTTTGCATTAAGAACATGGAGGATTCCATGGTATGGGCTCATGCAATTTCAGGTAATTTCACACCAAAGTTTGGGTATTTTTTTTTTATTGAAGGTATGAAACCCCCAAATCTCTCCTGGTGGTAGAATAATCTATGGAAGATTGAGTGCCCAATGAAAACTCATCTTTTTCAATGCTGTACCTTGGAAAATTAGGTTTCCACAGGAGACAATCTTACAAGATGAGGCACCATTGGTCCAAATTGGCACCACTTATGCAAATATGAAGGGGAATCCTTAAGTCATATTCTTTTACCATGTCCTTTTGCTTTTGTGGTATGGTCTTCGTCCCTTATGTCACTAAGATTACCTTTCCAGTGGTAGGGAAAGTCATATGTAACTACTTGGGAAACATGATGGAACATTGTCTACCCAAAAAAGCGTCGTGCTCTTCCTTTATTTCTCTCATGGGCCATTTGGTTGGTGAGAAACGTAGAGGTTTTTCTGGACAAGCCTGCTATCCTAGATAAAGTGGCCACTCAATCACTAGTCATTTATGATTTTATTTCTTATTCAGAATTTATTCCTTGTGGGAGAATTATAGTTGAAGAAGTCAATGATTTTTTTTTCCTTGGGAATATTTCGATGAAGCATGCTCTTCTAAGGGTTCTTAGGGGTTGGGGCATTTCTTCATGTGTCACACAACCACTCTTATAGGATGAAATTTGGTCTAGGTACAAGAACTAATAATTATTTTGAGTTAATGAGTTTGAAATTGCTCATATTGTTTGCTCTTGAATGGGGATTTCTGTGAATTCAAATCTATTGGGAGTCAAAGACACTGATCAACTCATTCAATTGCACTTCTAGATGTCACATCCATACTTAGTGTCCCACATTGGAGGATATTAATATGCTAAAGCTTTCCTTTGATCAAATATTTGTTGTTCACATCTACGGGGAAATAAATGGGGAGGCTGATGCACTATCTAAGGAGGGTACTTCACAAGATTTGGGTTGTTAGCAAATAATGGAGTGCAACTCTAGATAGGAGAATGGCTATTACCATAGGCCATTGATAGAGGGTCTATAGACTTATCACTGATATATGCATGATTTTTTTTTTTTCAGTTCATGATTATTTTTTTTCAGTTCATATATATATTCTATGTACAGTTACAATCAACTTATATTTTGACACGATACAAAAGACTCTTTATGCTATGTATTTATCATGATCAATTTTTTTGTTATGATGGTTATCCATGTACAAACAATATATTTTCCTTGGACCATTATGGTTGGTTTTTTTGTAAACATTTCCTATAGATACACTATGATGATATCATGTTTTTGGCATATTTTGGTACAACAAACTTTGGCTGGTTTGTTTAGTGCCATTCTTGGCACATATGTAGTTCATTTATTTTATTATATCTATTAGAGGCTATATGAATGCATTAGTTCATAAATCTTAGTGAATTTCTTTAATGTTCTAATAATCTTGCATATTAAATATGTTTTAACTATCTTTTAAATATTAATGGTACCTTCATCACGAGATTGTTATTTTATTGTAGTAATCTTTTGTTTTATGAGCTTGAGCCATCATTATGTCACATGGATCACACACAACCTCATATAAGGTTCATTCAGTCCTAATAATTACTAGGATTTAGTGAGAGATCCTTAATACTCAATGCTCAAATTCTTATTTCTTGTAGTAATGTTGTGTATGATTTTGACTTTTCATTAATATATTGATTGGTATGTCCATGATTCCTACCAACTAAGATTTAATGATTTATTTCTGATGTGGACATGAATCCTAACGGTTATTAATACCCACTGAACCGTCTTTGGTCTTTTTCTTGAGTTATTTTTGAGATGTCCATGAATGCTATAAATGTGTGTCTATTTTAGTTTTGTATGTTATGAGCTTGAGAAAACCCTCTATTTGATGAATGAATTATTATATTCACAAACCCTAGCGGTTACTTGGATTTAATTTGACATCTACAATATTTTATATTATAAATTTTTTATGTGTCCATGAATCCTAGGAGTCATTATGATTATGTGAAAAATCATTAAGTTTGAGGGTCAACATGCTTGTAGTAAGCTTGTATATCAAATAATGTTAATATATCTTTGTAGTTGATATACGAATGGATGACCTTGAATGCTAGAAATTGTTAGTGCTCAATGTCAATACTTATAATGTGTAATAGAGAAATAAGCTATGCCAAAAATATTAACAATCACTTGAATTCAATTTGACATCTAGTATAATACTAATATTTGAGATGTCCATGAATCGTATTGTCTATTAGAACTTAGAAAAATATCCCTAAAGTTGAGTTATCCTTGATTTCAACACTCCTAATTGTTGATATATCAACTAACACATCCATGAATCCTAGCATCCATTAGGATTCAACTAGACATCTTTTACCCTTGCATGAACAAAATTTTGAGATATCTATGACCTGTAATGAATTTAATGTTTTATCTTTGAGATTACTTATGAGCTACATTTTGATGTGTTTATGAATCCTAATGGCCTATAAAAATTAATGAGAAAGCATGAAACTTGAGATTCCTTGTCTTTGTAGCAAAATTGTATAGGAAATGAGATTGATATTTTCTTCTTAATATAAGAATTGCTATGCCCAGTAATCCTAGATTCCACTAGGAGTCAATCAGCTATACTTCATATTATGTATGGAATTTTTTGAGATAATTGTGAATCCTCAAAACTACCCTTCATATTCGTATGGATTTTTTTGAGATGATTGTGGATCCTCAAAACTACTATTAACAAAAAAAAAATCACAACATGATCAATTAAAATTTCTACCAGTATAAAACATCTTTTTTAATGATATGAAAATTGTTTTACATTCATAATTAACATTTAAACATTTTATTTACATTTCATTCTGCATCCATAAATAACCATTAATAACTATCAAAACATTAATGTCCACATAACCCTTTCTTATAATAATCAAAACATTAATATCTATATAACCATTTCTTAAACCCTCTTAAAAAAATACTTCTTTCTTAAATTTTTTGCTCACATAAATGAGTGAGATCTTATTCCAATTGAAATACATTCCCATTAATGCTTTGACCGAAACTCCACTTTTGCAGCAATTATATATGTTTATCTTGAATTTCTTTTCCCATTTAATGCTTTCATACTTCTTTCTTTTGCTCACATAAATAAGTGACATTTTTTTGCAATTGAAAATACCATTCCCATTAATGCTTTCACTGAAACTCCACTTTTAACGAACACGCCACTGAGATAAAATATACACATCCAAATCATATATGGTGGATACTGGTGTTTTGATTACTATACAACTATCGGTGAAAAGGGATTTTGAATGATGTATTTGATAAAAGTAGGGACATATTTATTACGGTAGGCATTTCTTCTTTGCTTCACATGAGTCTAAAAATTAAAATCTGGGCTGTCTATTAATAATTAAAAAACAAATCACGAAAGGTGCAAACGGCAACATATTCCATACATTTCAAAATCTCAGGAAACTAACATTTCAAAATCTCAGGAAACTATTTTTCCATTGCAATATGTAAGACAGTGAAGATACAAATATCTTGTACACTGATCTCCACAATATTATACTGTGAGGAAAATAGAAATCTACTGTTCTGAGAAACGAAACTTCACAATATAATTATACTGTGAGGAAAATAAAAATCTCCTGTTCTTAGAAACGAAACTTGTAACAAATAATAGCAGGCAATACAAGTAGTAAGTGTAACCACTAAGGGATTTCGTAGAGTTAGTATACCCTTAGGCACCAATAATCATTGGTAATGTACCTCACCATGCAAAGATTAGGTATCAACATTGGATTCTTGATCAGATGTACACTTCTCTTCTTTCGCAGACACTTTGGGAGGACTGGTTTCTCCCATTCTAGGTTTCTTCGTCATATGGTGCTGGTGCTTCATATTTGGAAGATGTGAACCGAACAGCGACTGTTGATCAGAATTGGAAAGAATGCAAAATCGTTGGAGAGGAGCTGCAGGTGCCTTTCTCTTTACTGGAATCCATCTGGGTTTGCGTGGTGTGGGAGGACATGAGAGCACCAGATGCGCCTCCGACTTAGGAGTGATAGCCGGCAAATCAGGAGGCATACTTCCTGTTACAGAAGAGAATAAATCGGCCATTGGAGTTGCAGGAATCCGCAATGTAGACGGTTTATTAGGTTGAGCCATGATGCCAATAACAGCAACTTCCTTCTCCTTCTTTTAAATGCAGAAGAAATCTAGAAAGTTCTCTGTACTGCAACCCAGTATTCGCAATCGGAAAGCACGTTAATATACCCTAGAAGTAGGTCGGTATACACGCAACCACGAGAGGATATAATTTTGAATGGCATTGAAATGCGCGTAATTAACAGAAAGTCCCTGTAAACGGTCAAAGAGTAAACGTCATCCACGGTTCTTGGAATTCAGGGAGAACAATTTGAATAAATAATATTTACAATTATATTACTTTTCATTAAAAATTAAGTTTATTATAATTTAGTTTTTAATCGGGAATGAGGGTAGTTCTAGTTGCTTACGTATGAAATATATAGTTTTATATATATTAAAAAGGGTTACCATTGTTATTATAGTTTTTTAGGTGGGAAATTTTTTTGGCCTAGCGGGTAGGATAGTAATTTTTGGTTGACTGATCACCTTTATTTATGGACAACCATCTCATTTAGAATAACTCTATGCTACCCAGAATAACTCTCTGGTGATAGGTAAGGGGGCATGATTTCACTCTATCACATGCTTCTCTGTTTGGGCCATTAACCTATTTCCTTATATAATATTATATATATAGATATATATATATATATTATATATATATATTAATATATATATATATATAATATAATTTGATTTAATGGAGAGCTTTACGGCATTAACATTTTTATTTTATTTTATATTATTTTGACCCATCAAAAAATAATTTTAAATTTATCTTATATAATTAAATTATATTTTATTGTGCTTTTTTATTAATTATATAATAAATTCATTCTTCTGTGTTTGACTTTTATTTTTAGTTAAAATAATAATTCTACGATAAGATTTTGAATGAATAATTATCAAAGAAGTAGTCTATAATGCGACTTTTTGAAAGTTTTTCCGGCGGATTTTTCCGGTCAAAATCCGGCAGCAATTCATTGGAATCCCAAGTTTGATAGCTAGTTTCTGCACAATCAATGGCTCCCAGGGGTTTTTCAGGGCGCTGAATCCAAATATGCAGTTAAAAAACCATTTTAACTGCTAAAAATCAAGATTTAACCTCATTTCTTCCGCCGGATTCCGTCACCGGAATCTCCAAAAAGTCGCATTATAGACAACTCCATTATCAAAGTCATCTTGTCCAATACTTAAAAGTTAGTAATTTTTGGCTCACTGATCACCTTTATTAAAAAAAATATTTTAAAAGAATATCTCTTAGCATTGGTGTCTCTCCCTATAACTTATGCACATTTGTTGATGGCTTTCTCTTTGCCACTTCCCTAGTTTAGACATGTTTCACGTTTGGTGTTTAATGGATGTGTTGGTATATGCATATCTTCATGGTGATCTGTCCACATTTAGGCTAGTTCATTTTTTAGATAGGGTTACTTCTTTATGCCCTAAAGAATAATTCCATTTCAACTTCTTTGGGAAGCCCTATTGTAATGAATGACTATTGGCTATGAGTTTGTCAGCATTAAAAACTGCAACTTTCTCGTCTGTTTTCTTGTTTCTGATGGCATTTGATTTTCTTTTCTCTTCTTGTTTTTGTTGTTGTTCCTCATCATTATCTCTCTTGGTGCAAATGTTCCTTGAGAGGAGAGACTATGGAAGATGCATTCCCTTGCTGGTTGTCTTGTCTCCTCAAATATATCTAGTTCCCTCTCTACTCTTCTATATATTTGCTTCATATTCTCTTCATTCTAAACCCATTATATCTGCTTCATAGATGGTTGAACTTGTCCTCCCTCGCCCTCTCATCTCTTGTTTATGTTTGTACTTGAAACTTTCTTCTAGTCTTCCCTTCTCTTCTAATCATGTCGAGATTAGGCTCCTCCTTTGGTCACTAAGGCCATTGGGGTAGAAGGCAATGACCTCATTTAATGGTTCACTTAGGAGTCAAAATGTCTATTGAAATGTATTGGGAGAACACTTCTCCATTAGCTTGTAGGGAAATTAACAATGCATAGAAGGAGGCTCAGGTGGAGAGCCAATTCATTTTTGATGTGAAGGTGGAAGAAAACATGGGATGCTAGGTTTCCAATTCAAGGAACACTTGTACCAAACAAACCAAATATTTCCAGACTATTGATTTGTATTGGTATATTAAGACAATAATGGGCAAGGTGTTTGTTGAAAGAATTGAAGCCTAATGAGAAATTCATATTAGCATTAGTGCATTGTAGCTCCAATTGAAGAATGTAGGTGCTAAACTTTCTCTCACGACCAAGTACTTTGATGATCTAGACTTCACTAACTTTGAAGAGAAATTATCGGTCCATATCCTATATAGGTGGACTCTGCCACAACATGAATGTTAAGGATGTTAGTTTTTATTTTTGTCATTTTTTAGTAGTAATACTTCTACCCAAACTAGACGCATGTTAGATATCATAGTCATTTTCTAAATTATATCAATCTCTTTATATTGTATAACCATGTTATTAATTTTGCATTGGTCATATGGCCTAAAGCAACATACATGTGTTAGTAGTCTAGTTTCCCTATTGGCAGACCAATAGCTACATGTTATATATTCTTTATTATTTTACTGAAGTAATAAAAATATCTATCTAGCTTACTGTGTGTTTGTTTATGTGTGTGTGTGTGTGAGAGAGAGAAAGAGAGAGAGAGAGAGATTAATTCAAGAATGAAAATATACACATATTGCAACATAATCATGGAATGACCCATAAGATATAGAATAATATGCAATAGGGTGTTCTCTTAAGGTACTCCTTTCGTAAAGGTTGCTGGTTTGAAACCTTATGGGTAAAGAAAAAATATCCAACCATGTTACAAGTTGGTATGAGCCACATTGGGTGCAATTCTTAGGTGATTTTGATGGCTTAAATACCCCTAAGCCATAATTTCTTATACAAAGTCTAGTCTCACAAGCCACCAACAAACTAGCAAAGAAAAATAAAACATAATCATGAAATGAGTCTACAAAGGAATATTGAAAAATTTCTTTTCTCCAAGCAAATAATATCTCAAATATGAAATATCAATTCAGGAGATTAGAATCTTTGTTGAATTTCCAATTTCACAATCTTAAATGGCATGGAGAAACTATATAATATATGCCTATTTGTATAGTGCACTTTAGATCACATTATTTTTCTTCAAGCGTATGATTTGGATTGCATCATTATCTTGTTTTTTACTTATTTCAATTTTTTAAAGGTAGAAAAGTTAGAGAAATCATCTTACAGGAGTAGTTTTAGTAGCGGGACCCACTTTGGAGAATTAGGGTCAAAAACCTTTGAAGGACTATGTGAAGTATTAAATGTCAATTTTGGTGGAATAAGACTTTGTCACCTAAGCGAAGCACTCCAGGGCACTATTCTACACTTGAAGAACTTTCCAAAAATGGTAGTATGATCGTCAATCAGAGTTTGGACACAAAATTTATGCCTCTCGGAAGTTGACCTATTGTGATTGACCACTATAATTCAAGAGGAATTCAAGTAAGCCCCCTTTATTCATGGAAAAATGGCTAGCCATGTGGGACCTAAGAGAAGACTCTAGAAGAGACGAGTTGTAACTCATCTTTAGGGTTGAATGGGTTTAATTTAACCACTAATTATCTATCAGACTAAGTTATAACTAGGCCACTACGAGGAAAAGGGGTCTGATTAAATTATAGTGCATTTTGTTTTAAAGTAGTGAATAATAGCTAATAGTGGATAGAAAGAGAAACTAGAACAAAGGAGGTTTTTGTTCTGTAGTAACCTACAAGTCACATTGATTTTTTTGTTATTATGATTTTTCAATTTGCTAATGTAAGTATTATTTTTAAATATAATCTTACATGACAGTATCTTTGCTATATTGTGCTATAAAACACCTCTCCAACAACAACAATTTTAAATATATTATTATTTTAAAATCTTTTGGTGACCAACTTAAAAACTTATTGATTTATAAGATATAAATTTAATTCCTTATAAATAATCTTAAACTTTTATTTTCTTTCGAATTTTCTAATAATAAACTAAAACATGTCTAATGTACATATAGACTTATATTATTTTAAATATGTTCAAATCATATTAATTAAATTATCCATTGATAATAGAATTATGTACCTTTTCTACCCAAGCTCAATCCTTATATAACCTACTTTATTTTATGTTCATATAAAACCATATATAAATTTGAAAGTAGTTCATTTTATATTTTTATATCTATTAGAGCCTCAAATATATGAATTCATTAGTTCATGAATCCTAGTGACACCTTAAACTTGAGTTTGTTTAATATTGTAGTAATCTTGTGTATTTTTTCGGAGGAAAAAACTATACTTTCATTAAGATAAACAAAAATTACATGTTTCTTGTGCTTTACACACTTAGAAATTGATCATTTGTTCGTGGTCCTAAAAATATTTTGTGACAAAATTAACTCTAGAACCTAATGCATATATACGGTAATAGTTCCATTTCAAAAAATAAATCACAAAACGCCTTCCATGTATTGCTATTAAAAAATAGCGTAGTGTGAAATATAAGAGACATGTACTACTAATTAATCTTGTGTATTAAACATGATTTAACTATCTTTTAAATCCTAATGGTACCTTAAGATACATGTACTACTAATTAATGTTGTGTTTTAAACATGCTTTAACTATGTTTTAAATCCTAATGGTACCTTCCATGTATTGCTATTAAAAAATAGTGTAGTGTGCAATATAAGGGACATGTACTACTAATTAATCTTGTGTATTAAACATGATTTAACTATCTTTTAAATCCTAATGGTGCCTTAAGATACATGTACAACTAATTAATGTTGTGTTTCAAACATGCTTTAACTATCTTTAAATCCTAATGGTACCTTCATTAAGATATTTTTTTCTTTCTTTTATTAAGCTTGTATTTTTTGAGCTTGAGTCAACATTATGTCACGTGGCTCACACATAACCTCACATATGGTTAATTCAATCATATTAACTACTAGTATTTAGTGGAAATTCTCAATGCTTAAATTCTTATTGCTTGTTGTAAAGGTGTACGATTTTGACTTGCCTTTAACATATTGTTTGGTATATCCATGATTCTTGTGATCTAATAAGAGTTAATAATTTATTCTAGAAGCGTTCATGGATCTTAATGGTTATTAATATCTAATGAACCTTTTTTGGGTTTTTGTTTGAGTTATCTTTGAGATGTCCATAAATGATATCAGTGTGTTTATTTTAGTAGTTTTTTTTAAGATATGAATTTGAGATATGTTTCTATTTGATGTATGAATTGATATATTCACAAACTGTAATGGTTTCCTGGATTTGATTTGACATCGACAATATTCTATATAATAATATTTGATGTGTCTGTGAATTCTAGGAGTCATTAGAATTATGTGGAAAATCGTTAAGTTTGAGGGTCAACATGCTTGTAGCAAGCTTGTATATCAAATAATATTAATCTGTCCTTGTAGGTGATATATGAATGGATGACCTTGGATGCTAGAAATTGTTATGTCAATGATCCATAATTGATACCATGTAAAATAAATCTTCGATATGCCCAAAACTATTAACAAACACTTGAATTCAATTTGACATCTATAAGATTGTATTGTAGTGGTCTTTGAGATGTACATGAATCCCAATGTCTATAAGAACATGGTTAGATATATCTAAGCTTGATTCATCCTTGATTTCAACTCTCCTAATGATTGATATATGAACTAACACATCCGTGAATCCTAGCATTCATTATGATTTAATGATACACATTTTAGCCTTGTATAAAGAAAATATTGAGATATCTATGACCTATAATGACCATTAGGATTCAATGTTTTATCTTTGAGATTATTTATGAGCTACATTTTGATATATTTATGAATCCTAATGGTTAATAAAAGTTAATTAGAAATCATGAAACCTGAAATTCGTTGTGATGCAAGCCTGGCCTGCAATACCTAGGATCTCTTTTGTTCACTTGCAAAATGCATCTCAGTTAAATAACCCCAATGGCCAATTCAAATTCAAATAATTCACATGCATCTTTTTAAAATTAAATACGCCTCTTCCAGTTGACACAGAGCTGAACCCGCATACTCAGTTCAACCTAATTGTGCATCCCCTCTTTCGATCTGAAAAGGACCAAATTCTACTTTGAGCTTAACACAGCGCAGATTCTCTGACTCAATCTTTTCGGAAGGATAGATACATTCCCATAATGTACAGCGAATAAGCAAATGAGCTACGGAAAACAGATAAGAAATGAAAAATCACCGAGGGGGCTTTTTGAGACCTGGATTCAATTCCAACCGCTACAAAATTCACCACGCTGTTTCCGCCTCCATGCGAACAGTTAAGAAATATTAATGGAACCCACGCGCTCCTGCAAACAAATACACAACGCTCCTTGTCTTTTTACTGCAGTTCGAACTCCATCAGCAAGCATGTTCATCCAACACACGCATAATTTATAAAGAGACTGCGCATATACTCTGCCTCGAGCCACATGTTGGAAAAATCACCGTCAAAGCAATCGTTGGAGAATCCGTTGCCAAAATAACTAATACACAGCTCTATATGTTATCATCTGAATGTATATAACCTGCGCTCACCACTGTAATTAACACTCACCTGTATAATTAACACACTGTTATGTATATATAACATGTCAGTTGCGCCACTGTATTAATACGCAGGTTTATATATATATCCACAGATTTACATATCTCCACAGGTTTAGATATATCCATGCTTGTATGGTATTAATACATAAGTTGATATATATCAAATACCAATAGCTGTGCCATGTGGAAGTGGCGGAAATTTCAAATCAGAATTCGGTTTCCCAAGAATCGATCCACAGAGGTCGATTTGTTAACTTCACAATTTTGAATAAGGCGCAGTCTAATTTGTAACTCCACGATTTCACACAATTCCATATAACCAAACAGTCAACCGCATTCGATTCGATGTATTCACAACCAATTTATATCAAACATGTATTCAATTTAAAATCTAGTTACAAGGGTATTCCACCACTTAATGAATCGAAACCACAATTCTGAAAATACACTGTTTAAATGCACATAATTACTTACAACCTTTCCTTGTGGCCAGATCTTCAATGTTCATGGCCCTTACAATTTGCCAGAAGACTTAAAACATTGGCTGCCCAATCTATTCTCTACCACACTCTCTCACACTCTCTCTCTCTGATTTTCAATGCCTTCGAGGCTACATAATTTATAAAACTTAGCATGATCTAGAATCGCTCAACTAAAAGATTCTACATGCAATGCATACATATGGCAAAAAGCATCTCCTCAGATTTATTCCATCTTTTTCCCTGTTCTAAAATAGAAAAGCTTTCCTTATCAATTAATGGTCCACATCCATTCCTTTTATGCCTAAAAGCTCTCCTAATTTATTTATTTATTTTGAGAATATCTAATTAATCACACTTAAAAGCCTAAAGATTAAACTGACTTGTAATTTAGGAAACTAATTCCACAAATGCATGAACCCCTATATCTATTATTTACAATAGGTTCCCTTTGGGCTGAATGCTCCCGCATCATGTTGTCCTCATAGCAAGGTTGTGTAGGAAATGAGTTTGATATTTCCTTCTTGATATACAAATTTCTATGCCCATTAATCCTAGTTTCCACTATGAGTCAATCAACTATCCCTCATATTGTGTATGGAATTTTTTGAGACGCTTATGGATCTTAGCAGCTACTAGGATCCAATTTGTCATCTATAATATTGTACCATCCTTAACACAATGTATGATCTGTCCTATACATGTTAATAGATCTCAAAGGCCACTAGGATTAGGTTATTCAAATAATTCATATATGAATTCACACGTCCATAAATGCTAGAAGCCATTAGGATTCAATGTGTTATCTTTGACCTTGTGTATCGCCCAACTTTTGAAAATTCAATGAATTCTATTGGTCACTAGGATTCAATGATCCATCTTTGAGCTTGTGCATCATCCATGTTTTGAGATGTATATGAATCCTAGTAGATGTTATTATTTTATGGAAAAAAATTAAGCTTAATATTTCCAATGGTTGTAATAAGCTTGTGTATGAAATGTGCTTGAGCTATAATTCTATATTCCATTGATCCTAGTAGTGGCTAGGAGTCAAGGAGTTATCCTTGATACTTTGTGTAATATTTTACCAAGATATAAAATGGTTTTAGTGGCCTATATGATTAAATTTGTCATTTGAAATATTTTTGTTATCCTTAACATTTTGTACTAGATATTCAGAGATGTCCATGAATCCTAATAACCATTTTGTACTAGAAATCATTGAGGTATCCATGAATCCCAATGGCCATCAGGATTGAATGATCCACCACTAAGATTGAGCTATCTTCATCATTATATATTCCACATGGCATTTTTCCTTTACCCTAAGTCATCCATATTAGCCTAGCCACCAATGCGATATACGGTCGTACATTCTTGCTAATGTTGCATACATCAACCTTATTAAATTAGCCTCCTTAGAGTCTTCAACAAGACTTCTACCACTAGTAACGACATTTTTCTTGTTCATGACATACTCATCCTCATTAATCTTGTCCTCATGTGCAATATAGCTCTTTTTGCCTTATCCTTTCACATCTTACACAACTTCTTGATCCACAATACCACCAGTTTTCCATGCTCCTCAAGGGGTGTAATTGTTTGGATCTAGGGTACCGCTACATTAGTCTCCCCACAATAATAAAAGGGTATCCTTGTGCTTATGAGTTGACTCTTATCTTTAACTATTTCATGTGTAAATTAGTTATTTCCCTTATATTGTTCTCACTAATTCATCTTTTTTCACTTCATTTGTTGCATTATTCAAATCTTCAATGTTAATGCTTCATATTATATTACATTCATTTCTTTTTTCTCATCCCATTTGCACCTCTTCAAAAATCATTTTTTTTTTTTTTTTGCAAAATGTTCTACAACTTATTCAAAGAGTCCGTGAAATTCCATTTGCACCCAACATTTAGCTACTCCTTATTCTAATTGTTTCATGTAATGGGATTGAAACCAGCCCTGCCCAAAACTTGCTAATTCCCATGTCTCTATCTCTATGTATCATATTATACATATGTGTGTATTTATATGTATGTTTTCATATATGTAACTATGCTTACATGTGTGCCTTTATTTACATTTTTTATTTAATTTTCATATAAAATATCATCAATATATAATCAATAAGTTAAATATAAATTTTAAAATATTTGTTTAAAAACAAAAAACAAAAATTCAATGTTTAACTATAACTAATAAACATAAATGATTCATTTTATAAACATAAAAACTTCCATTAATAATTTACAAATTTATCTCAAACTTATATATATATTATATATATATATATATATATATATATATGAAATCCTAAATTTTTTATATCAATGAGATGAAATAATAACTTTAAACTTCTGTTTAATTTAAAAAAAAATCATATACATATTTATTAAAAAACTTCATATACGAATTTAATTTGCTTTTAAATATCTTATTAATTATCTATTTCACCATACCCGGATCCGGGTGATTTCAATGATCATTAATACGCATGTAATGAGGCCACGCGGGTGGCAGGTGGTAAGGTAAGAAATTCGAATTGATATAAGCACTGAGGTGACGGGCATTGAAAGAAATTCAATGCGGGTGCAGGGAATAGGTACGCAGGCGGAGGCAGACAGAGGATTAAACCAGGGAAGTATGAAGAATGTTCGAGCGTATTCGGATAGTGCAGAGGCGAGCCGATTGACAGAGGAAGGTGCAGTGGATGTTTGGCATTTGACTGAGCTTGCCAACAGAGGCGATTCTTGGAGGTTCGCTCTACAAAAGAGGCTGAAGCATCCTCAGGAGAAGCCTCCCTGGTCAAGCACCTGTGGATTGAAGGTAAGTGCAACGCACTCCCCTCCCGTTTCGATAGATACACTACCTTCTGCGACAGAGGCTTGGGGGCGAAATGGGGCTACAATTGAGTTATTTGTGAATGATTTGAGGAGGAATTGGGCAGTGGTAAGGCTCAGAGCAGGGGTCTGCATTCAATCTAGTGAGAACTCCGCCAATTCTAAGTATACAAGGCTTCCTTCGCTGTTGGGGAGTTGGACCAGCACGCCGAATACACTAACAATGGCGCCCAGACTTAGAGCGACTCCAAGAAGGGGCCGAAATGAGGGCTAGAGGGGAGGGACTGGGGGCAGAGGTAGGTCGCCTCCACGACGAATTTCACCGATAGCTGTGGCTTACCCCTCCACCCAAGCTTCTGAAGAGTCTAAATCTTCGCTCAACAACTCAGTTCAGACAGCTAAATTTGACTTCAAGAGCAGGCTACACAAACCAATATTCACGGCTATGGTCACGGTTATTTTCTCCGAGGAAGAGGAAGAGCAAGCCAGCTCTGAGAATTCAGAGAAGGAACACTCCCCTACCCCTCTGGAAGACTCGTCGCAAGAGGAAGATACCATAAGTGCTCAGTCTGCTTCTACGGACCAGCCTCCCTCTCCCAGGACTACTGCAGTCCAGCGTCAGCTGGAGGATCACAGCATTAGCCAAATGACTGAGGGGACGGAATTGAAAGCTCAAGGAACAACGAAACTTCAACAAGGCACGGCTCACTCAGATAAGGTGAAGAAATGGCCGGACAATACTATCCCAATCTGCTGCAGCTTAGGCTCCCCCCAGGCGTCAAGCCAACTGATGTACAAGACGGTCTGATGGTGACGTGGGAACGTGTTTCGGACGAGGAGAAGGATCATGGCGATGATGAACCCGGATAAAGACCACACAGCGCTTGGAGCTCCCAGGCAGGCCTCTGGTTTTTGGTTTCCTTTTTGTTTTTTGAATGCACATCATGACTCTCTGCATGGCGACATCTAGTTAGCGGTCTAGGCTAGCAATTTTGAGTTGTCTTATTAATTGTCCAGTTTTAAGTATGACATGTCTATGTAATCTGGCTGTAAGCTTTTTTGGATTTCTGCTCTAGATTCACAAGCAAAGCATATGACTGTAAGAGCAGAAAAAATATCAGTTCAATAATGTTTTCTTGACAGAGAGAGATTCATGACTCTCTCAGAGGGTAACTCCTCTTTATAAATATCTTTTTTCTTTTTAATATATATAGAATAGACATTACCCAGAATTTTTTTTTTTTTTTTATCTATTTCACCATGTTTAATTAAAATTTCTGCCTCTATAAAACCTTATTTCATAGATGACCATCACAACAACATTAATATCCATCTAATCCTTTCTTAAACCCTCTCTGAAGACATGACATATTTCTTTCTTAAATTTTGTGATCTCTGAAGGAACTACATATTTCTTTATTAAATTTTGCGCACTTAAATGAGTGACATTTTTTTATACCATTCCCATTGATCTTTTTACAGAAACTCCACTTTTACAGCAATTACATAGCCATATCTTGAATTTATTTTCGTATTTAATGCTTTTATTAAAACTTCTCTTCTTCTAAGTATGTTACTGAGATAACACATTTAACCAAGACGCCACTGAGATAAAAATATACACATTCAAATCACATAAGCAATATACTGATGTTATGATTACCGTGCAACTCACGGCAAAAATGATTTTGAATGATGTATTTCAAAAATGCAGGGACAGATTTATTATTGTATGCATTTATTCTTTCCTTCACATGAGTCCAGAAGTTATAATGTGGTACGTGAAGCTGCAACATATTCCATACCTTCGAAAATCTCACGAAGCCAATGAAATACAATTATCTTGTACACTGATCTACACAATATTATATTGAGGAAAATAGAAATCTACTATTCTTAGAGACGGAACTTTAGAATATTATGAGGAAAATAAAAATCTCCTGTTCTTAGAAACGAAACTTCTAACAAATAATCGCAAAAATATTCTGCTCCTAGAAACTAAATTTCTATTTTTTTTTAAAAAGGTAAAAATGATTTTAAATGATGATGTTAAAAATGAAAAAAATCAGTTATTGCAATATAATAATGAAATGGCTCATAAAATGTAAAATGGTTGGCAATAGGGTGTTTTGTTAATATACTCCTAGTGTAAATATTGTTGGTTTAAAACCTCATGAGTACAAAATAATATATCCAAGTTAATTGTTGCCGCGGTCCAAGAGGTGTGATATTTAGGGGACTTTGATAGCTTAGATGCCTTGGCTTGTGCTTTCTTAGCTAAAGGCTAGTCCCACAATTCATTGACAAACTATTAATGAGAGAAAACAGAATCATGAAATGAGTCTATTGAGGAACATTGACATTTTGGTTTTATCTTAGAAAATAATATATCAAAGATGAATATCAATTTAGGGGATTATAATCTTTGTTGTATTTCCAATTTCACACTCTTAAGTTGCATGGAGACGCTAGATAATATATACTTATTAGTCTATATTGCACTTTGGACCGTATGATTTCTCTTCAAGATTGTGATCCATATTGGATCATTATATTGTTTGTCGTCCATATTAATGGTTTTAGGGTGGAAACTTAAGAGAGATAATCATACAAGAGTAGTTTTAGTGGTTGGACCCACATTGGAGAATTCAGGTCAAAAACCTTTTGGGGCCACTTTTGAGGCCTTAAATGAATATTTTAGGGGTAAGAAGTCACCACTTAAGCCGGACACTCCATGGCGCTATTCTACACTCGATGAACTTTCCAATGATAGAAGAATCATATTAATAAAAATTCATACACAAAAGTTATTCCATCTGGATGTTGACCTATCATGATTGATCACTATAATTCGAAAGGATGCTATGCCAAACCTAGTTATTCATGCGAAAAGGGCTAGCCATGTGGGTCCAATGAAGAAGGTTCTAGGAGATTTGAGTTGTAATTGATTCTGAGGGTTGAATGGGTCAAAGTTAACTACTAGTTGGCTAGTAGGCTATGTTATAACCGAGCCACTAGGAAAAAATGGGTTTCATTCTATTCTAGTGCATTTTCTTTGATAGTAGAGCATAGTAACTGAGAGTGGATAAAGAGAATTGAACAAATTGATTCTTATTTTTTTAGCAACCCACAAGTCACATGCCTCACTCCTTTGTATTTGTGCCATTTTCATTCAAAGAAAGAGAGAGGAGAGTAGCCTAACCTTTTAGTTGGGTTTTCTCTCGAAAGTGTTTCCCCTATCATATCTTGGTGTTATTGTGGTTTGTGAGTGATTGTTTTATCTAATATTATATTTCCACATTTTATATATTACATGGATAAGAAAGAAACAATAACATAATAAATTAATAAATGTAAGAAAAAATAATCGTAATAGTATAGATTTTGGATTTCAATATATTTCTGGCATATTTATTGTGATGAATTGCCCAATGCAATATCCATGGCATTTTATATATCATATTGGTCTCAGAGGAGGATACTTTGGGTATTTTGTGGGAAGTTGTAAGGAATATAGATCTGATTAAGAATAAAGACATAAAACCCCAACCATGGTTGGCAAGTCTATTTGTAATAACCCTCGAGATCTAGTAGAAGAGATATATACAAGGTTAGAAGTGCAGGTCACAGATCTAATCTATAATATGAAAGTCCTTATGGAATCTCTACAAAACAAGCTAGAATAAAAGAAGATGAAGGTTCCAACTCAAAGGTTGGATTAGAGAGAAAATCGAGGGATCAAGAGAATGAGATGAGTCTAAGAAAAACTTAAAAAGAACAACCTTGTTAGAGTGTTGTGAACCATTTCTTGTCCCTAGTTAGAGTGTTATGAACCATTTAATGTTGTTGAGTTTTAACCACTCCTAGATGGGGGAGCATCGCTGTAGTTTGTTGACCTCCATGCCCCCTATTTGCCTTGTATCCATTTTAAGTGAGAAAGTTTAGGACAACGGTGGGCATAATGACTATATTCCCTATAAATAGCACGTGAATGATTAGTCTATAGATTATTGTTCTTTCGTTGCTTATGTGGGTTATTATTGGTCGATCCCTGGTTTTGGTTCCAATTAGGGTTTCCCGTTCCCGTTGTCTGTGGAAGTTCTTGCCCCCTGGTCGGGGTTCTCCCTTTGGCTTATTCTTAAGTTTTCTCTTAGAAATATTCGGAGTTTAGCTATATTCATCTGTTCCTCTGACTATTGTTGTGAAGTAAGAGAAGGTTTCAATAGATTCACACTTGCATTATTCTACATTGGTGGGTTATTATGTTGTTGTACAGGGAAAGACGAATATTGGTTTCCTTGTCCCTCGTTAACGTATGGAATCTGGGAAGAGGACATTATGTTTGTATTCCTAGAGGAGTATTGGTTACCCTTTCAGGGAGGGTATGATCCTCCCTCAAGGGGATGATATTGGTTAACTCTATTCACCATATTCTACATAGGTGGCGGTCAACAGGGGTTGTATCATGTATGTTTCAATGGTGGTGCATACTACGTAGCATTGAATGCTTTGGCATTGAATGAATATATAAGGTACTGGTAGTTGTTGTTGAGTGGGTTCTAGGTGATGGACCTAATCAATCCATGAACAACATTGGATGTGCTTGGGATCTGTTTATAAGTTTCTAGGTGCAGGGGATCTGGAAGCACATGATATATCTAGCCGAACTGGGTGTAAATAAGATCCAACTATTGAGATTTACTAATGGCCTCTTCCTTAGTCAGTGGGGATCAATTTTCCATGTCTTTGGAGATTTCAGATGTGAGGGATCTCAATAATAATTCAAAGAGGACTTTGTCTTCAAACTGGGTTTTACATAGACTACGTCATTTTCACCATTCATGTATATGATATGCGATGTGTGTAGTGGGTGCTTGTTTGAAGATGGCTAGGAGTTCCAAACCCAAATCATGGTCAAATGGGAGCTGGAAGAAGTTCACGAAAGTTGTAGCTAGTGAGCTAAAGTTTTTGTGTGACACAAAAGGCTAGTCAATGTACCATTTCATTGTAGGCCCAGTTAGGGTGCATTGAAATAGTCATAATTTAATAGTATCATCAGTGATACTATTAGATGAACACCACAGGTGAAAAGTCATAACATGGTTTCTTGGGTCGTCGCACTGTTTTCCTTTGAACTTTGGAATATTCAAAGGGATATTGGTGGGCATAGCCGACTAATTATGGCCATGGGTGATTGCGTAATTGGTTAGCTTTCTTAAATGTGGTAGGTTTAATGAAGCTAAAAATGGGATCTCCGAGTTACCTGCCATTATAAAACGATTTTGGATAACTATATGCAAAGGGGTCCTCTATGGAGAAGTCTTAGGAGAATTACCTCGATGGGTCTCTCGAGGACTGTGTAGAGGAGTGTCTTGTGGGCTCCTAAAGGGGGTATCACATGGAGACCCTTCTAGAGTGGTGATAGGGTGTATTTTTCTAGGGAGCAGTTATGAGAAAAGTTGCACCAATAAAGGAAGATCCAATAATGGTGGTTGTGTGATGTCCTCTACGCCTAAATGGTGGGAGCCGTGGCACATCTCCCAGTAATGAGGGGATTTTTCAAAAACGTCTAGATCGATGGGAAGCCATGGGGTCCCCTATGGTGTCGATTAGTGTGTGTGATACTTTTTGTATGGTGAGGGAAGAAGATAAGTGTCAAGGAAATATGATCACATACATAAAACAAAGTGAAAATATAAATGGTTTATTTTCCTTTTATAATTAAGCTATGTGATCAAGTAAACAAGGAAAAAAAATTTGTTTGTTGCGTATGATAAAAGATCGTATGTATACCTAATTGTCCTTTCCACTCTCAAAGTAACTGGGCCTTGCAAAAATTTATTCTGATGGGTCTTGCGAAAATATCCCGAAAGAACTGGCGACAGCTCCCAGTAGCCAAAGAATCAACCAAGGTAATGTTAATGAGGCTCAAGTGTTGCCTGCACCGTCACCTATAGGGAAAGAATGCCCTAGATTTTGGCCACTAAAGTACCTTCATCCCACATGAGTATTTAAGTCTTTAGATTCTTGGTAGTCAGTTATGAGTACCGAGCATTGGATGGGTCATGTAGCCCCAAAGAGCACCACATGTACTAAACCTAAGCTGAACCCCCTCTGAATCAGGTCTTTGCCATGCTTGAATATTCTTTTTTGTAGGATGATTGAAGGATTTTAAGCTCCCTAAAAAGAAAAAAGCTATGTTACGAAGGTGTAACATGACCATGGCGCCTTATGCGATGCCTACCCCTAATGTTCCTAACCTGAACTATAATTTTGTTTGTGGCCCCTGTGGGGAAAATTAGTTGGTTCAAGTTATGGTTGTTTTTAAGGAGTTTTAATTCAGTTATGGAGTTATTTTGTAAGCCAAAATAGACAAAGTTCCCAAAGCTATGGAAAATGGGTGCCCTTGAGTACAAATTGTATGGAATATTAGTGTGTGATGCAATTGAGCATACAAAGTATGATAAGATGCATATATGTAGTTATCATTTACAATGTCCTTCTAATTACACTAATTGTTGATCATTCCTTGTATGGAGAAAGAAATATATTGTGGATTATGGGTCGCTTACTCTTTTCCTATTACACTGTGTGGAGTTTAATAAGGGAGATTTAACTTCAAATGACTTGAAGAAAGTTTCATATGCAAACCCAGGTTCTTCTAAGAGACGTAATGGAAGAAGAGATTACTTACTTTCTCTAATAAAATTTTCTCCTAGTCCCACAAAATGAAGAACTAAATGTTTTGGTTAGTAGTAATATTTGTGGATCATGGGTGACTTGCTTCTTTACTAATTAAGCTATGTGATTTGTAGAGAATTTTAGCAAAATAGTTTGAAAAACATACGTGGAATTCTGCCACTTACTTTTATCCACCAACTGAGGTTAGTAAAGCAACCAGACATACTAAACAGAAAATACAGAATGCAAAGGTGAAGGAAATTCACTAAAGGTTGCCAATCACCTAAGAAAAGAGAAATACAAGGCTCCTATTTTGTTTTTTGGTGTCCGCACGAATTTAGCTACACAAAGACATGATCACATGTCTGTTAGATAAAATCCATGTGGGAGAGAAAGAAAAAGAAAATCTCAACTTTTGTGGGCTCAAAATAGGTCCCTGAGGTAGGTAAAAATTCTACAGAGGTGTTGAGAGCCTTGCAGGATGGTGGTGTAGATAGAAGGTCTCGCAATAACAATATTTAGATTAATGAAAAGACAACAATATGGTTGACATTCCTGTGGTAGTATTTTTGTGGCAGCAGTGTGACCAAAGACACCTCCTTAGAAATTGATTATTCCTTGCAAAGGATTACAAAGGTGTTGTGAGTGGATAGACTTAAATAAACACAACATTGTAAATAGTGAAAAAAATGCATACATAAACATAAAATAAACAAATATGTAAATACAAAAACAATGCTCAATGCTCAAATGGAGCAAACAAATCAATAAAATAATGGAAATAGCTCCCTTTATTGATGCTGGTAGTAGAGGTTGAATACAATAGATGAATATTAGACACTTGAAGAGAATTATTTCAGTTATGGTGCTCAAAAATATTCATAAATGGGGTTTCTTTTCCTCGATCTCTTTACAAGTTTCTCCTCTCTCTCAGAGAAGTATGTTATGAAACCAACTTAAGAAAAGATAGAAAAGATAGATCAACGCCTTAGAATTCATCCTCTTCGAGGGGGCAACCTCCTTTACATTACATAAATGAACAATTCTTGGATGATACAAATGAAAAAACCTCCTTTCAATATATAGGAGTCTAAGGAGTCACAATATAATCTAGCCGACCTAACAATAATAATATAAAGCCACAAAAATAACAATAGAGGGATTCTATGGGGCACAGTAATAACAATATGGGGGCAATAGGGGCACAACAATATTAATAAGGGGTACATCTACCATAGTAATGGGATAATCACTAGTATTATAGGGACCCAACACTTTGGAGTTGGAAGCTAATTTGAAGAACCTGTTTCATTTCAATTTGTTGTTCATGCTTGGTTGATTTACTGAATTTGCTGTAGCTGAGATTTCTTCAAGTCTGTAAGGCAAGGGTGGAGGGCCCCCATAGCAAGCTAAGTGCACTTGTTGGTTCAATTTTCATAGTTGTCATACATTAGTTCTTGTTTCAAATGTATTTAGATGTGTGATGATTGCTGAATGAATATTGGTTTAATTCTAATCTACATATGAAGGGACACATAGGAATTTAAGTTAAATTCCCCTTCTATTTGATCTTGAACTAAAACTGAATTTCATTCTCCATTTATTATTTGAAGTTATTTTTGCATTTCTAGTTTGAAGCAATGGTGATTGTGATATAGTAGGATTGTGAAAAAGGACAATCTGGACCTCCTTAGTTAGGAGCCTCTTCTTTTGCATCTTCTACATCATAAACCATTGTTAATTAGTGCTCTTAGATTTATATTCATGAAAGTAGTATTATAAGGAAGGACAACCTGGTTCTCCTAATTTAGGAGCCTCTTCCCTCATATATTACATAAATGAATTACAAATTGTAAAAATAGGTTTATATTTGTAACATGTTCTTCTTTAAATATTCAAATTTTATCTTCTAAACTTGATTATATTTGATGTCCACATACTGTGGATTTACCTCCAAGTTTTACAAACCTGGATTGATAATTAAATACTTGTGTTAATTTATGTTAATAAATTAGCCCAACAAGTTGATTAGGCAACATAAGAGGTGTGAATCATGCCAAGACTGCTGGAGATGGTGGGGGTACAAAAATGGGTTGTGTAGGTAAAGATGATGACACTAATGGAGGTGGTGGAAGAAGAGATGAGATAGTTGATGTATTTGGAGATGTAGTAGAGGATGAAACAATTGTTAAGTATTCAAGTTGATATTGGATGTAGGCTTTTTCAGTAGTGATTTGGAGTTGGTCAACAAGACTTTGAATTTTGTCAAAATTTAACCACAACTCTTGATTAACTTTAGCAAATAGATATTCTAAAGAATGGGAATGAGATTCAAATTGAAAAGGTTGAAATGGTACTTTAGAAAGACAAGACTCAGATTTCGACCTGGAAAGAGGCAATTCTAGTTGAATATGAAAAGGAATGTGCTCAAAAGTAAATAAATTTTTAGGCAGAGAAGTTGTCCTTTTTTTTTCTTCGAATTGCACTTTCAGAGATAGGTAACTTGAGTCTTCTTAATAATTTTTCTGGGTCATCAACAATAAAAGGTGGATTTGGGTCAGGATTTGACCTAGTATGTCTTTTAGGAGCCATAATTATTTTACACCTGAAACTTGATGAAATTTGTAAAATCAGCCTAACTTTAGATACTGGAAGTTGTCAGCTATAGAACCATTCTTCTGGAAATCTCTAATAGAATGAATCCCATGAATGATTTATCAGTCGTTTCCCTGGCAACGTCACAAAAATGTTATCACCTACAATTTCCTAGGTTAAGGAGGAAATAGAAAAAGGTAACCTCGAACCACTTTCAATTCAGTAGCTAGCCCTACTGAACCAGAGAGGGATCTCTCTAAGGATTTCTTAATGAATAACTGAAAATAGATAGATTTTAGGCTACATATACAAGTCTTATTTGAGTATTTGAGAATTTAGGGTTTTCTTATTTGTTGGACTAGCGATTAGAGCAGGTAATTAGGTCAAGGCCTCAAGTGTACAATAACAGGTATGAAGAGGAGCTAGATATCAATGTGTTACGGTTAACTTAAGATTTTATTAATGTAGTATAGGTCTGAGATTTCAAGAGAACATAATGAGCACGTATAAGCATGAATTCATTAGTCATAGAATGAAAGAAACAAAAGCATGATTTTCCACATAAACAAAGCTTAAATCTAAGAATTTTGTCTATATGACTGCAAGGAAAACCAAGAATATAAAGCATGAAAAGAGAGATGATGTCATTAATTAGAAACTGATCCAAAAGGATACTAACACCATAGGCTCACTGAATAAGTATTCCTAAAATATAACTGCAACTGTTTCTTGATTAGATGTAAGAAGGCATAAGGTACAAGTTGTTACCACTCCTCTAGATCTCTAAGGCTGAGGAAGAGTCTAGTTGAGGTAACCACAGACCAACCTTTTGACTTCGTAGCTAGCCCTACCAAGCTGGAGAGGGCTCTATCCAAAGGATCACAGCCAAGAGGGCTAGATAGATTAGGGTTTTAGGCTAGATATGATGTGCAAACATCATTTAATTTGATTTGGTGGTGTTGTTGGAAGAAGATTAGGTGAAAGAGACTAGGTCAAGGAAAATAAGGGTATGATTGCAGAAATTTTATGTATCGAGTTAGGTAGGAACTCAACCACTTTAAGGTTATGAAGTGAGATGGAAATACTGGTGAGGTGTTAGAAACAACAAGACAAGCATGCATTCTTTCTAAACTGAAGAAAATGGACAAACTATGAAGATTTCCCCAAAATAGAGCATGTAACATGTATTATGCTCATCAACTTGAAAATCAACATATCATAGAAGTGAACTGAAACATGGGAGTACAAAAATTCAAACATATGAAACATAAGAAGGAACTATGTCAAAATTCCATACCATAGGTATTCCACCAAAATAGCTACAACACATTCATTAAATTTTGCCAAATACTTATTACACTAGTGTCTCTGATAATTAATATAACATCCAAATGAGTCCAAACCTTGTCTATGGTGAAAAAAGGGATTAAATATACATGAAAACCACTTCCCCTCATCCTCACTGGTCGAATCCATGAGGTGAGGAATATATTACACAAAAATATGAACTGATAGCTAAATTATAGGATGGTCCAAGTGACTCATTCCTATCTTAAGTGAACTGATTCATTATAGCTCATTTTCTTGATTTACCTAATAAATTTACCCTAAGTAATAGTAAAAACATGAGAATTACATCCAATTTAATCATTTACATAGGTAAAATCATCATTTTCCGAGGTGAAAAATAAAACATGAGAGAAACTCAGAAAATTGGAGAAGACTGTCAAATGCACCCTCTCTTTGTCAAGTGCACCCTTGCTCTGTCAAATGCACCCTCCAAGTTCAAGATTACTTTTGGTTGCCTTCTCGGTGTCCAAATTCTATCTAATATGTCTTTCTTGAAAGCCTTTCAAGTCTACTTTCTAGACAAGTCTTCATTTTTCAAATTCGAACTCATTTACCTTTTCAAATACTCAATCTCCTAAGAATGGTAAATGCGCAATGCCCAAGCCAGAAATGAGGTAGAAAGGTGGTTTTTTTGGTGGTTTTTGACCTTTTTGATTGACTTGTTTGTCTTCAAATGCCTAGAAGATTCATAGGGTGCATGTCCTCATCACTTGGAATCCAATTTTGTTGACCCTTCGCTATGTATTTGACCTTTTTACTGTACTGAAAATGCCTTAAGAAACATAGAAATTCACAACTTGCAAATTTTCTCAAAACTTGTCAAAATTGAGCACAGGATAGCTCATTGGAAATATTATCTTGCAAATTTTCCAAATCCTCCTTTAGTTTTCAAAATGTACTTGATTTGACCCTCCAAAAGTTCATTCTCCTAAGACTAGTCGAAAAGTGCAGAATGAGGGAGAAAAAATGAAGTGTGATCTTGCAAGAAACTTTTGGAGGTCTTAATAAACTCCACATTGAGCTCATGATAGCTCACTAGAAATATATTTCTACCTAGTTATCATTTGAAACATCAAGAAAGTCATTTGGACACTCCATCTAGGAAAAAAGTTGATTCTCCCAAGGTCACTCTAGATGTGCAACAACTCTATTGTAGCAACTGTATGATCGAAATTTCTCCAAAAAAATAACACCTGTGTCAAACGTGAATGAAATTTCATCCTTGGACTATTATGGACAAAAACCTCTCTCACTTTTATAAAATTCATCTCTGTTTGGTTGGAAACATACTTCAAATAAAAACTGGCCCTATGTGTGGCAAATGATTTGACTCTTGGAATGAATTCTTGGAAAATGTTCGAGGTGTGATGTTTATGAGTTGGAATGGCTTCATACTTGCTAAAATGACCTCCCTTAGGCCTCCTCTCCTCAAATATATCTGATTCCATAGCCAACCCTATCTTAGTGGGAGAGGAAATTAGGGTTCAATGGTTGTGGAAAATGATGATTTGGACACCCTTGGGAAAAGACAACTCCCTTGGCATTCACTTAAATTTTTGAAACATTACCCTCTCATTTGACTATTTCCTTTGACAAATTGATATTTTAATGGTCTTTGAGAAATATTTGAATTTGACTTTTCTTTAATGAAGTTGTCATATAGAGATTGAGTTGGTAACTTCGGAACAATACCTATTACATGTAGTGAACATAAAATTACATGATGAAATAAGCATTTCTCTTTACAAATCATCTTCACATGTTGAAGACATGTTATTTTGTACCCTTTACTTGCCAATCTTATGCAATGGAATGGAGTTTTATTGGAACCTCGGAAACCCTAATGACCTAATGAAACCTTGAAAAACCCTAAAAGACCTAATGAGACCTTGAAGGACTAAATTTCAAGATGACATGAGTTATGTGATGGCATGATGTCATTAACTTTATAGACAATGGATACTCAGCAAGGTTGAAATGAGCCAACAAGGGGTAAATTTCTAAAAGGAGTAAAGGAAACCCTAATTCAACCTTCAATGACCAAATTTTTGCATGACGACCTAGTGGAATAAATTTTTTTTTAGAATGTTACCCTAATATGATATGAAAAGAGGATTTTTGATCATTGATGGTAGTATGCAAATACTGACAATAACATCGGCCTTATTGGGGATGGAAGCTCCTTGGAGGTGTCAAGAACACCATAGACCAAGTGCCTAACCATGTGGGCCAATATGATCAAAAACTTAACTGAAATGCATGACTAAACACTGACAACTCAAATGACACAAACTGACTCGAAACTGACTTGAAATTGATTGGAAAAATGACTCAAGACTTACTTAACTGAAAAAAGTACTTACAAAGCTTATTAATGGCAGTAGACCATCGAGATTTGAGGGCTTCAAATCCTGATGATAACCACCTGCCTAGTGAAGAAATATGTACAATTGTGTGAAGTGAGCCTTCCAATGTAACCAATCCAGCAGATGGCAACTTACTGAAATTATGCTCTCACTTTCCCCGAGCAGGCAGAATGATGTATATGTAGGAAACTCACAATAACAATTGAAACCAAGGCTTATGCTAACAAACCAGACAACATTCATCCTCTCCAATGCTTGCAAAAGATTGTTGAAGGGATGTTGAAAATCTGGAAGCATTACCTTGTCTTGAGATCCAACAGCAAAAATATAGGTACTTCCTTCATTCTGATCTGAAAGAATAGTCGGTTGTTGATTGTTAGGAAGGCATAGAGAATTAAAACATTTTGCTATCTGAGTTTTGGTTGTAAATTCCTCGACCATGAGAAATTTTGACTCAATTTCTGGCATACTATCTCTCTTAGGTTCATACTCAAATTAATTGTCTAATTCATTCTTAAATAGAAAATATTCTCCAAGATTATTCAACATCACAACCCTACCATCTTCATGAAAGAAAGCAATATCTGTTAGCTGATCTATAAATATAATTTCAAGATTGTCCTCATTTTCAAAAGTGGAAGAAGTTTCACTAACACTTTCGTGACTATGTGAACACTAGAAAACCTGAATTATCTTGGGCTGTAACATGACTTTTCAGGAGTTGAACTATCTCATCTTCAGAGGGAGGAGATAGTACTTTTTGTTTTCTTTTGCTAAAACAATAATTGTCTTCTTTCCCTCCTAAAGTTTGACAAGGATGTTGAATATCTTCATTAATTTCACGCAAATGAGTATATAAATTTTCATTAGACTGTCGATTCATTTCATGTGATTCCTTTTGACTATCAGATGCACAATTCCTTTATCTTCAAACAAAGAGGAAGCTACTCTATCAAAGTGACTAGCTTCTTTAGATTGTCCTCGAAACTAAAGTGAAATTTCTATCATTTAGCATAGATTCATCCAAAGAAGATTTTTAACTTACTTGATCAATGATCTCGTCTCATTTTTCATAAAGTGCTTGGATTACCTCCTTCTGAAGACTTTGTTCTGATGGGGTGAGAACACTTGGGTCGATAACTTTGTTTTCTTCATTCAAGGTGATCTCAACAATGGAGATCTCCTTCATGGGATCTGGAACAACATACTCTTCATCATCACAATCTGAATCTAGATCTGGAATAGCCAACTTTACGTTATTACAATATGAAATTGGAAATTGATTTTCCTTCATACCATCCTCTGCTGTAAGCAGATCTGAAATAAGACCTTGTCTTCCATCATTTTCAATTATTCAAAGATATTAAGCCTATTGCAAACTTTCCTGAGCATCTTGACAAGTATCCTCTAATCTTTCTTTATGCTGCTGAAATGGATTTTCATACAGGGCTTCCATGATCTCATCGTCCATGAAATCCCCATCTCTATAAAAATTCTCAAGATTTTCAATAAAATGATCAACATGTTTATTGCAGTTCTGAACTAATATTAAGGATGGACAAGATTCTTTATACCTTTCAAAGAACATGTTATGAAAATCCTTTAAACAATAAATACAAGCAGGCAAAAAAATTTCATACCAAGATTGGGCTTCACCTTCCAGAGCAGCGATGAATATCTTCATCAAGCAGTCTTCAGGAAAATCAATCTTTAATATATGCACATGCATGTGAAATCTCACTAGATGAAGAGCAACATCAAAACCTCTCACATTTTTGAACATAGGAAATTTTCTTTGCCAATTACCTTAGGCATTTGATTTGGTAAACCTAGAATGTGATCTCTTTTCATTGGGGCATACCTTCTTGCAATGGATCCCATCTTGAAAGTTCTTCAAGCTATTGATCTTAATGTAGTGGATTCCCCAGGTGAATGATACAAACTTCCTATGTGTCCAACTGTTGTTCACCATCAACAATTAGATAAAAATCATTGTCATTCCTTCTGGGGAAGATACAACTTTCTCTCCCCGGCAATGACACTAGTACGTCATCACTCCTCCAAATCTCCAAGGCTGAGGAAGAGTCCAAATGTGGTAACCACAGACCAAGCTTTTGACTTGGTAGCTAGCCTTACCAATTCAGAGAGGTCTCTCTCCAAAGGATCACAGCCAAGAGGGCTAGATATATTAGGGTTTTAGGCTATATATGATGTGCAGAGGTTGTTTAGTTTGATTTGGTGGGGTTGTTGGAAGAAGATTAGGTCAAAGGGACTAGGTCAAGGAACATAAGGGTATGATTGTAGACATCTGATGGAGAGAGTTAGGTAGGCACTCAAACACTTTAAGGTTATGAAGTGAGATGGATAAGACTAATTAGGTGCTAGAAAGAGCAAGACAAGCATGTATTCTTTCTAAACTGAAGAAAATGGACAAACTATTAAGATTTCCGCAAAATAGAGCATGTAAGATGTATTATGCTCATCAACTTGAAAATCAACATATCATAGAAGTGAAAAAAAATATGGGAGTACACAAAATTCAGACATATGAAACATAAGGAGAAACTATGTCAAAATTCCATACCACAGGTATTCCACCAAAATAGCTGCAACTCATTCATTAAATTCTACCAAATACTGATTACACTAGTGTCGCTTATCAATAGCATAACATCCAACTAAGTCCAAACCTTGTCTATGGTGAATAAGGGGACTAAATAGACATGAAATCCACTTCCCCTCATCCTCAAGGGTCGAATCCGTGAGGTGAGGAAGATATTACAAAACAATCTGAATTAATAGCTAAACTGAACGATGGCCCAAGTGACTCATTCCTATCTTAAATGAATTGATTCATTATACCTCATTTTCTTGATTTACCTAATGCATTTACCCTAGGTAAGAGTAAAAACATGAGAATTACATCCAATTTAATCATTTACGTAGGTAAAATCATCATTTTCCATGATGAAAACCAAAAGTAGGAGAGAAACTCAGAAAATTGTAGAAGACTGTAAAACGTGCCCTCTCTTTGATAAATGCACTCTTTCTTTGTCAAACACACCCTCCAAGTTCAGGATTTCTTTTGGGTGCCTTCATGGTGTCCAAATTTGCTCCAAGATGGCTTTTTTGAAAGCCCTTCAAGTATAATTTATAGACATGTCTTTAAGTTTCAAATTGGAGCTCATTTGCCTTGTCAAAAACTCAATCTCGCAAGACTGGTAAACGCACAATGCCTAAGCTAGAAATGGGGCAGAAAGGTGGAATTTTGGTGGTTTTTGACCTTTTTGACTAACATGTTTGTCTTCAAATGCCTAGAAAATGCACAAAGTTCATTTCCTCATCACTTTGAATCCAATTATTTTGACCTTTTGTTCATTAGATTCCCCAAAAAAGAGTGCAACACCCTAGATGTTGCGCATTTGACCTTTTTACTCTGCTAAAAGTGCCTTAAAAAACACAGAAATTCACAACTTGCAAAATTTTCTCAACACTTACCAAACTTCAACCCATAATAGCTCATTCGAACATTTATCTTGTCTAGTTTCGAAATTTGCCTTTAGTTTTCAAAATGGACTTGATTTGACCCTCCAAAGGTTCATTCTCCCAAGACTGGTCAAAGAGTGCAGAATGAGAGTGCAAAAATGAAGTGTGATCTTGCAAGAAACCTTTGGAGGTCTTACGCAACTCCAAATTGAGCTCTTGATAGCTTGTTGGAAATATCCAACTTCCTAGTTATCATTTGACTCATTAAGAAAGTCATTTGGACAATCCATCTAGGAGAAAAATTGATTTTTCCAAGGTCACCTTAGAAGTGCAGCAACTCTCTTGTAGCAACTGTATCTTTGACATTTCTCCAAAAAAATAACACCTATGTAAAAACTGAATGAGGTTTTTCATCCTTGGATAGTTATGGACAAAAACCGCTCTCACATTTTCAAAATTCATCTTTGTTTGGTTGGAAACATACTTGGAAGAAAAATTGGCCCTATGTGTGGCAAATGATTTGTCCCTTGGAATGAATTCTTGAAAAATGATGGAGGCATGATTTTTATGAGCTGGAATGGCCTTGTACTTGCTGAAATGACCTCACTTAGGCCTATTCTACTCATATGTCTCTAATTCCATACCCAACCCTAGCTTAGTGGGAGAGGAAATTTGTTAAGTTATGGTATGTTCTATGCTTATAACAGTTTACTTCTTTTTCTTATTATATTCCACAGATTAGTAATCACATGTACATAAAATAAAGTGCAGATAGAACATTAAATGATTGACTGAAAACAAGCAAAGATAAGAGACACAAGATGTAGTGGCTAGCTAGGGACAAACCCCCCAATGTGTGGGAAAACCCTTTGATCAAATCTTCTTTTATCTTCAATAATTCAGCAGAGAGAAATATTACAATAAATCTGATTTATATCAACAGTGGAAAACCCTAGATCAGTAGCATCAGCATTAGCATTAGCGGCTTCATCATCAAACTAGGGAAGACGATATCTCACAAATCGACCGTCAGATTGGCATGATTCCGCCACCAAAAGTTGTGGTTTCCAGAGGAGGTTCAGATGAACCAAAATCACAATTTAGATGAGGAGATATTCTAGTCCACACAGGTCAAACTTTACTTCTGCAGTTATAGCTTCAGTTTCAGCAGCTTCCTTCAAACTATGGCAGTCGATATCTTGCAAACCGTCTGTCAGATTGACTTGTTTCCACCACCATAAGTTGTGGCTTTCAGAGGAGATCCAGATGGACCTACAATGCAGTACTAAGGAGGAGATCTGATGGTTAATGCTGGTCAAACTTTGGATCTGCAGTTGTAGCTTCAGGTTCAACAGTGTCCGGCTTCAAATGTGTGAGAGAGAGACCCTTTTCTGCGCAATAGAGAGGAGAATATTTTGTGTGCAGTAGAGAGATAGATAGATAGAGAGAGAGAGAGAGAGAGAGAGAGAGAGAGAGAGAGAGAGATGAGATGAGATGAGTGAGTCCAAAAGAGGAAAATTCCTCCTATATTTATACACAACGTTGGTGTTTGAATAGATGTGACTATTGGGCTTCTGAGCCTACATGAGTTGTAGGTCGGCTTGATAATAATTTTATAATCAAAATAAATTCATATCTCCATGAATAATTATCAGAATCAGATGATCTTTATATCAATCCTACACCTCTCGATGAGAGGAATCTAATAAAAATATTATCGGCCATGAATAAGATGACCCACATGAAGTTTTGCCTTGGTTGCCAATTTTAACACTCCCTCTCAACTAGGGAGAACTTCATCTGCAACCTGTCTATCGGTTGTTACTATTCATCCATCAAATGCACTGCCCTATACATCTTGACCCTTGCCCTGCTCTGCTCTATTCTGCCTATTCTACTTTGTCTTGTTCTACCCTATACTGATTTGTACTATTCTGCTCTATTTTTCTCTGATCTTGCATTGTTCTATTCTGCTTTGCTTTTGTCTAAATTATGAAGAAGAAGAAATGATCGAGGATGTATCATACTAACCCAAAGTTAGTCTCAGAGTACGTACCACTAGTCCCAGACCAATGTCAACCAACCCGAAGTCAGCGTCATAGTGAGTACATCTCCATTGGTCCTAGACCAGTATCGTCCTCCACTGACTCAAAGTCAGTCTCAGAGTGCATACCACTAGTCCTAGACTAGTCTAAACTGACCCAAAATCAGCTTCATAGTAAGTACCACTCCTACCACTGGTCCCAGACCAGTATCATAGTCTCAAAGAGTGTACCACTAGTCCTAGACCAGTCTCAACTGACCCGAAGTCAGCGTCATAGTATGTACCACTCTCACTGGTCCCAGACCAGTACTGCACTGACACAAAGTCAATCTTAGAGTATGTACCACTGGTCCTAGACCAGTCTCAACTGACCTGAAGTCAGTGTCATAGTATGGTACAACTCCTACCACTGGTCCCAGACCAGTATCATTGATCCCAGTTCAATGGAGGTCATCCTAGCATAGGGAGTACGGTAGATACAACGATGCATCCATTGGTACTACTCTGGTCCCTAACTTCATTTCCCTACTCATTGATCGGATGAGAGGTACTTCCCATGAGTCCCTGACTGCATGGATAGGATGCCTCGATAGGAGAACTAATCAATCCTGTCCTCACACGAGAACACATCAATCCTGCTACAATCGCCATGGAGAACACATTAATCTAGGCTGCCATGGAGAACACATCAATCTAGGCCTCATAGGAGAACACATCAATCCTGCTACAATCACCATGGAGAACACATCAATCCAGGCCTCATAGGAGAACACATCAATCTTGCTACAATCGCCATGGAGAACACATCAATCTATGCCTCACAGAAGAACACATCAATCCTGCTACAATCGCCATGGAGAAAACATCAATCTAGGCCTCATAGGAGAACACAACAATCCTGCTACAATCGCCATGGAGAACACATCAATCTAGGCCTCATGGGAGAACACATCAATCCTGCTACAATCGCCATGGAGAACACATCAATCCAGTCCTCATAGGAGAACACATCATCCTGCTATACAGGAGAGCGAATCATCCTGTTCCACAAGAGAGAGAATCATCTTGTCCCATAAGAGAGCGAATCATCTTGTTCCAGTGAGCACCACCAGGAGAGGGTGAGTCACCCTATGGTCGTATGTTGCTCCAGTAAGAAACACAAGCCCTTAGAGATCCCAGAGTTCAATGTATGCAACATGTAGGACCCTTGTACAAGGGTTTCTTGACGACTCCAAGTCATTTGGGAAAATCACAGATTAGATCTTTCCTCGGGGCTTTGACAAGGTGTATCGGCCTGTACATCATCTTAATGCGATGGAGCCTCCTTGCTCATCGACTTACCATATCCTTGATGATGTCTATCTACTGGAGCAATCGACGAATACGAGATTCCTCAATAATCGGATCCCACCTCTGGTTGTTACAAAGAATCACAGTGGTATGTGTTCAAACAGCTCATTGAAGAGCTTCCCCAACCAGGCAGCTTCATACAAGTTCATACTCGTAGATATGTATCCGGTCTCAGTGGTGCTTATGGAAACTGACTTCTGCTTCCTACTCATCCATTATATCAAAGAAGAATCCAAAGAGACACAACACTAAAAGTGCTCCAGTGATCCTCCACACTACCTATCTAATTAACACTCGAATAATCATGCAATTTCATATTTCCAACAGTGTATCTCAATCCATGAGAGATTGTGTCCTGAAGACATCTCAGAAGATTCTTCGCACCAATCTAGTGAGGCTCAACCAAACATGAGCTCACAATGCTAACTACAAAACATATGTTCGGATGGAGGTTCACCAAGAACATCAACGCGAATGAGTTTTTGAAACTCAAAGGTATTTCCCAAATCTGGTCTGATAGTACTACCATATAACTTCTAAAAGTTAAGATCCTCGAGGTAGTCACAGGCTTGTAGTCCACCATACCGAATATTTTCATAATCTTCACCACATATTTTCCTTGATATAGGAAAATTTCCCTTGGCTTCTGCCACACTTCAAGTCATTGGTTCTTCATTTCAAATTTAGAAGCCAACTCCCTCTTACATTTGTGAATGAGAGGGCATGCACCTATTAGAAAGAGGTCATCCATGTACAACACCAGTTTGAGAGGCTTGTCATCTCCAACCTTAAGGTAAAGGTTAGGATTGGCTTCACTCCTAGTGAATCCCAGCTTCATCAAGTAGCTATCGATCCTCTCATACCATGCTTAGGGTGCTTGCTTCAGCTCATAGAGAGCCTTCTTCAACCTACATACATGAGATTTTCAATCATAAATCTCAAATCCTTCAGGTTGTTCCAAATAGACCTCTTCTTTGATCGAACTGTGCAAGAACATGGTCTATCCATATGATGTAGGTTCCATACTTGTGAAGCCAGAAGGTCTATGATCAAGCAGATGGTCGTACATCTGGAAATTGATGCAAATATCATAGTCTATACCTTCCTTCTGGGAGAAACCATGAGAAACAAAACGAGCCTTATACTTTCCATACTTCCATCTGCTACATGCTTTATCTTGTAAAGCCATTTTGAAGTAACAATTGTCTTGTCCAGGGTCTGGGAACTACTTCCTAGACATCATTTTCCATAAAAGAATCATATTCTATTGTCATAGCATCCTTCCATACTTGATGCTTGACGACATTTGAGAATGATGAAGGCTCCTTTTGTATGATTTTGCTCATGATGGTCAGGTATCCCTGATACCTGTTAGGTTCCTTACTTTGACGGAAGGTTCCTCAGGGTGTAGCATGTCCTTCAGCATCATCAAGTATCCCCCTAAGCCATGAAGGCCTCTTCCTAGAAGAGGAAGGCTCATGTGGATGAGGATCAATTAGATCCATGGGTTCTTCTACATCAGGGATTGATTCATCATCCTTTCTTTCAGTTCCCTAGTGTCGGCTTCTTAAGAGCTCCTCAAAGTCGGAATATTGTCCACCTTGCTGAGAGCCATATCTTTGTCAAAAGTGACATCATGAATAATCACGACTTTCCTTTGACCGACTACATAGATTCTATAGCCTTTAGTATTTTCACCATAGCCCACAAAAATTCCTTTCTTTCCAGATGCACCCAGTTTATTTCTTTTCTCTTTTGGCACATGAAAATATATAGAGCTTCCAAAAAAAATGAGAAACATTAGGTCTACTGGTGAACATTTCTTCAGGAGTCTTGGAACCCAATGCTTGATGAGGGCATCGATTTTGTACATATATGGTGATGTTTGTAGTTTCAAACCATAGAAATATTGGAAGTCTTTGATCATGTAGCATGGCCCAGACAGCATCCACAATCGTACAGTTCTTCCTTACTACCACACCATTCTGCTCAGGAGTATGTGGTGTAGTAGTCTCCCTCTTAATGCCAGCCTCAGATATGCCTGAGTGAACCAACTGTAATATATCGGAGGTCTAGCTTATGCTTGAGGGGAATGATCCCCTTTTGAGCTTTCCTTCAGCACATCCTAGACATACACGTTCTTTCTCTACTTGGAATTCGGGCATCCCTGTCACCATTTGACTTATACCGAGTATAACTTTATAATGAAGGGGTGCAAACCTCCGATGCCAAAGTTTAGACTGAAGAGATGTGTCATAAGACATTACACCTAGAGAATTCCATCGACTTGATATAATGAATCAACATGAAACCCAAGAGTAAAGGCATCTTTAACATTATTTTTCAATACACGTACCTTGCCATCACTGAAGGTTACCTTGTAGCCTTTGTCTTCCATTTCCAAGATGGACACCAGGTTCTTTCGGAGGTCAGGTGCATTTAATACATCCTAGAATTTCTATCCTTCTTGAATGCTTGTCCTATTCCTTGATTCCTAGCTCTCCTCTTACCTTTGCTATTGAATTTGTCATTCGTTTGATTGCCATCAGAGGGATTTTTATCATCGTCCCAGTGTGAGTCCTTTCTATCAGGGCACTCCCTTGCATAGTGACCTAATTTATCATAGATGTAACATCATCCTTGTCTTCCACCCTTAGGTCTAGCCTTTCCTTTTGATTAGTCTTGGAATTATTTCTTTTCTTAGCATGAGAAGAAAAGGCAGCAGGAGGACCTTTAGGCATGGGTATTTCTTGCTCTTCTTCCCTTGTTTCTTCTTGAATGCATCTAGCCATTAATTCCTTGAAACCATGAATTATATTATTGTTCAGAAGAGTAGTCCTAAACACGTACCATTTGGATGGTAATCCTCCAAGAGTCGTGAGTGCCATTTCTCTATCAGTAATAGTCTCCCCAATAGATAGGAGATCATTCTTGATCTCGTTGATTCTTAAGAAGTATGCTTGCATACTCTCATTTTTACCCTTCTTGATTTTCTTTAGTTTATTTCTAAGAAAAACAACTTGATTTGCATCATTAACTTTAAATAAACTCACCTGTTTATCATAAATTTCCTTGGAGGTGTCTAGTCCAGAGATGTAGGCCACCAAGTGCTTGTCGATAGAGTCCCGGATGATCTTCTTTGTTTTGAATTCTCCATTTTTCCATTTGTTCGAGGCAGTAGCAGATGCATTTGATGGAGGCTCAACAATATTACCTCTTACATGGTCCAACACTCCTTGATCTTATAGGGTTAGATCGATAGACATCTTCCATCCATGATAGTCAGTTTTCTCACAGAGCTTGTCTTCGGTAGGAAATTGTGTTGAGGACCCCATAGTTCTTTTAGGATAGCCTTGCCAATCTTCTCTTCGGTGTTTTCTCTTGCTCTTGCTCGGGCTTTGTCTTCACCTCAGCTCCGATACCATGTTAAGTTATGGTATGTTCTATGCTTATAACAGTTTAATTTTTTTTCATATTATATTCCACAGATTAGCAATCACATGTACATAAAGTAAAGTGCAGATAGAACATTAAACGATCGACAGAAAACAAGCCAATACAAGAGACATAAGATGTGGCGGCTAGCCAGGGACAAACCCCATAATGTGTGGGGAAACCCTTTGATCAAATATTATTTTATCTTCAATAGTTCAGCATAGAGAAATATTACAATACATCTAATTTATATCGACAGTGGCAAACCGTAGATCAGCAGTATCAACATTAGCTGCTTCATCATCAAATTAGGGAAGATGATATCTCACAAACTGACCGTCAGATTGGCATGATTCCACCACCAAAAGTTGCAGTTTTCAGAATAGGTTCATATGAATCTATAGTGCAGTTTAGATGAGGAGATCTTCTAGTCCACGTAGGTCAAACTTTACTTTTGCAGTTGCAGCTTCAGTTTCAACAGCTTCCTTCAAACTAGGTCAGTCGATATCTTACAAACCGTCCGTTAGATTGACTTGTTTCCACCTACAAAAGTTGTGGCTTTCAGAGGAGATCTAGATGGACCTGCAACGTAGTTCTACGGAGGAGATATGATGGTTAATGCTGGTCAAACTTTGGATCTACAGTTGCAGCTTCAGGTTCAACAACGTCCGGCTTCACATGTGTGAGAGGGAGACCCTTTTCTATGCAATAGAGAAGATAATATTTTCTGTGCGATAGAGAGAGAGAGAGAGATGTGATGAGATGAGTGAGTCCAAATAAGGAAAAGTCCTCCTATATTTATACACAACTTTGGTGTTTGAATAGATGCGATTATTGGGCTTCTGAGCCTACATGAGTTATAGGTCGGCTTGATAATAATTCCATAATCAAAATAGTTCATACCTCCATGAATACTTATCAGAATTGGATGATATTTATATCAATCCTACACCTCTCGATGAGAGGAATCTAATAAAAATAATATCAGCCATGAATAAGATGATTCGCATGAAGTTTTTCCCTAGTTTCCAATTTTAACAAAATTAGGGTATAGTGGTTGTGGAAAATGATGCTTTGGACACCCTTTGGAAAAGACAACTACCTTTGGCATTCACTTAACTTTTTGAAACATTACCCTTTCACTTGACTATTTTCTTTGACAAATTGATTTTTTGATGGTCTTTTAGAACTCTTTGAATTTGACCTTTCTTTAATGAAGTTGGCATAAATAGATTGAGTTGGAAGCTTAGGAACAATACTTATTACATATAGTGAACATAATATTACATGATGAAATAAGAATTTCTCTTTAAAATAATCTTCACATGGTGAAGAGATTTTATTTTATCACCCTTTACTTTCCAGCCTTATGCAATGGAATGGAGTTTTATTGGAACCTTGGAAACTTTAATGACCTAATGAAACCTTGAAAAACCCTAAAAGACCTAATGAGACCTTGAAGGACTGAATTTCAAGATGACATGACTGATGTGATGGCATGATGTCATTAACTTTATGGACAATGGATACTCAGCAAGGATGAAATGAGCCAACAAGGGGTAATATTCTAAAAGGAGTACAGGAAACCCTAAGTCAACCTTCAGTGATCAAATTTTTGCATGATGACCTAGTGGAATGACAAAAATTTTAGAATGGGGCCCTAATATGATATGAAAAGAGGATTTTTTTATCACTGATGGAAGTATGCAAACACTGATACTAACATCGGCCTTATTGGGGATGACAGCTTCTTGGAGGTGTCAAGAACACCGTAGACCAAGTGCCTAACCATGTGGGCCAATACTATAAAAAACTTAATTGAAATGCATGACTAAACATTGACAACTCAAATGACACAAACTGACTTGAAACTGACTTGAAACTGACTTGAAATTGGTTGAAAAAATGACTCAAGACTTACTTAATTAAAACAAGTACTTAAAAAGTTTATTAATGGCAGAAGACCATCGAGATTTCAGGGCTTCAAATCTTGATGACAACCACCTACCTAGTGAAGAAATATGTACAATCATGTGAAGTGAAGTGAGCCTTCCTATGTAATCAATCCAACAGATGGATAGTTACTGAAATTCTTCTCTCACTTTCCCCGAGCAAGTAGAATGATGTACATGTATGCAAATCACAATAACAACTAAAACCAAGGCTTATGCTAATAAACTAGACAACATTCATCCTCTCCAATGCTTGCAAAAGATTGTTGAAGGGATCTTCAAAATCCGGAAGCATTACCTTGTCTTGAGATCAAACAACAAAAATACAAGTACTCCCTTTATTCTAATCTGAAAGAATAGTTGGTTGTTTGTTGATAGGAAGGCATAGGAATGTATAACCTCCTACTATTTGAGTTTTGGCTGTAAATTCCTCGATCATGAGAAATTCTCACTCAATTTCTAGCATACTGTCTCTCTCAAGCTCATAATCCTAAAATTCATAGTCTAAGTTATTCTTAAACAGAAACATTCTTCAAGATTATCAAACAGGACAACCCTATCATCTTCATGAAATAAATAAATATCTGTTAGCTAATCTATAAATCTAATTTCAAGACTGTCCTCATTTTCAAAAGTGGAAGAAGTTTCACTAACACCTTCTTGACTATTTGAACATGACAAAACTGCATTAGCTTTGGCTATAACATGAATTTTTAGGAGTTGATCTATCTCATGTTCAGACATAGGAGGTAATAATTTTTGTTTTCTTTTGCTAAAATAGTAATTTTCTTCTTTCCCTCCTAAAGTTTGACAAGGATGTTAAATATCTTCATTAATTTCAAGTGAAGGAGTATATAAAATTTCTTCAGACTGGAGTATATAAATTTTCATTAGACTATTGATTCATTTCATGCGATTCGTTTTGACTATCAAGATGCATAATTCCTTCATCTTCAAGCAAAGAGGAAGCTATTGTATCAAAGTGACCAGGTTCTTCAGATTGTTCTTGAAACTCGAAATTGAAATTTCTATCGTTTACCACAGAGTCATCCAAAGAATATTTTTCACTTACATGAGCAAAGATCTCATCTTGTTTTTCATAAAGGGACTGGATTATGTCCTTCTGAAGACTTTGTTCTAATGGGGTGAGAACACTTGGGTCGATAACTTCATTTTCTTCATTCAAGGTGATCTCAATAATAGATCTCTCCTTCATGGGATCCAGAACAACACTTCATCATCACAATCTGAATCTAGATCTGGAATAGCCAATTTGATCTTATTACAATCTAAATTTCGAACTTGGTTTTCCTTCATACCATCTTCTGCTGCAAGCAGATTTGAAGTAAGACCTTGTCTTCCATCATTTTCAACTGTACAAAGATCTTCAGCCTAGTGCGAACTTTCCTGAGCATATTGACAAGTATCCTCTGAGATTTCTTTATGTTGCTGAAATGGATTTTCATAGAGGGCTTCCATGATCTCATCGTACACAAATTCATCATCTCTATAAACATTCTCAATATTTTCAATAAAACTATCAACAGGTTTACAACAGTTTTGAACTAATATTAAGGATGGAAAAGATTATTTATACCTTTCAAAGAACATGATATGAAAATCCTTTAAACAATAAGTACAAGCAGGCGGAAAAATTTCATACCAAGATTGGGCTTCACCTTCCAGAGTGGCCATGAATATCTTCACCAAGCAATCTTCAGGAAAATCAATATTTAATCTACACACATGCATGTGAAATCTCACTAGATGAATAGAAGCATCATAACGTTTCACATCTTTCAACATAGGAAAATTACTTTGCCAATTTACCTTAGGCATTTTATTTGGGAAACCTGGAATGTGATCTCTTTTCATTGGGGCATACCTTCTTGCAACAGATCCCATATTGAAAGTTCTTCAAGCTACTAATATTAATGCAGTGGAGTCACTAGGTGAATGGTACAAGTTTCCCATGTGTCCAACTGTTGTTCACCATCAACAATTAGATCTAAATCATTGTCATTCTTTCCTGAGGAAGATAGAGATTTCGCTCCCCGAAAATGGTGGCAGTATGTTATCACTGCTCTGAATCTCCAAGGATGAGGAAGAGTCCAACTGAGGTAACCACAGACCAACCTTTTGACTTTGTGGCTAGCCCTACCAAGCCGGAGAGGGCTCTCCCCAGAGGATGACAACCAAGAGGGCTGGATATATTAGAGTTTTAGGCTAGATATGATGTGCAGAGGTTGTTTAATTTGATTTGGTGGGATTGTTGGAAGAAGATTAGGTCAAAGAGACTAGATTAGGGCAAATAAGGGTATGATTGCAGACATTTGATGGAGCGAGGTAGGTACGCACTCCAACAATTTAAGGTTATGAAGTGAGATGGATAAGACTGGTGAGGTGCTAGAAAGAGCAAGACAGGCATGTATTCTTTCTAAACTGAAGAAAATGGACAAACTATGAAGTTTTCCCCAAAACAGAGCATGTAAGATGTATTCTCCTCATCAACTTGAAAATCAACATATCATAGAAGTGAATTAAAACATGGGAGTACAAAACATTCAAACATATGAAACATAAAAAGAAACTATGTCAAAATTCCACACCACATGTATTCCACAAAAATATCTGCAACTCATTCATTAAATTTTGCCAAATACCAATTACACTAGTGTCTCTGATCAATAGTATAACATCCAACTAAGTCCAACTCTTGTCTATGGTGAAGAAAGTGACTAAATAGACATGAAAACCAGTTCCCCTCATCCTCAGGGGTCGAATCCATGAGGTGAGGAAGATATTACACAAAAATATGAACTGATAGCTAAATTGTAGGATGGTTCAAGTGACTCATTCCTATCTTAAGTGAACTAATTCATTATACCTCATTTGCTTGATTTACCTAATGAATTTACCCTAGGTAAGAGTAAAAACATGAGAATTACATCCAATTTAATCATTTACATAGCTAAAATCATCATTTTCCAAGGTGAAAATCAAAACATGAGAGAAACTCAGAAAATTGGAGAAGACTGTCAAACACGCCCTCTCTTTGTCAAACACACCCTTTCTCTGTCAAACGCACCCTCCAAGTTCAGGATTACTTTTGGGTTCCTTCCCAGTGTCCAAATGTGCTCCAAGATGGCTTGTTTGAAATCCCTTAAAGTTTCTAGACGTGTCTTCACTTTTCAAATTGGATCTCATTTTCCTTGTCAAAAACTCAATCTCCCAAGACTGGTATATGCACGCCCAAGCCAGAAATGAGGTAGAAAAGTGGGTTTTTGGTGGTTTTTGACCTTTTTGACTCACCTATTTGTCTCCATATGCCTAGAAAATGCACAGAGTTCATGTCCTCATCACTTTGAATCCAACGATGTTGACATTTTTCTCATTAGATTCCCCAAAAAAGAGCGCATCACCCTAGGTGTTGTGCATTTGACCTTTTTACTCTACTAAAAATTCCTTAAACAACACATAAATTCACAACTTTCACAATTTTCTCAAAACTTGTCCAAGTTGAGCCCAAGATATCTCATTGGAAAGCATATCCTGTGTAGTTTCCAAATATTCCTTTAGATTGCAAAATGGACTTGATTTGTCCCTCCAGATGTTCATTCTCCCAAGATTGGTCAAAACGTGCAAAATGAGGGTGCAAAAATAAAGTGTGATCTTGCAAGAAAATTTTGGAGGTCTTACTCAACTCCACATTGAGCTCATGATAGCTTAGTGGAAATATATTTCTGCCTAGTTAGCATTTGAATCATCAAGATAGTCATTTAGACTTACCATCTAGGAAAAAAATTGATTTTCCCAAGGTCACTCCAGAAGCGTAGCAACTGTATGTTTGACATTTCTCCATGATGACCCTGAAACGCTGGGCGCGCTTCCCTCTATTGAAGAAACTAAAACTGATGATTATCCTAAAAAAAAATGCTGGCGCCCTTCTTTCTACTCCAATTCACAATACAAATAAGAACGCAGGACAAAAAAATTAAAAAATAAATATCACATGCTGCACACAGCTAAAAGAAATTCCCTCCCAACACGTACTGGATGCTTTTGTATGGACTGCTTTGACCGATGAAGCACTGAAAGCATTGAAACCAATATAACTAAATGAAGTGCAAAGATATCCTTGTTTTTTCATTGGGGTTGCACGAAACAAAACACAAAACAGAATAGGAAATGCAACTTTTCTGCATTTATAAGACGTGTACAGAGCTCTGGCCAAACAAAAATATTATCTTTAAATCGATTCCAACACATAAGGCAATGTTAGGCCCCTATACTACTAGTGTAACCCTTGTAGGTTGTGGAATGCTAGGAGGAACAACACTTCCATCTTTATAGTTGTGAAGGGTATGCTTCATAATTTTGCTTTCCAATATGTCACAAAGCCCTTCTACTCTTTCCAATTTTTGTGGTGTTGCTCTAAAGAAGGTGTTGCTCTTTGTATCCTCATAATGTGCTATCATTTCCTCCGTGAAAATTGACCACGTAACAAGTTGTTTATGAGAACAAAGCCTTTCATACCATAAAAATTGATCCGGTTCTAAATATGAAGATGCAATACATACCTTTTGTAACAGTGGTACACCATGTAGATCAAAATATTGCTCCAGCTGAAGTATCCAATTTACCAGATCCTTGCCATCAAACTTCTTCATCTTGCTTTTTCTTGATTTTAGGAGCTCGATCTTGCACCGACTGTAACTCTGAACTTCTAGATCTTTAAGTTCTGAAATTGCAACCTGTAGTAGCCCTTTGTGTCCTCTTTCTAATGCCACCATTCTGATCCAAATCCAGATTCTCCAAGGAAGAGTTATGCCAAATCTCCCACAATGACCTGATTATAGACTAGTTCAGTAGAGCGAACTTGTACGACGTGCCACGAGTCAATGTTTCAACCTTTGGCTCTGAAAAATATATACAAGAAACTACAGTCCGTCCTCTTTCTATACATTCTTACGAAATTTCAATCCAATACATAGAGATAACGTTACGATGATTTTCCCCAGGTCACCTGTTTGGAATGTAATTTAGGATTATGCAAAAAGACCAACGTCCTCAGATCATATCTCCGCAAATATGGCGCGAAAAGCTCTGAAATTCGAACCTGAGGTTCAGTGTGATTTCGTCTCAAATGGGTTTTTTGTTTCTCTTCTGAAACGTCGCAGAAAAAATGTTAAAGCGAAAATTCCACCATGACCTATTTGGAGCAGCGAAACCCTAGAATCTAAAGCTCTGATACCAAATGTTATGAAACCAGCTCAAGAAAAGATAGAAAAGATAGATCAACGCCTTATAATTTAGCCTATTCGAGGGGCCACCTCCTTTACATTACATAAATGAAAAATTCTTGGATGATACAAATGAAAAGACCTCCTTTCTATATATAGGAGTTTAAGGAGTCATAATATAATCAGAGCCGACATAACAATAATAATGTAAGGGCACAATAATAACAATAGTGGGATTCTATGGGGCACAATAGTAACAATATGGGCACTACATGGGTACATCAATATAATAAGGGGGTTGTACTAATAACAATAAGGGGTTACACTAGTAGTATAAGGGCCTAACAAACCAACTCTTGTGGATCCTTATCTCTAGCAATGCAATCGTTAACTAAGACCTGCGAGCTTTGGTTTAATGGAAATCGTGATTCCCAACAAGTGGTATCAGAGTGTAGTCCACAGTTTGATACACACCTAACTTGCATTGGGAGGGAGATTGTTGGACATTAGATAAACCAACACTCCCCATGTGTTTCGTGACATGGACTAACTGCCTCTCATGGATCCTTATCTCTAGTGATGCAATCGTTGACTAACACCTGCGGGTTTTGGTCTAATGGAAATCGTGATTCCCAACATAAAGTAACAAAAAGGGTGCCCCAAAAGTTTCTTCGTTATATTCCGATAATTCCACATCTACGAAAATTGTTCAAGTACAGAAGCATAACAAAACATATGGATTACCATGCAAGGCATAGAAGTGAAGATGGTGTTCTTTGAATGCTTGCAGATGGATGTGAATTTATGAATATAGAGGAAAAGTATCCATAGTTTAAAAGAGAACCTCGCGATCTTAGTCTTTCATTAGCAGTTGACAATGTCAATACATTTGGAGAGGCCAGATCATGGCCTGTTTTTGTTATCAACAATAACCTTCCTCCGTAGAAGCCAATAAAGAGGTAGCACATAATGTTGACAATGATTGTTCTAGGTATTAATTTGTTTAGCATAAAAAAAATTAGCACAATAACATCTTATTTGTCTTGTTTGTTTCATAATTATCTCCTATAATTTTTTGTTAATTTATTCATATATGTTCAATTATGCCTTATAATTATGTCTTATTAATTTTTTTATTTACTCATATATATAGCAATTATGTATTGTATGTTCAATCAAATAGGTAAGTACCAGGTCAAAGATATGAATGTATATATTGAGTCTCTTACTGATGAGTTAGTGGAGTTATGGAACGGTGTCACTGTGTATGATATATCTAGACCAATAATTACACAAAGGGAATTTGAATTCCATGCAATGCTTGTATGAAAAATTCATGATGCCCCAAGCCTAACACATTTATGTGGTATGTTATAACATTACCCTGCACTTTAATAATGTTTAATTTTATGAAGTTCATTTCAAGTATGTTTTTTAATTAGTTCAACCTTCATGGTACATACTTAAAATAATTGATATAAAAATTATTCTCTCTCTTATAGGTCTTCAAACAAAGGGTAGTTTTTCTTGTCCAGTTTGTGGTCCTAAGATTAAATCTCTTCGTTCAAGGAGCTTAGGAAAGGAGGTGTTTAATGAGTATAGGCACTTCCTTTCTAAGAACCATAGGTACCGAAATACTGAAAAACATTTTTTCAATGGGAAAGAAGAGACTGGAGTAAGACCACAAAGAATGACACCTCGTGCATAGAAGTCACAATATAATAAAGTCTCTCAAGATATGGATCGAATTTTCGATGTATCAATATACATTATATGTTTGGATTATTTTATCTTTTCATAGGATTTCCTTCAATGTAATAATTAATAGGTTATATTGTTGTTATAATATATTTATCTATGATTCACATTGTAGGTCGTGAAGGCATTAATAGCAGGGCACTTCCACGAGGAATGAAAAGTTATCCCGAACAATTCAATAGACTCCCCTACTATGAACACCTAGAAATTCTTCATTTGTTTGATACAATGCACATCAGGAAGAATGTAACATATACCTTATGGTGAATCTTAGATGGAAGGAGAGATAAAGAAAAATTTGTCAAGGTTTGTAATGACATTAAGGAGGCTGGCCATGCATTGTAGAGTGTGTTTCATTGAAAAAGCGATGGAGATGGCCAAAATATAAGAACCCTTCCATGGTTATTGACAGAGAAGAAAAGTAAGCATGTTAAATAGGTTAATGAAAAAATCAAATTTCCAACTGAATTTTCTCCAAACATAAAAAATATCCTAACAAAGAAAAGTGAATTAGGTGGGGGTAAAAACTCATGATTGGAATACATTAATTAAGGTAATTATTTTGTTGTATATATATATATTTTATACATTGGTAAAAACATCTTGTTAATTAGTGCTTTTTTTGTACTAATTTGGGAAAAAATCATGATCGTTCATTATTTTTGTTACAGTATGTTCTACCTTTATCTCTCCCAGAAAAAATTGACAACAATGTCAAACAAGTTATATATGATCTTGGTAAATACATGAGGTAAGTGGAGATTTATGTGCAAAAGTGTAATATGTTCAATAAGTTGTATCGAATATTTTTCACTGCATTTTTTTTTCCTGTCATCATGTACTATATTATTCTTTTTTTGTTGCTTCATTTGTAGATGGTTTTCATCTAAATAAATCGATAAAAAAGATATGAAGTATTGGAGAAAACAAATTCCTCGTCTAATGTATGAAATGAAAAAGTATCTACCTCCGACATTTCTCAATGCAAAAGAACACTAACTCATACACCAAGTCGAGAAGATTGAAAAGTGTGGACCTGCACACACAAGATCAATGTGGATGGTTGAGAGGCACTTGAAATAACTGAAGGCTTTGGTCAAACAAAGAGCATGTCTTGAGGGTCCTATGGTAGAGGGATATATGGTATATCAAACCATGGCTTATATTCATCAATATAGTGATTAAATAGGAAAAAGTATTAATGTATTGGATTGCATTTGGGATGTCAACTCCGTGGACAATGTTGAAGGGGAGAACCCATTGGGGAAAGGTAGAATGAGCAAACTGATATTTAAGTAGATAGAGGATATTTATAACACATTTGACTTATTTGTTTTTATGTATATCATACTTATTTAATTTTTTGTCTTCCTACATAATCCATTTTTTGTAATTTTTTTTATTTTTATAATACAACCAATCGAGAGTGGGATGCAATACATTTATTCATTGTGAACAATAAAAATTGGATGAAGGTATGGGTTGAATGATGCAAACAAGCTAATAATAGTAGATTGTCATGCTATGGTGTGTCTTCATTTGTCAAATAATCTCAACGTAGTGGAGATACCAATCTTACACGACGGGAAATTGATTTAGCATATGGTTTAAAAGATTATCAGGCAAGCATATCCACCTATACTACTTAATTTTTTTACAATTATATTGTTGCAGCATATGGCGTATTTTTTCTTGATTTTCAAATTTTTCAAGTATAAATATGCATGCTTATCAATTGGCAATGCATTTTTTATGTGTTTGATGTATTGTAGTTGAAACACCATAACAAAATGTGGTGCAATGGCCGCAAATTTTGCATCAAAAGGTTGGATGAAAAGATGAAAATTTATGATAGTGGGATAAATATAGTATTTCAAGTTATCAATATTTCCTATATAGGTGATAGACATCTTGAACTCTCTAAGAATCGATATTATGGGTATCTGCATGATATAATTGAGTGTGACTTTGAATCCTTCAAAATAGTTTTGTTTGATATCAAATGGTTTAGGCTACGAATCCATGAACATTACCTTGATAGAACTTTTGTTGAGCATGCTAATGAATTTACCCTGGTTCATACAAGAAATATTGAGCCAGGATCAGAACGATATGTTCTTCCAAGCCAATGTGAACAGGTATTTCATGTAGATGTTCAAGGTAAAGTAGGTTGGTCATGTGTTTTTAGATATGATCCTACAGGAACACTCGTAAAGTATAATGTAGTGGAAGAAGACGATGTAGAGGAGAAGGGGGTTCATGTTGTGTGAAACGAAGATGTCGAATAAGTTCAAGGAATATATGTTAATCGATACAATATTAATTTGGATGAACTATATGATATTGACATTATGTCGGACGAAGAACTTGAAGAATTTGAACCAAATGTAGAAGAGCATGTTCCAAATGATGATGATGATGATGATGCTGATATGGTGAATCCTCTGTACATGAATTTTTAACTCGATGATATAGATGATGAGATGGATGAGGAAGAAGATTAATGATATCAAACTTTTCAAAAGTATGAGATATGTATTTATATCTTTTCATTTGGTTTGTTCTCTTTCATTCACCTTAAATTTTTATTTTCCTAGTTTTTATGTTTGAATATTACTGTGTTTATTTCAAATATATTATAGTAGATAGATTGGGTATAGGGAATTGAGAGTGATGTGGGGGGTGGGGGCATGTGAGTTTCCACCTTCATGTAGTTGGCCTTATTAAGTAGAGAATATATTATTCTTCAAACGAAGAGAAGCGCATTTACTTTTATACCATAATTTTCAATTTTAACTTTAATTGTTCGTAAAGTATACATATCGAATGAGTTGAGTGACAGGTGAACCAGACAACACAGTGGTCGGGTAGACATACGAAGTAAGGTCAAACCATGACTACCCATGAATTGAGTTCCCACTGTAACAACCCTCGTGAAAAAATTCATGCAATAATGTAAATAAACACAAAAATAAGACCACGAGTAAGGGACACGTATTCCAAGTTGAATGTTCGGAAAATATATCCTAGTGGACATCACTGGATGTGTGTTTTGGCTAAGGAAATTAGAAAAGGAAAAAAAGCATTATTGGCAAATTTATTTATGAAAATAAAGGAAATTAGGAGAAAAGTAAGGTGAAAGGTCACAGTTTGCATGTGAGGAGGAAATTGAAGGAAAATAATGGAAATTGGAGAAATTAGAGGCCTCATTAATAAAAAAAAAGGCTTTTGAGGATCATCTGGCAGGCTCTTGGCTCAAGTTTGGTTAGTATAAGCTCTTGATGAGTTAATGTTTGGAGCTCCCTCATTATTCTCTCTCTCTTTCTCACTCTTGGTCAGAGTTTTCTTGGAGCACTCTAGCTTTGGATCAAGGAAAAAAAAGCAAGCAAAGGGAAAGGAAGGAAAGGAAAGTAGGATTAAGCAGCTTCAACAGGAATATTTGCAGGTAACCTTTTTCATGTATGATTTCCTAGTTGGTTTGGACATGCATGGCTTTTCATGTTGGTGTATGGTTCTCTTGCTGTCGGTGGAATGGTTTTGTCGGGTTATGACAGTGGATTTCATCCTAGAATTGCATTTTTTCCAGATGCCATGGTGTGTTGGAATGTTGATCTCGGTTTTGAGCTTTACAATTGCCGGATGGATTTCAGAATCTAGGGTGGAGGTGGTCTCAAGGTTCATTCCCAAAGGATTAGGAATCCCTTGACCAGTTTTGGTGGGATACACGGTAAAGCCTAGGAGTCTCAGTTTAGGGCCTAGTGATCTAGGATTGGATTGCAGTAAATCCTGAGAGATTGGTCTCAGTTTTGGGCCTAGTGATCTGGTTTGGATTGCAGTAAAGCTTGAGAGACAAAGAGATGGAAAATTACTCAAGGATAGTGATGGATTCCGGATTGCATTCCAATTTTTGTTCGGTTGTGATCAAAGAACTGGTTTTGGTGTGATCATGGTTTGATGAGCGTGGAGGTGGTTTAAGCTCTGGATTCCCTTGGTTTTTCTTGGATTGGTTGTTCTATGAGATCCCACATTCATGCTTGGAATATGGCACAAGGGTGACTGGCCGAAAGAGAGATTTGGTTCATCCATGTCTATGGTCAAGTGGTAGGTGGAAGTCCCGAACCTAGTCGGATTTTCCTATGATTAATAAAAGCTAAGTTCTCTTACTTTTTTCACTAATGTATATGTGGATTTAATGGTTGTCATATCTCTAATATTTATATGGTTTTATGTTGGTTATAAGCATGGTTGAATGATTGGTTTATGTCATGGTTATTTCATATATTTACTTGTAACTATTAAATGGATGGATGCAAGACCTAATTGATGATGTAGTAATTCATTGGAGAAAGAGGTGATCCTTCTGGTTATGTTTCATAAGTTGTTTCAATCATTTATGCTTTGTCATTTATCCTCGACTTGTAGGTTGCATTGATGCCAATTGTTTGACAGAATGTCAGTCCCGGTTGGGGCTCAAGCCTAGCCTTGAGGGTGATTTTTGATTGATCAAAATTATTATCATGTTTTAATGAATTCTAGAAGTTACAACAAGTTCTGGGGAGAGGCCAGGATTCCGAGCTAGAAAAATGGCTTAAATCTCAGGGTTGTTGGCACAGAACTAGCAATTTTGGTCCACAGTCGCTGGCAGGCAGGCCTGTGAGAGCGACTTTGGGTTTCTCGTCGCTCCCTTGCCCATAGCATGAGAGCGACTATGGTCTAAGAGCTTCATAATAGCAGTGGGACCCAAGGACAAGTTGTCTGAGTGGTTGACTTGTCTCCTAAGAGTTTTGTTAATGATGTTGGATGACTATATGTGATGTTCGATTGATTCCACTTCCTTAAGGTGACATAGGAGGTCGAATTTGATTGTAATAGCATCTATCCTCATGTTTACCGCGATTGGAATGGTTACTTTGGGTAGACCTTGGAGGGGGTGTTACAGAGTGGTATCAGAGCGGGTTATGCTCTCTTTGGGTCACATCTGATACCACAGATTGGTATTAGATCGTGTCTGCACTCTCCTTGGGTGATGTGTTGGTCATGCATGCATGCCAGTTGCATGTGTGTCTCTTACACTTACATTTTGTGTGCTTGTTGCATTACATAATGATTGATCATGGTTGTAGTAAGGTTGTTATGATGAACCTGATGTTGATTTACGGAATGCATCGTCAGGAGTATATGAGTGGTTACATGAGTATATGCAGCGTGATTACATCCTTGTATGTTGGGTTGCATTCTTGGTTATTTGATTACATGCACCATTCTTGTAGGTTTATTACAAGAATTGATCACTTATGCTCGACTACATGCAGTTATGCGTATGTGTAGTTGATTAAGCATTGCTTATGCAGGTTGATAGTTGCATGAGGCAATGTGTACAATGGAGTTATGGTTGTGATCATGCATGTATGGTCTTGGTTATAGTTATGCATGAATAGTAGGTCAAACATGCCTTTTGAAGTCATGGTATGCAATTTAGGTCATCGTGGTGATATTGGTATGTTATGATGCTAATGTGTTGGCTGAGATAGAACAGGAGACGCAGATCATCAAAGTGAAGTTACAGTATTGGACTTTGGGGTAAGAGCATATTGTCATACAGGTATTATATGTTTGGCATGAAGGTATGTAATCAATGATTGTTATATGCGTTAGCTTTATATACATTAGGGATATGTACATGTCTTTTGATGTTATGATTACATTCATGATATATGTTAGTTGATTAGTGTAGTTATATGCACATGTTTCAGATAGTCAAGAATGGTAGTAACCTATGGTTGTATGCATTGCTATTGTTGCTTTAGGTTAGATCACTGAAGGATTATGTTATATGTTGTTAATGAAATATCTTATAGGTTAACTTGTGGTTGTTAAATGATAGTTAGGTTGATGATTAGGGTTATAGAATTTATACCTTGATGCTATATATATCACACTAAGTTGGATTGGCTTATGCAGATGGCTATGGTTACAATATTCAGGTATGAGCCAACATATTTGTGATATGGTGTTGTACTAATATAGATTAACTTTGCATATGTGATTGTTATGCATAAATGATAATTTTTTATGAGTTAGGATGTGAACATGTTAGTTAGTGATTGTTATGGATATCATGATATTATTTATGTTTAAGCTGATGTCTTGAGAAGTTATACCCTGCTAACTAACTTGATTGTGCAGACAAGATAGCCTACCCTGAGACACAGTAAGGTATGAGTTTGCTTACGTTGTATATTTGGTGCTTGATTGTTTGATTATGTAGTCTAGTTGATTTATTTAACATGGTATGTTTGCAAGTTGGTTTAATGTTTCATGAATTTCATAATATGAGTATGTGTTCCAATGATCTTGCTTTAAGATGGTTTTACTAACACATATGTGTTGAGACAGTTGATATGTAGGTGATAGTTTAGAATTGTGTCTAAGGACTATGAGTTGACTATGGATTATGACATGATTGTTAGTCTTGCTAAATGTTGATTTCAAATTGATAGATATGATTGTCTTGATATTTGGAACATGTGGTTGACGTGTGTGAGCAATTGCAGTGTGACATGCTTGGTATTAGTGTGACAAGGTAATAGTTGATGTGTTTATATAAATAACAACTAGGTGATACAACAACACATAGTAAGCCTCAATTGTAGCAGAGGAAAAAGGTAAAAGAAAGCAATTGAGCAAGAATATCTTTGGCTAGGTTTGGAAACCCTAATTCAAAACAAATGAGTGCTTTGCATACAGGGAGTCTTATTAACCTTGATTGTGTTGACATTATTTGGATATGCGCCAGATTCATGAATATGTACTTGACAGGTATATTAGCTAGGATTTAGTTATAGGTCGATCTGTCAAGATAATTGGAGTCCCTTGAGATATGGAAGGGATGTGTTCAGTTGCAAGGCAGAAATCTTGGTAGGATAAAATGATGTATTGTAATGTTTATTTATGCACTAACATTATGTGTTTATGGAAGTATAATGCATGGATTTGCATGGAAAGAGAGATTTCCATGAATCTTGAAGAAGGCTCAAGTTGATCTTTCCTTGGGAACCATGGGGATTGAGTCATGGTGTCTGTGATTAGTTCTTGTGCTTTTGGTCTTTTGCGATTATTGTGCTTGATTTGTGAATTTGCATGTGTCTGGTGCATAGCTATGCCACTTTATTGGGTTTCATGTTGTTATTGGTTTTCTTCTTGGTTGTTTCTTGTCTTGCCTTTTATGATTTGAGTCTTGAGAATTGGTTGGGAAAGAGGAAAGTTGATGGATCTCAGGGAGAGGTGTGTGGTACCCAACTAGTAATGTAAGACACGGATGAAGCTCTGTGCATGAGTAAGCGTGGCGGAAGGTAAGGCTATGAAAGTTGGTTGGATTGGTTGGTCCATAGTGGTAAATGGATGGTGGCAGTACAAAATGTGAAAGGTAACTATAAAAGGTAAATTAAATGGATTTGAGGTGTCAGATGCTTTGGTTATGTTAGGAACGATTTTTCTCAATGTTGTACATCTTGTACATGGATAAAGGAAGTTCTCTTAACCTAGACCTTATGTTATCTCGCGATTATGTTGTGATCATGATTATGCTAATGTTTATATATGTATGCATGTATGTATGTATGTCATTATCTGACAAGATGATGATTGTTTTGTGCTAATGATTATATATGTATGTATGTATGTTGTCACTGTCTATGCATGAGTAAGTGGGACGGAAGGTAAGGCTATGAAAGTTGGTTGGACTAGTTAGTCCATAGTGGTAAATGGATGGTGGTAGTACAAACATGTAAAAGATAACTAGAAAAGGTAAATTAAATGGATCTGAGGTGTCGGATGCCTTGGCTATGTTGGGAATGATTTTTCTCAATGTTGTACATGTTGTACACGGATAAAGGAAATTCTCTTAACCTAGACCTTATGTTATCTCACAATTATGTTGTGATCGTGATTATGCTAATGTTATATATGTATGCATGTATGTATGTATGTTGTCACTGTTGACAGGGTTTTTAGGAATCGTTCTTGTGGAGGAATGATTTCTTATGCATGTGAATGGCATGAAGAGATTCATGGTTCATGAGGCATCAAGTGGGAAGAGTAGTCACGACAAATATACGAGGTCAGTATCATCTGGATATCAATTGATATTGTATAGTTGTATTATGCTTATGTTATGTTATGACAGGTAACCTTGAAGGATACATCAGTGAAATGAAGCAGTATGGTTGCAGCATGTTAAGACAAGCAGGGATAAGACATCGGAAGCAAGGATGCTTGGTAGAGACAGTGTGGTTTTGGATGTGTGGTACTATTGTTGTGCCTATGTTGTATATGTTGTACATGTTGTATTTATGATGTGTACACATGCGGTGTTGTGTATATATAGTGTGTGTACATGTTGTTTATGCAATGTTATGTATAGGATGGTACAAATAGTGTTGTGTGAATATTGCATATAATGTTGTGTGCATGATTGGATATGTAGTGTAGTGTACAAATGATGTTATGTACATGTTGGGTATGCATTGCTATGTAAATATGGTGCTCTATGCATGCTTTACATATGGTAATGTGTGCATGATTATACAAGTGGTGTTGTGAGCATGTGGTGTCGTGTACATGTTGTACATGTGGTGTTGTGTGCATGTGGTGTTGTGCACATGTCGTGCATGTGATGATATGTACATGTGGTGTCGTGCACATGTCATGCATGTAATGATGTGTACATTTGGTATTATGTACGTGTAGTACAGTGGTGCAGTGTACATGTGGTGTTGTGCACATGTTATGCAGGTGGTGCCATGTACATGTGATGATGAGCACACATTGTGCAGGTGGTTGCAGTGTACAGGTGGTACTGTGTACATGTCGTACATATGGCACTGATGTAGATGCATGTATTACATGGTGTTGTATGACATGTGTAGATGTATGTATGTGATTCACACTATGTGTATGTGCATATGGTTGAGGAGAAGTCCAGTGTGGCAACCGATCTGGAGTGTGTACGAAATAAAGACAAAGGTAGAAGCTAAGGATTGATGAAAGGATAAGTATCAACATTTTATTTCGGTTTTATTATGCATGTGACTTATGACTATGGTATATGATGATTATATGTGATTTATGATTCTGATTTATCATGGTTTTGTTTTGAGCTAACCAGATGTGATATGTTTATACATGATGTTTTGATCAAATAGTTATTTTGACTTGTTGTGACAGGAAGCAAACATAATTGCAAGTGTACCTTATTGATGAGATACCAATGAGGTATGATTTGAGGTTGTTTTAATTTATTTGAATCTAATGGAAATTATGTGATTGGAACAGGAATGCATCATGCTCGATTGCGTGGTTTAAATCGACTACAAGAATTAGTAGCAGCAACAAAATAAATCGAAACATGTAGTAGTATGTTGGTAAAACACTTCAGGAGCAAGGCCATTGTGGGACACTGGTAATCAATAGTGTACATTGATTTCCATGAGCATGTTATGACCGATATGATGGATTTGGGGCAAGTATATACCTTTCTTTTGTATCTTTCGATGTGAGGAAGACTTGCCAAGGGATGGATTGCCCGTTTTAGGGGATTTCTGGGAACTTGGATGGTGAGTCACTGCATGGAAGGGGGTGACTGTATTTCCCGAGGGACTGTGTAGCAAAGAAGGGAAGGTCGTGGATATATTGGATTGGTCATTAGCATTGCCAGATGGAACCAAATGCACATTGGATGTGTGCCCTGGAGCAATGAGTTAGTAACTGTTCATTGAGAGGACAAGTGGCACATGATTGTAGTGCTGGACATTGGATGCAGCTTTGACTGTGGCAGTGGATTCTAGACTTCCTATGAAGGAGGTGAATCCAGGTATTACTTTGAGGGTGGAGGTGTGATCCTCTAGATTCCCTTGTTGATTGATATGGGCATCATATATTTTTATTTGTTGGTTTAGAAAATGTGCATATGTGTATATGTGGTTATTGTAATATCGTAATGAGTTGTGTTATAAAGCTCCAGCATGTTGTATGGCCGTTATCTGGTCATGTTTTCATGATGTTTTACTTTTGAGCAGGTCATTCATTGTAAATACTGCAACGAGATAAGTTATAAATCTCCTTGGACAATATGTTTATTTTTCAACGGTTTTGTTGAGGTCTTGTTGTGGTGTAACACCGAGGATGGTGTTCCCCAAGGGGGGAGGGTTCTATAACATCCCTAGTGAAAAAATTCATTTAATAATGTAAATAAAGGAAAAAATAAGACCACGAGTAAGGGACACATATTCCAAGCTAAATGCTGGGAAAATATATCCTAGTGGGAATCAGCCTAGCCTTGACAGTTGATGACATAGTTTTTTTCGGGTTATGATAGTGAATTTCAACCTAGCCTTGCCTTTTTTCTGGATGCCATGGTGTGTTGGGATGTTGATCTTGGTTTTGAGCTTTGGAATTGTCAAACGGATTTCGGAATCCAGGGCAAGGATGGTCTAAAGGTTCATTCCCAAAGGCCTAGGAATCCCTTGACCAATTTTGGTGGGATAAACAGTAAAGCTTGAGGGAGAAGTCTCAGTTTAGGTCCTAGTGATCCGGGTTTGGATTGCGATAAATCCTGAGAGACTAGTCTCAATTAAGGGCCTAGTGATCTGGTTTGGATTGAGGTAAAGCCTGAGTGACAAGGGGACGAAAAATTCGTCAAGGATAGTGATGGATTCCAAATGGCATTCCAAGTTTTCTTCCATTGTGATTGAAGCACCGGTTTTGTTGTGATCATGGTTTGATGAGGGTGGAGGTGGTTTAACCTCTGGATTCCCTTGGTTGTCTTGGATTGGTTGTTCCATGAGATCCCACATTCATGCTTGGAATATGGTATGGGGCTAGTTGGCTGAAAGAGAGATTTGGTTCAGCCATGTCTATCGTCGGGTGGTACATGGAAGTCCCAATCCTGATTGGATTTGCCTATGATTAATAAAAGCTAAGTTCTGTTAATTTTTCACTTGTTTATATGTGGATTTAATGATTGTCATATCTCTAATATTTATATGGTTTTATGTTGGTTATAAGCATGGTTGAATAACTGGTTTATGTCATGGTTATTTCATATGTTTACTTGTAACTATTAAATGGATAGAGACAAGACCTAATTGATGATGTAGTAGTTCAATGGAGGAGGAGGTGATCCTTCTGGTTATGTTTCATAAGTTTATGCTTCATCTTGTATCCTAAACCTGTAGGTTGCATTGATGCGAAGTGTTTGACAGAATGTCAGTGTCGATTGGGGATTCTCAAGCCTAGTCCTGAGGGTGATTTTTGATTGATCGGTATTGTTATCACATTTTAATTAATTTTGGAAGTCACAGCACATTCTGGGCAGAGGCCAGGATTCTGGGCTAGAAAAGTGGCTTAAATATCGGGGTCGCTGGCACAGAACTAGAAATTTTGGTCCACAGTTGTTGGAAAGCAGGTCTGTGATAACAACTTTGGGTTTTTGGTCACGCCCTTGCCCATAGAATGAGAGAGACTATGGCCTAAGAGCTACAGAATAGCAGTGGGACCTAGGGACAAGTTGTCTAAGTGGTTGACTTGTCTCCTTAGGGTTATGTTGATGATGTTGAATGATTGTATGTGATGTTCTGTCGATTCCACTCCCTTAAGGTGACATAGGATGTTGAATCTGATCATAGTAGCATCTCTCCTCATTTTGACCCTAGTTGGCATGGTTACTTTGGGTAGACCTGGGATGGGGTGTTACACCCACCAGGGTGTATCATAATGATTTTTAGAAAAAATGACTAAATTAATGTTTAGGTGTTAAGAGCCGCTTTATATTTGATTGATTATGCAACATGGACGTACTAACAAATGAAAATATTTTGTTGTCATTGATGAGCTAATGATTTGCGTTGACTGATTTGTACAATAGGGAAAACACTCTTGCCCTAGACGTACACGCACAAAGGCAAAGCACCCGGGCACCCCTGGGGGTGTTGCAAGTTGAGCACATCAAGACATCCACCCGATAGGGGTGCCCGTGCGAAAAGTTTGTGTGTCAACCCGACTTGGAAAGGGGTACCTGCCTAAAAGTATTTAGGTCAGACCATGACTACCCATGAACAAGGTTCCCACTAAGGGGTCTCAATTATTTTTAGAAAATTGACTAAAGTAATCTTTGGGTGTTAAAAATTTGTTTATAATTGATTGATAATGCAACATGTTACTAAAAAATTATAATATTTGGCTTTCGTTGATGAGTGAATGAAGGCAGGGGGCCCATGGGGACGTCACATTCTGGGCATGCCAGGGTGCCAAACACCCATGGGGGCATCGCGTGCTAGACACGCCAAGGCACACACCTGGCGAGGGTTCCCATGGGGACGTCGTGGTGGGTTAGCCTGACTTCTAAAAGCATGCCCATGCGAAAAGGAGTAATTTCGGCCCATGACTTCCCATAAACAGAGTTCCCATAAGGGGTTCTCATAATAATTTTTAAAAAATTAGGTAAATTAATGTTTAGGTATTAAAATTCGGTTTATAATTGAATATTGATCATGCAACATGGAAATAACAAATTATAATATTTTTTTTCATTGATGAGCTAATGATTTGTGTTCACTAATTTGCACAGCAGGGCAAATGCTTGTACAAAAGTAGGACGCCCAAGCACCCATGGGAGTGTCGCGTGTTGGGCACACCAGGGCGGGTCGGCTCGACTTGGCAAGGGGTGCCTGCACAGTAGGGAAAATGCTTGTATGAAAGTAGGACGCCCGAGCACCCATGGGAGTTTTGTGTTTTGGGCACACTATGGCACCCGTGCAACAAGTTGGTGGGTCGGCCCAACTTGGCAACGGGTGCCTACACAAAAGAAGTAATGTCGGCCTATGACTACCTATGAACAAAATTCTCATAAGGGGGTCTCATAAATATTTTTAGAAAATTAAGTAAATTAATGTTTTGTTGTTAAGAGTTGAATTATAATTGAATATTGATCATGCAGCATGAAAATAACAAATGATAATATTTTGTTTTCATTGATGAGCTAATGATTTTTGTTCATTGATTTGCACACCAGGGTGAACGCACACGCCCTGGGCATGCCCATACAAGGGCAAGGCGCTCGGGCACCCGTGGGGGTTTCATGTACTGGATATGTTAAGGCGCTCAACACCTATAGGGGCGTCGCGTGTTGAGCACGCCAAGGCACCTGGCGCCCATGGGGACGTCATGTGTTGGGCACATCAGGGCATCCGCCCGACAGGGGCACTCATGCGATGAATTGGTGGGTTGGCCCAACTTGGCAAGGGGTGCCCGCACAAAAGTTGTAATGTCAGCCCATTACTTCCCATGAAATAAGTTTCCATAAGGGGGTCTGACAATGATTTTTAGAACATTAAGTAAATTAATGTTTAGGTGTTAAAAGTCAGTTTATAATTTAATATTGATCATGCAGTATGGAAATAACAAATGATAATATTTGTTTTCATTGATGAGCTAATGATTTGTGTTCACTGATTTGCATAGTAGGGCGAATTCCTGTGCCCTGGGTGTTCTTGCACGAATGTGGGGCACCTAGGTGCCCATGGGGGCGTCACGTTTTGTAAACTCCAGGGAAACCGATGCCCATGGGGGAGTCATGTGTTGGGAACTCCAAGGCACCCAACACCAATGGGGGCGTCGTGTGTTGGGAACACTAAGGCGCCTGGTGCCTATGGGGGTGTCGCATGTTGGGCATGCCAGGGTGCCCGTGTGACAAAATTATAACATATATAAATGTCAAGGAGATGAAATTATTTATTACTATTTACCAATTGCAGGCTTATTGGTGCTAATTATCCTTCCTTCTCATATGGCAATTCATGAGGCTAGTCAGTCCTAATCTGATGGCGGTGTTATTTTGATAGGAAAATATCTAAGGTAAGGCTCTAAGTTATGACCTACGATCTTTGTCAGTCTTCTTGAGTCTAATAAAAATATCCAGTAGTAAGGCTCCTCAAGCTAGGCCCACTAGCTTGGGGTTAATATATCATTATAGAACATGCCTATAATGTCTTGTGTTCAAGTCGGCCTAGATCCTATCCTAAGTGCCTTCTTCTAACTGGCACATAGAACTATATCTATGCACTTGTCCCTTCAATATATCCATAAGATTCCTTTCAAACGTGGCTTACAGTGGACTGTTATTTCCCTTCTGATGACAATGATATCTTCATTAGGGGAATTTTGAGGTCTAAAATGGGCCTCCTATGAAAAAATTACAACCAAAATAAACTTTTTAAGAACCAATAGGATTCAATATGATGATCTCAACCATAGGGCATTCACCATTTTTGGAGTAAAAAGTTAAAAAGTAGAGAGAGAGAGAGAGAGACAGAGAGAGAGAGAGAGAAAAAAAAAAACTACTTTTTCAACTTATCTCCCTGAGTTTTTACTCAAATTTTGAGCAGGAGTACTCATTGGATGAAAAATTTGATTCCTCATCCAAGTAGTACCCATTTTGCATACTTTTGATCGAACCTACTACACAAAAATTGAGAAATACATGAAAAACAAGATTGTAATCGCATTTTTCATGTATTTCTCATTTTTCATGTAGTAGGGTTCATCAAAATTATTCAACATTACCCTCCTTGGATGAGGAACCAAATTATGCATCCAACGAGTGTTGTTGCTCAAAATTTGAGTAAACCCATAGGGAGATAACTTGAAAATACGAGTTGAAAAAATAGTTTTTTCTTTTTCCCTCTAAAATTTGATGATGTAAACTAATCTTATTTTATTATTTCCACCATTATTTTATAATTTCCTTAGGAGGCCCATTTTAGGCCTCAAAATTCCCCTAATACTTTCACAATCTTGATACTTCCTATAATATTGTCTACAGTAGAAGCTCACAAGGTGCTCAGTCTAGAAGCTCTACTCAAGTTGATAGATTGATCCTCTTCTTGAGTTCAGGTCAGAGTTTTTTAGTTGCTCAACAGTTACATATAATTTTTCTTTTCGCTACCTTTAAGAATAGGTCTAGTACCTTGAGATATTTGTGGCATTTTATTGCAATTTTGTCCCTTTAGGGCTTTCAATAGTCCCAAAAGGATGTGAAATTGATCTTCCTTCAAAGTGTCACAACTTGATGGAATGAGAAGTTTCTATTTGGCAAGACTTGTATAAAACTCAGAATTTTTGAAGATAATTGCAGTCCTTTAGGGTGACCGACCTTTGGATCAGACCTTCCAAATAAGCCTACAATGCCTCTATACAGCTTGGTCTTGGTACTTCTTAAAATTAGTTTCCCTGCTTCCTATTAGGACTACCTATATTCCACAAAAGATGAGTTTAACTAGTAATTTGATCACCTTCACAGAATTGCACAAAACCTTATGATTTTTAGAACTTTGAAATGTGCTGCAAGACCTTTGAATTTGAGCACAGGTCCTCGATCTTTCTCCTAGTATTCTCATCCTTACGATGATTCAAACTCTCCAGGTTTGTTATTCTTATAAGTTGTATTGAGATCCTTATTGAATTTGAAGATGACAGATCTCTTGTGTGTTTGTTGCAGTCATCAGGCCATTTAGTCTACTCAATGACATGTCTATGTCTCACTAGTTCAATTTCATTTTTGAGTTGAGTATCTTGTGATTGCAACTCTGTGATCTTGATCGCATACAAACATGCATTTATTCTCCAATCTTGCATATGTTTTTCCAAAGAAAATAATAACAAAAGGTCATTATTGTGAAATGATTGTTGGTCTGGTATGCTCTAACTCGGTTCCTCTGACATCCTTTAGCATCCTCCGTTTTTGCATCTTCTAACTACTCGTAGGCCTGACATTGTAATTAATTTCACATGTAAGAGGTCTAGAATTGTAGCTTCTCTAAAATGTAAATGTTCTGGCTTCCAAAATCACTCTATCTCAGGTCTAATATCCGTGCACAATAGACACTAGATACACAAATTTGGATCCTATGAATTGGCAAGGGATCAAACTTGTAGTTATTCTTAATTATGTAATGCAAGTTATGTAACGTGTCATTTTCATAGCGTTAACACCACCATTACCATAACTCTAACGCTTTGGTCCATTGTAATGTCGACATTGTCATAATGCTATCACTCAGCTCTCCCTATCATAACATTGTGATGGCTAGTTCCACGATGGGTGTCAAACTATGTAATGGAGCTTTCTAGGTTGACATACACTCAATCTCCCTTTAAACATCAATTTCTCATTTTATTTTTCATCTTCTCATTTTGTGTGGAGGTGATATCTCTTCTTTGGTTGTTCTTCATGTGAATCCTTCTGCTTGGAGGCACCATGTTCACTATTTCGTATGCCTTTTTAATGTTTTTTTAATTCAGATTGCTCTCAGGTCCTACTTGTAACTGGTTCTCAAGTCCCATTTGCAACTTCCCTGGAGGCACCATGATCTCTGTATCATTTTATTTCTTACTTGTCTTTCTAGGCATAGCATGTTGTTGGCATTTAATGAATATTATTATTGATTAATTGTTATCTCTATAAATTACAATGGATTTTGCATATAATTATCTCATATACATTGTAGATAGTAGAGTGTATTTATGACGTTCATAGTCAACCAAAGGGAAATGTCATAAGAAAGTGCTTGAAGCTTCAAAGATTGTCCACTAACCAACCCTTTTTTTTGTCAAGTGATCTAAGTTCTCCAGAGATTACATCAAGCTTGACTTGTGGCTTGAGAAATTGTGACACAGGGACATCTAAGCCGTAAAAATCACCCAGGGATCCCACTCGGCCGAGGCCACACCAACCCTTAACATGACTATATTATTTCCCATGGAGTTTCAAACCTTTGACCTTCACATCATGGAGTGAATTAACAGTGCGCCCCATCACCGTCTATTCTACACCCTTTGGGAAATCAACCTTTTGATTGAATGGGAAGTGCTCATTCAGGGGAATTTCAAGGAGTTTTAGGATGATTGGCAAATGCATTGTAGGGCTCAACTGCAAGATATGTTTTAGGTATACTGTGTTAATCTTTTCAAGCCAATGTAGAGGTTGAAAGATCAAATCACAAGAGAATACATCAAGATTATCATATTATGAGTCATGCATGCTTATGGTTAAAAAACACATTCTATTGAGTATTGAATGCCATGAATTGACATTATTTGTTTCAATATGCTCTTTTACTCACCAAAATATGGATTGAATGTGTATTAATGATAGTGACTTAAGACATCTTATACCAATTGATAAAATTATCAACTAAATTCTACCTCTACTAATTCAAATAATTGATTATTAATTAATAAAATTAATCACTATTTTATATCACATAATTGTTGAGTTTATTATTTCATAATATTTTATTTTTTTGAAATTAAGAATTACATTAAAATTATTTTATTAAATTAAATATATATATATATATATCTATATATATATATATATATATAATATATATATTATATATTATATATATTATATATAATATATATATTATATATATATATATATATATATATTAATAATTATTATATTATTAAATCAAAACCATATTATATTAGTTTTATATTATTAAAATCAACAATATTATATTAATTATTATATGATTAATTATTATTATTAATTCCTAGCTCGTATATATGCTTTTGGCATGTCATTGCATATGGTTTTCGTATATACTATGAGTTTTCTCGGCAGTTCCACTCCCTTATACATTCGATTCTTGCAGCACACCTGAGGGTTTCTTAGTGGCTCCACTCCCCACAGTCGATTCTTGCAGTAGACCTCAATGTTTCTCGGTGGCTCTGCTCCCTACATTTGATTCTTGCAATAGATCTGTGGGTTTCTTGGAGGCTCCTCTCCCTACATTCCCTTTGGCGTTCCCTTGAGTGTTTCTCGATGGCTCTCCCTACATTTGATTCTTTTAGACCTGAGAGTTTCTCAATTGCTCCTCCCTACATTCCATTCAATGTTCGCTTGAGTGTTTCTTGGTGGCTCCTCCACACATTCGATTCTTGTAAATTGGCCTGGGTGATTCTCAATGGCTCCTCCCTACATTCAATTCAGCATTCCCTTCCATTTGCATACTCCATCAAGAATCCATAGTATCTGGTGGATTCGAGCATCTGGGTTAAGCGATGGTTAGTCTACATTCCTTCTTGAACACCTGCAATTTTGGGGTTTTCAAAAAAATGTCACAATCCTAAGTCTATGCACAATTGAGACCATTTATGCCCTAAAACAAAAAATTTCTCAATGTATGCATTAATAAGAGTGTAGTAACATGTTTATCAGTTAATTAATATTTTCATTCCTTCTTAAGTCATTTTTTTAGCCATGGACTACGACTTATTCATCCACTTGTGAATATCTTATTTAGTCATGGGCGGTCAGAGGTGGTAAACCGAGAAACTTGTCAGTGGTAATATGAGACCAATAAGTTCATACATGGTGCCCATAAGATGATATGTGGTATCCGGAAGAATTCATAAGATAAATTAGGGTAAAGAGTCAATATCCTAGTGTTGTATACCCACCCTGTGCTATTTTGAACTCTAATTCTGAGTGGTTTGATTTTTTTCTTTACTTTGTCATGTATTCATTATTCAAGATCAACCAACATCTTGGCTTTGTGAATACCATGGCTATTCAGACCCTTGTAAATAGTGATATTGTTCTCTTCCAAATTTTAATGATTTTGAATGCAAGTCTACGGTTCTGGACTTGAGAATAGGGCTACGTATAGTACCTAGAACTATGGTCCAATTCGCAGTGAGTTCGATCTTGAGAGAATGGATTTCTTGATTGTTTGGTCTCTTGAAAATATGATTAAGACACCTCTGCTTACTTTTTAATAGGACTGTGCTTTTATTACAGTGATAAGGTCTTAGATTTATGCTCAGAACTTGGATTTTTTACTTTCTTAATTATCTCGGCCTAGGAGAAAATACTTATATTCCAACCTTGAGACCTCTTGTGACCTTCAATATTTCCCTTATACAGAACACCTTAGCTCTCATCCCATGTTGAGAAAACTAGGGCAAACAGAATTTTTATATGTTTTATCTTATTACATTGACAATTCTTATGATATTAGATCAGGCCATTATCTTTATTATTATGATGTGTTTATCATAAAGAAAATGCCAATAAATAAAATTGCAATGCAAATAAGAACACCATAAATAGGCTCCATGCCAAGGTAAAACCCCTCCATAGGGGAAAACCCAAAAACTTCTCTTCTTTTATAAATTCAAGGAATACTTCCAAGACCTTTGATCAAGACAACTCATCAAGTGATAGGCCAGCCACCAAAACAACATTTCTTCTTTATTTAACTAGGTTTTCTTCTCTTCTTTGGCTTGAAATTTGAACAGAGATAGCTTCCTTCCTATGTACGAGAGCTTTCCAAACAAAGAATTAATGCCCAAGTCAAACAAACGGACTTTTCTTCCTTTCCTTGATATCCTTCTCCTCTTTCTCGCTCTGAATGTTTCTCAAACTTATTGAAGAGTGTGGATTTCTTATCTATATCCAATGAGGTTGAATACCTCTTCTTTATATAGCCTTTTCATGAGGTCCAAGGGCCTCTTGTGGGGTCGACTTAATGGGTTGGCCGACCCATCACTTGGTAACTTCTAGATCTCATTTTACATTTAAATTTTTTTATTTTACATCAATTCAAGAGCCCTTCATGGGACTTTACATCATGACCTTGAATTTGACCTTGTCATAACCCTAGAGCACACAAATGGGTGCTAAACCTAGGACAAAATAATCAATGGCAAAGAAATCCATTCTTGAATAAATAATTTTCTTTTCTTTTTATTTTGACAAGTACATTCATTACATAAAGTCATGGTACATAGACAATCATGAATATCGAAGACAAGTATTTATTGACAATTCCTAACATTTCCACTCATGGTTTTTGCAGTATACATCCACTATCATTTGAGATTAATAATAGGCTTGATACCTCTCATGTAGCACTTAATGTGGATGTTTTTGTGGGTATGGGTGTCCATAACATGACATGTAGCATTATCCCAATGGAAAGTGGGTCAAACTCTATGTTTGGCACTCTTCATCCTTCCTCTCCATTGGAGTGGGATTACGGATTGAGGAGCATATAGGTTCATTACTTTTCCAAAACCAAGTGATAATAGTCATTGGTATAGGACAAGGCTCGTCAAATTCCATGGGAATAGTATTGATCTTATGGTAGGAAATGACATTTTTCTTTATCAAGTTGAAGAATTTATCAACAAAACATTAGACAGTAAGTTCTTCAATTGATGTGTTAATATAGTTCATTTTTCTTTATATATGCAATAATTTGGGTTTCCTTTTCTCATGTATAGTTGATCCGGATTTAAATAGGAACGCAACAAAATATAGAGATAACCATGTACACAAAGATGCAGTGGAAATAAGACTTCATTTCATTACTGGAAAATATTGAAATATGCTTACAACTGGAAATAGAAATAAACCAACTAGGGCGATGGTAGCTTATCTCTGAGAAGAGATGTGATGGCTACATGCCTCTGAACTGTTCTGAACTATGTTACAATGAGGCTTGCAGGCCTATTTATTGTTGAGAAATAATGTAAAACCCTTCACATTCCAAAACCTAACCCTAGAAGATGAAACGCCAAATTGTGGGTCCCATTTTTGGGTAAGTCAACTTCCCGGGGTCGCGAAATGGTTGTATTATCTCCGTTTGACGCGCATGATAGCCCATTGGAAAGATCTCTCCAAGGACGATGATGGAAAAGATGATTTTTTGACAAAAAAATTGCTAGCGGTAGATTTCCCAAAAAACGTCGTTAGGGCCTTAAAACGGCTCCGAAATTTTAGGACCCTAAAAACTGCTAAAACTAGTAAAATGTGCTATAATTAAGGAAACTAAAAAACTGAAAGAGACAGTTGTGGGGGTCCAAATGGGATAGGTGGGTGGCCACCAACATCCACCTGGATCATTCCTCCCCCCTTAGGAAGCAATGGTCCCCATTGTGTTGAGTTCCTCCCTAAGATGAGGAAGCTTCTGCTGAGCTGGGTCTCTAGTGAGTTGTTCTGCAATCTTTGATGTGTCCAAAAATGGTGGGAAGCATGGTCGGTGACGGTCCACATTGAACACTCGGTGTAAGCGAAGGAATGGAGGAATGTTATGCTTCCAAGCATTGTTGCCTGTAGCCTTGGTATTGGTGTAAGGACCATGTCTGAGTGGTCTGAGTTTCTGATGGGTTCTGGTAAGCCGTTCTCTCTGCAGATGTAACCAAACTTTTTCGCCCACCTGAAACTTGTGTGGTACCCCTGTGGGTGAGGAGAAGTTGTTCCTATGTTCTATCATGACCGTATCCCTTTGCTGCTGCTGCTGCTGTTGCGTGGAGGAACCCTTTGCGAGGGTCATGGATGTAGCAACGATCTTCCCCTTACTTTGGGAGCGAACCAGACAGATGAATTTCCTCGTTTAGGAGATGAGCTTGATGCCTTTCTTAGCAATGATCAAAGAGGTGGCAGTAGGTGGGGCTACCTCCGGTATCCTGTATAATGAATTATTCAAAGAAATAATGACAGCGCGAGGCCTTGACTCATACACAGCATGTCTCCTCCACAAGTATGGTTGGCCTAATAGTACATCGCAAACATCCAGAGGTGTAACATCACACAATACCTCGTCTATGAAGGGCTTGATGCTGTAGGAAAGGCGGCACTGTTGGCGAACTTTGAGATCTCGTCCTTCGTGAAGCCACCCAATACTGTACGGTTGTGGGTGTGGTGTAGTCGGTAGGCCCAACCGCTTCACGACCTCTGCTGAAATAAGGTTCTTTTGGCTGCCACTGTCGACAATGAATTGTAGCGGCGAACTCTTCACCCACATTTGTGAGTGGAAAAGACGCTCCCCCTCCTCTGGCTCTTCGGGCTCATTTTTCTAGATCTTGGCGGTGGCAACGGTGGCGCTGGGATCCGCATCAATGATCTACTTCCCTTTGCCATTCCCCTTGTCAGGTTCTAGCTCAGGGTCAGAACATGCATCTGATTCGGAATCTTTCAACTCGGCCACCAGCAATTGCTTGGTTCGACACTAACATGTGTTATGAGTGGGACTCTTGTGGAACTCACACCACTTTCCTGTGTCCTTCTTCGGCTTCGTGGTGTTTTTCTTTTCTTGCGGCTTCGAGGGGTTTTCTTGGGACACCCCGCCTTGGCTTTGTCCTTTGGGCTTCGGATTTGCAGATCCAAAGTCTCGCTTCTTCTGTTTTAACTTTTGCTCGATTTTGACAGCGTATCGGTATGATGTTCCGAGTGAGGAGATGTTCAAGAACTCCATCTCTTCCTAGATGTATCTGCGTAGGCAGTCGCGGTATTTGAGTACCAGATGTAGCTCAGAATCTTTGATACCCAACTATGTGTGAAGGGTATGAAAAATGTTTGTGAACTCCGGCACACCTTGGTCTCGTCCCTGGCGTAGTGTGGTCCATTTGATGTATTTGTCCTCATAGCTTTTGACAAGGTAGTACTGCTCCTTGATGGCATCCCGGACGTCATTCCAAATGGGTGCGACTGAAAACAGTGAGCCTGTACTTTCATCCTTCTGCTCACAGTAGGTTTCCCACCAGTCCTTGACGTGGGGGGCTGCTTTGAGAAGAGCGAAAACAATATTTTCCCGACTTGAAAATTCACGAACAGAAAAATAACCCTCTAGCAGATTTAACCATTTATCTATGGCATCTGTGTCTATCTGACCCTCGAATATGGGGATTTCAAAATTAACTTGTACCTTAAAGGGCATGGCGTTTCCAAAGTAGCTGTTGGAAGCTGATGCGTCACCTCTGGGTAGCCGCTGAAGGATCTGCGCAAAGCTATCCATCATCGCGTTCCTTTGCCGATCGAGGGCTTCTTCGAGCAAGATTTTGATAGGATCTCCTGCCCCCTCGTCTTTCTTCTCATCTACCATGGGAGGCCGTCGGGATTTGCGAGGTTGGTCTTGCAAAGGTTCGACCAGTTCAAGCCCTAACTCCTTATATCCTGATCTCATTGGGGACATGCAAAGAAAAATAGAGAAAAAGCATACTGCTCTGATACCACTGATCTGGATTTAAATAGGAACGCAAAAAAATACAGAGATAACCTTGTACACAAAGATGCAGCGGAAATAATACTTCATTTCATTACTGGAAAATACTGAAATATGCTTACAAATGGAAATAGAAATAAACCAGCTAGGGCGATGGTAGCTTATCTCTGAGAAGAGATGTGATGGCTACATGCCTCTGAACTGTTCTGAACTGTGTTACAATGAGGCTCGAAGGCCTATTTATTGTTGAGAAACAATGTAAAACCCTTCATATTCCAAAACCTAACCCTAGAAGATGAAACGCCAAATTGTGGGCCCCGTTTTTGGGTAAGTTGGTACATCAACTTCCCGGGGTCACTAATTGGTCATATTATCTCCGTTTAACATGCATGATAGCCCATTGGAAATATCTCTCCGAGGACGACGACGGAAAAGATGATTTTTTGATAAAAAAAATCACTGGCGATAGATTTCCCAAAAAACGTCGTTTAGGGCCTTAAAACGGCTCCGGAATTTTAGGACCCGAAAAACTGCTAAAAATAGTAAAGTGTGCTATAATTAAGGAAACTGAAAAACTGAAAGAGGAAGTTGTGGGGGTCCAAATGGGATAGGTGGGTGGCCACCAAAATCCTCCTGGATCAATAATGTCATTATTCAATTTATGTTGAGAAGATGGAATGGTGTTATCCTTTGGTATAAGAAGGGAGCATGGAAGATATTGGACCAAATGTGGTTAATGAATCATTATTTTCTTGGGCTTATACTATGGCACACTTTTTTTGATGTGTGGATACGTATAAATCATATAATGTTTTGATTTGGGTAAAATTTCCCAACATCCCACTTGAACTTTGGAATAATTGTTGAAATATGGCAACAAGAATATTCCAATTTAATTTGTCCTTGAATTAAATTGCGAATTAAAATCGAATTTAGTCTTAACAGCTACTTGAAAATAATTGATTAATTTATTTTAGATTAATTAGTTGGATAAATTCAAGTTATAAGTCTTTTTGAAGTCATGCAAGAGTTATCCCTTAAATTAAGGAGATAAGATTGAGTTATATTTGAGTTGTAATTAGTTAACTCAGTTTACAGAGTTAAGTCTAGTTAAATTAGTTCCAAACTGGTTGAGGAACTAATGGTGAGTTAACAATTAGTTGATGCATGCATGCACTCGACTAGTGCTACTCCAGTTAACTGAATATTCCCTCATCATAAACTCATGCATGTCTATTCTGAGAAAGACCCAGTTAAGATTAATGTTCAAGGACAGTGTACTATCAGTTGCATATGTTTTCTTATAAAGAAAACTCATGCATGCAGTCAAGGTATCATCCTTGAAGATTGCGCAGTTTTGGAGGCTTGAACATCCACTTGGTAGGAGATCATCCACTTGGTAACAGGAGAATCATCCCAGAGGAATAGCACAAGGAAATAGGAGCTTGGAAGGTAGAGAGGAAGGTTGGAGAGAAGCCAAGATGAACTGTGAGCATCTGTGAGGATTGTACTGAGAGCTGGCTAGCTGTGAGAGCTAAGGCTTTGTATGATTCCTATGTATTTCCACCTGTATGATAATACAATAGTGTGGGGTTTTAAGTTGAGGCTTTCCCCAAAGTATTTCCATGTGTATTGTGCTATTTATTCTTCTTCTTTTGGTTATATTGTTCAGCTCAATCTTTAAGCTTCCACAAATTGATAGTAGAAGTAGGTTATAGTATTCTACTTTGATTTATATTGCATTGTCAGGTTAACCTACCAACAAATTTTCTACAATAATGTAGGTATTAAAGCAATAGGATATGCAATTAGACCCTATATTATAGGTGATGATGGGTATGTAGAAAATAACTTGTGGTTAATGTCCCTCCTCAAAAAATATTTTGATTCAAGCTTAGGCCCGAAATCCAAAAATAAATATTAGATGAGTCTCAATAGAATCTCATTTTATAATAGAGGTTGATACTTCAAACCCTAGCCATTTGTGTGAAGAAGGAAATGGCTAAAAAAGAATTAGAGGTGCAAAAATATTAACTACAATGAAATTATGTTAAATGAGACATGAGAGAGACTTGTCACTAACCAATGGTGAAAACACCTAACTTGATTTAAATTTAAAAGAGAATAATTCCAAAGGGTATAGATTCCCATAGATAAACCCCTAGACCTTGTTTCCCATCCATAATTTAGATGCCAAATTCTATTGTATTTCTGCAGAAGTTCATAGTCTTCCAATTTGGTATCCTAAAGTAGGAGGAGTTGGGCCTTGTATTCTTTGATTGAATCCCTAATTGATCCAAGATTTCTAGGACTACATAAGTCCCTTGAATTCTAGGAGATCATTTTCCTCATTTTCCTAAGATTTTAATATTTCCTCTTGAGGGAGTAATTGCACCATTTTGGTTCCTTCTATTTCATGTTCCTGTACTATACATTCCATCTATCTTGTGATATTTACCTATTAGTTCTTTCTTTTAAATTATCTTGTTCTATGTAGACTATTTGGGAATCCAGATATCAGTAAGCTTTCATCAGAATGGTTGGCTTTATTGGATGCGGCCACCAATGCCACCATAATGGATTAGGCCCAAATTTTATCAGATAATCTAGCCTCTACTATTTTAAGTTATCAAACTAAAAGAAGCTTTTCGCAGAGGTTTTACCCTCCATTCTTTTTAAGTGCCTATGTCATGGATTCCATTTGTTTTGTCTTCGATTTTCCTAGCATGGGGTGGAAATGGATAGTACAGAACCCTCTTCCTATTCAGGTTTATCACAAATAACTATGGCAATCCAATTTCATCCCACATTTCTACAAGATTTGTCATGGAGTGATGCTCCCTATTCATAAAATGCTATATAACAAAGACGCCCCAAGATTCCCCCCAGAAGCTGAAATTGACATTCTCCCTGTGGGAAGGTGGTTCAAGGAGTTTTTTACATAAATTAGGGTAATTGGGAGCATTGTTTCATCTCACGTGCTTCCTCTGTATGTCCCTAAAAAACTAATGGCCCGAGAAATAGCTTACCAGACCTGTGGTGTTGGGGGAATGAGTAGAGAACTCAAGAATTCTAAGGACATTTGGCCTCAGTTCCCTGTAGTCTATGGGGATTTTTCATTATTCGATTTAGGGCATGCTTTTAAAGAGGTTGATAATATGCTATGTTTACAGCTACCCAAGTTCCCAGGGAGGCAGTATGATCCCTTTGATGTTATAAAAAAAATTTAACGATGATCAAAATAAAAGTGTTTACTAAAGAAGGCGATCTCTTCAACGATGTCTTTTAGCAGAAGAGCACCCTCAAAGAGATTCTACATATGGCACAACTTTAGTTTGAGCAAGGAAAACTTCAAGAGTTTAACCATTACAGAGAACATAGGTTGGAAAATGTCCCATTAGACAAATTGCACATTGAACCAATAAGGGAGCCCAATCCTAGTATTAGCATAAGTGGAAGTTCAGGAGAAGAGAAGTCTAAATCAAAGTCTGAAAGGGAATCGACTGAAAAATCCGATAAGAAATCAAAGAGTGAACACAGCAGAAGTGAAGGGTCTATCAAAGATATATCTCAATCTACAGAGAATCCTAATCAGCAAGTTTTTTCCCCGAAACAGGTCAAGACTCCCGGTCCCCTCGCAAAGCCAACAAAGCCAATTGTAGTAGATCTAGAAAAAGAGTGGGAGAATTTTAATGAGCTAATCAACACTGAGGAAAAAAATGCAGAACCACTGATAAACCCAAGGGACAGCCATAGAGATGATAACATAAGAGGTTAATAATACTCAAGGCACAGAGCATATCCCTGTTGCTCCGTCATCCAAAATTGTACTAAAAATAGAAGAGATTCCTACTCTAGATGTATTTTATAGCCCGAAACATAAGGTTGTTGTTAGGAGACAAAGGAAGAAACGAAAAATAGATATTGTACTCTCTCCAGAAGCTGAACCTTTGGACGTTCTTTGGCATGATCCAACAACTGATCTATCAAAAAATCTAACTAGGCTCTCTCAAATCACAGGTGCATATGATTTTGCAACAATTGATAAAGCAACTGAAGTTCAGATGCTATCAAAAGAAAAGTAGGATAAGATCCTATTTTTGGAACAGCAACTACAACAGTCCAGCGTCAGCCGAGAAGCAGATATACAATTGGAAAAGCTCCAACAGGACTTCCAACAAATGCAATTGAACTATCAAAGCAGTCTTGCCAATAAAGAAGAACAATTACAGACCATGATAGTATTGCATAAGGATGATCCTAAAATTGAAGCTTTCATCATAGAAGCCCTTGCCCTCAATGACCAACTCTTGCAACAGGAAGAAACACTCTGTCAAAGGATCTCGCAATGGAATTCCCATTGCAAAAAAAGCAATAACATTACAAATCAAGTCGTAGATTTACGACTTGATTATGATTCAGTTTTTAAGAAAGTTTCTGACATTTTGAATTGGCAGAAATCAGAGGAAGGACAAAGAGCAGAATTGCCTAGGATCGATGAATCTCATAAAGAAATATTATTTGCGAAATGGGATGCACAGCTCAAGGAAGCAGAGCAGGCGATGGAGGAAGCAGCAAAAGAAGCAAATAATGTAATTGACTGCATCAACGAAAATATGCACACAGCAAATTTAATATCAAAAACCACTCCAGGATTCCTCCCAAAGGCACAGCAGCTTCAAACTAGGTGGAAGCAAACAGTAGAGGAAAAGGCAGAGTCAATTAAACAGATAAGCAAGTTAGACTAGGATACTTACTGGCAGTTCCTGGTAAAACCACATAGCCAGTTGATGACTCTGAAATAACTCATAACGTCCATCGAGAAGATAGCGCCAACACTTGCCAATTATGTATTCATGGGACAATTAAAATCTGAGGTCAGCCAACTGACGCTCTTGAAGCCCATGCTGGATATTTGCAACTTAAAATAACAGATGCATGATTTAGCATAGATACAGTCTTAGTTTGATTTTAGTTCATTTTTGCTTAAAATGAGGAAGGTGGTTTAAGCCTCTTCATATATTTTTGTAATATTTATTTTTAGTTTTCATTAGAGTAGTATTTAAACCCCTCTCATGCATTGAGAGAGGGGTCCAGAATTTTATCAAAAACAATTCTGCAGAACGTGCAGTTTGCCCCCCACTGAGGAGGTTTTGATAAACGAATGGAACGAGATTTATTTATATTTGAGTTTGATGTCTGCTATTGAAATGCACTTTTGTACTCTTAGTGGATATTGAATTATTTGAAGACAAATCTATATTGTTGAAGCTCACGAGTAGAACCTATTACCAATGATACTTTTCTCTCCTAATACTTTTTTCTTATGTGCTAAGTGATAAATTATTTTCAGTTATTGATATATGAAAGCCTGAATGTTCACCTGTCATTATTGTACTTTTGTACGGTGATAACTATTCTTTTATGCTGAGTGTATGAATAACTTATTATGTGATGTGTTTATCATAATTATTTCTGCTAATTTCTTATACAAAGCAATCATTTTTAATGGATTCCTTTCTCGTAGTAATTGAATGATTTTTATTATTTGGAAATTATTTTAGATCGCATAAGTAAAGTGTTACTCCCTGAATAGTTTAAAGTTAGATATTTTCTTTCATTAGAATAAATTGCATATGTTAGTTAAAAGATAGATTAAATTTAGAATAAAGCATTCACCCCATAAACCCAAAAAAGAAAAACATCATGTTAGTTCACCATCATAAACAGATTAGGAAACTGGTCCCATCATCCCCAGTCGGAACCACTATTCCAAACAGAAAAGGAGCTACTTTCAAGGTCTGGACCAGGTGGTTATCCCCCTTGTTGTAGACCCGATTTTTAGGCCTTCAACATATTTGGCACTAGAAGGAGGGCCTGAACTATGAATGTCGAGTGAATTCAAATCTATAGCCCATTCTGAGAGTAAATCCCCCTCAACATCTCCTCTAACTTCTCCCTTGCATTCTGAATCTCCAATTTACAAGCGAGAAGTTGAGAAAACAACAACCATTTCTAAAAACCTGAACACTTGAGATAAATCCATTGTTGAACCTCCTGAAGTTTAGTCTTTAATTCATAAACTTCAAGGATTTTCAATATCACCACAGAAATCTGAGTTATCTCAAGGCAGTATGACTTCACAATACATTCCTTCCCATCCTCTTACCAGATTACAAAGTGAAAAGCTTGGTATTGAACCAATAGGTTTCCCTCTACCTAAAAGGAAAAGAGCAAGGAAGACACCAGAAGGGTCTGATAGTGAGACTCTTTCATCATCATCATCCATTTCATCTAATCCATTGCAAATTCAACCATCCACCCCCAACTTCATATTATTGTTCAACAGGGTACTGGAACTTCAACATCATCTTCCCAACCACTTGTAACTTCATTTGCACTTTCCTCTGTTAGTACCTCAACAAAGGCACAGAGACCATGGAACAATCTAGGAGCAATCACAATGCCTGCACCCTTGAGTCAATTACCGGCTCATCCTGAAAAATGCCTGCCAAAGTTTAACCCAGATGCAGGCATACTCGCAGAAGAACACATAAACAACTTTATGTTGTCAATAAACTTAAATGGAGTTGTTGAAGAAGACATTGTTGTTAGGCTTTTCCCATATACCTTACAAGGAGCAGTTGGGTCCTGGTATTTTTAATTACCATCAGGATCCATTACTAATTGGAACATTCTTCAAGTGCAGTTCTTGACTAAATTCGGTGATGATAGGTCAACAACGACATTAATCAATGATCTCTCAAATCTTAAAACCGAATCAAGAGAACTTATCAAAGATTTCAACTCGTGATTTCATAAACTCTTAAATAAGATTCGTACCACATCTAAACCTAGTGAAGGGGTTCGAAGTGAATGCTATATATCTGCCTTACCTTCGAATATAGCAATCTTTGTAGATAGGATTGCTAAGCCAACATTGGCTGAAGACATGAAAGAAGCAATAGCGGTGGAAAAACCTATCTTAGCTTTAGAAAAGAAAAACGTTGTAGATGAAAGAAAATCTAAAAAGATTTCTTTTAGAGATGACCCTAAGAAAAAACAATCAAAGGACCCATTCGACTTGGAAGGGTTACAGAAATTTTTAAAAACCATGTCCAACGAAATGGTTGATATTAAGAAACAAGTGGCAGAAACCTCTTCCAAGAAGCCTTTCAAACCTTTTAGGAAGAATCTTTCAACCTATCTGAAGCCTCCCAATGCTATAACAAACGCAGAATCAGAAGGAGAAGAAGAAGAAGTTTCGAATGAGGAACATACCGATTATGATGAAGTTGTAGAACTACAAGGAATGTGGGACTTATAGGTTTTAACCCCGTACAGAAATTACCTGCATACGAATTCTGAAACACAGAAAATAAACAATGCGAGAGCATAACACATAAAACACATATACACAGATATTTTCCCACTGGATCCCAAAACTGGGACTACTAGCTTGATTTTTCATTATATTCCTTTCAATGTTACAATACATATTTATACATGTCGAAGCATCCAATACCATGGACCGAAAACCATCGCGTCCAAAAAGCATGGGCAAAAATCATGCACAAAACCATAGGTGGGTCCGCCCAACCTAACATAGGGTCCAAAACCAAAATTTTCTAGGGCACTGCCCCGGACCCCATAAAGTGGGGTTACCGGTGCCCCTCAAACCCCTTGTGACCTCCCCCCTTCTAACCACCAGTTAACTACGTGGGCTAGTCGTGGAAAGAATATAACACAACCCAACATTCTCCCACTTGTTTTTTTCTTTCCGGGGCCACAGGAGAGCTTAGTCATTTTTCCAGCCCTGAAATGCCATTGTTTCTCTACACCAAGAGAACTTCTCAGAGCTCACAGATTTTGTCAATGCATTTGCAGTATTCTTCAAAGTGTCCACCTTTACCAGCAACACCTTTTTTGTCTTCTATCATATCCCTCACAAAGTGATACTGAACATCAATGTGCTTTGTCTTTGAATGATAAGCAGGGTTCTTTGCCAAGAAAATTGCACTTTGGTTGTCACAGTCTATCCTTATAGCTCCCTGTACTAACCCCATACTTGAACAGAACCTCTGCAACCAAACTGCTTCCTTGCTTGCATGAGTGGCTGCCATGTATTCTGCCTCTGTAATTGATAGTGCCACTACAAATTGTTTCTTACTCATCCAACTGACTGCACCTCCGAATAGGTTAAAAACATACCCACTTGTAGATCTTCTCTGATCCAGATCTCTAGCCCAGTCTACATCAACAAAGCCATGGATATCCAACACTATGTCCAATCCTGGTCTTCCTTGGTAGCACAAACCATAATCACTAGTGCCACGCAAATACCTGAAAACCCGCTTCATTGCTATCTAATGTTTCTTTCCTGGTTTTGACATAAACTTGCTCAATACTCCCACTACATGTGCAATGTCTGGTCTAGTACAGACCATTACATACATCAGGCTACTGACTGCACTTGCATATGGAACACGGGACATATCCTCTTCCTCTTCTTGTGTCTTGGGACACTGTTCAGCAGATAACCTCACACCTACAGGAATAGGAACCTTCACCGGTTTATTATCCTACATATTAAACCTCTGCAATATTGTCTCGACATACTTCCTCTGGTTTAACTAGAGCTTCCTCTTTGTCCGATCTCTTTTAATTTCCATGTCCAAAATAGAGTTTGCAACACCAAGATCTTTCATGTCGAATTTGGAGGACAAATGGGTCTTCAAATCTTGGATAATTTCTTTGTCATTTCCAACCAGCAACATTCATCCACATACAAGACTAAATAAATAACACGGTCACCAATTGATTTAAAATACACAGAGTGAGCTGCTTTGCTTCTGGTGAAGCCAAGTCCCCGTATAAATGTATCAAATTTCTGATACCACATCCTTGGTGACTATTTTAACCCATAAAGGGACTTCTTTAACTTGCATACCAGTTCTTTCTTACCCTTCACCGCAAAGCCTTCAGGTTTCTTCATGTAGATCTCCTCTTCCAAATCCCTGTGAAGAAATGTTGTCTTCACCTCCATCTGTTCTACATCAAAATCAAAAGCAATAGCAACAGATAAAAGTAACCTATTAGAAGTTACCTTAGCAACAGGAGAAAAAATATCACCAAAATCAATTCCCGGCACCTGGGAATAACCTTTTGCTACCAACCAAGCTTTGTATTTCTCCACTTTTCCTTCTGCATTTGTGTTCTTTTTGAACACCCATTTGTTTCCAATGGGTCTCCTTCCAGTCGGCAACTCCACTAGATCCCAAGCCTCATTTTTGTGCAAAGATGCCATTTCATCAACCATGGCCTCTTTCCAGAGTTTGCCATCCTCTGAATCTACTGCTTCCTTCACAGTTCTGGGATCATCATTAGTAATATATAAAGCAAAATTTGAAAAGAAAGTAGATGGACTATACCTTTATGGTTGCCTTCTTTCTCGAATTAATCTTCTCAGACCCGGAGTTTGTGCTTTTCAGATTTACTTTCCAACTTGGTTCTTTTCTCCTTTGGAACATCTACATATGCATCACATCCAAAGACCTTTAGATTTGAAAGAGAGGGTTTCTTACCAGCCCATACCTCTTGTGGAGTCTTATCCTCCAACGCTGATGAAGATGATCTGTTGACCAGGTAACATGCAGTATCCACCGCCTCTGCCCAAAATTCTTGTCCTAACCCAGCACCACTGAGCATGTTTCTTGCCCTTTCCATCAACATCTTATTCATTCTTTCTGCAACTCCATTTTTCTGAGGTGTATATGGAGTAATCTTTTGTCGTGCTATGCCACACTTCTTACAGAATTCTTCAAATTCCTTGCTGTAGAACTCTCCACCATTATCTGTCCTCAACACCTTTATCTTCTTCTCTCTCTGATTTTCCATGAGATTCTTAAATTCTTTAAGCCTGTCAAAGGCTTCAGATTTCTTCTTAAGGAAATATATCCATGTATTCCTTGAGAAGTCATCGATAAATGATACATAGTACACAGACTTACCCAGTGATGGAACCTTCACAGGCCCAAACACATCATTGTGCACAAGTTCTAATATATGTTTCACCCTCTTACTACCAGAGGGGAAACTCACCCGATTCTGCTTCCCATATACACAATTTTCACAAAAATCAAAATACAAAGAGCTATTACTCATACCTTCTACCATACCTTTACCATGAAGTATTCGAAGGCCCTTCTCTCCAATATGTCCAAGCCTTTGATTCCATAACATGGTCTTCTCTCCAGAGACCACTAGATTTTCTGCTCCACTTTCAGGAACCACAAAACTATTGCACCCATCAATAACAATGCTAACTTGCAACTTGTATAGAGTTCCAATTCGAACTCCCCGCATCAATACCAGTGCTCCCTGAACCATTTTGCAGGTATCTTTCTCAAACAGTGTCTTTACACCTGCATCATCCAACTTGCTTACAAAAATCAGATTTCTAGCTAATGCAGGAATATGTAGAACACCCGGAAGTGTTCTAACCCTTCCACCTTGCAACGTCAACTTTACTTTTCCATGACCAATGATTCTAGCCTTCCTATCATCCCCCAAGAGGAAATCGCCACCATCGTATTTCTCATACTCGCAGAACCACTCTCTATGGGGAGTGAAGTGAAAGGATGCACCTGAGTCAATTAACCATGCCTCATGATCTACATGTGTAC
>APFE030769403.1:54063-199842 GCA_000404065.3 Pinus taeda | reverse complement strand
ACCATGGACCAAAAACCATCGCGTCCAAAAAACATGTGCGAAAATCATGCACAAAACCATAGGTGGGTCTGCCCAACCTAACATAGGGTCCAAAACAAAAAAAAATCGGGGTGCTTCCCTGGACCCCATAAAGTGGGGTTACGGGTGCCCCTTAAACCCCTTGTGATCTCCCCCCTCTAACCCCCGGTTAACTATGTGGGCTAATCGTGGAAAGAATATAACACAACCCAACAGGACTTCATTCTCCGAGATGAAGAAGATCAAGACACATTACCAGTGACTACCAGAAGCAAAAATCAACTTGATCCTCCACAATCTAGTTCTAAACATAAAAACCCAAGCCCAACTTCTAAAGATAAAATTGCAGGTAATAAATCCTCACCAAAGGAAACTCAGACAAACCCAGTGCAATCCGATTCAACAACTCCAGCTAAAACACTTATCATTTCCGATGAAATGGAGTATAATATTGTTGAAGACATGAAGAAGACTAGGACCAACATCACCTTTCATGAGCTAAGTAAATTAAAGCATCAACAAAAACTACTTTTGAAAGCGCTGCATGCAGTACCGATTGCACCTCTACCTGCCATTGTAATCTCACAAGCTACTCATGAAATGGGAAGACCTCCGACTGGTATGTCAAATAAAGTCGATCCAAATGACATCGTTTTAATTGGAGGAAGGTCAAAATCCCATACTCCTCCATTCCTCCTTACCTTTGAAGTTTTCAATAAAAATTTGCATAACTGTTTGGTAGACTCTGGTGCTTCATCTAATATTTTGCCTAAGACAGTTTGTGCAAAGTTAAATGTCGAACCTCAAAAGTCTACAGTACGCATAGTGCAACTAGATCGGTCTCAAGTCGAAGTTATTGTCGAACTCAATCAAGTCACCATAAGGCTTTCATCGAATCCAAAGGTATGTCAAGTCATTGATATACTTGCTGCAAATATTCCTGATTTTTATGGATTAATTCTTAGCAAGGATTGGTTAGAAAAGCTTCACGGTTACTTTGCAACCGACTAGTCACACATGTGGCTCCCTCATAATGGTAAACCAAATCAGATAAAGGTTGACCGAGAAAGACACCAAAGATACATAGTGACAGAGTTAGAAGGAGGAAATGAACCTATAGTGTACAACAATAATATAATTGGAAACTATTTTGTTGATTCATTCTTAGGGAATTTCAATGCTCATACTTCATGTTTTTTAGAAAATTCAGCCTTATCTCAGATAGAAAATTTCTCTCAAAAGGATACTTCTAAATGCATTAATTTTGTAGATAAGCCTGTAAATAAATATTTGTTTTGGAAATTATTTTTCGACGGTTCTAAATCTAATGATGGAGCAGGAGCAGGTTGTATATTAATTAGTCCAAAAGGAGATAAAACCATGCTAACCTCTAGACTCAAGTTCGATTGCACAAATAATACTGCGGAATATGAAGCTTTAGTTCAAGGGTTATACAAGGCAATCAGACTTGACATCAAATATCTACAAGTCTTTGGAGATTCTGAGATTGTTATTAAGCAGGTACGAAATACTATACATTGTCTATCAGGTCACCTAAATCATTATGAATTGTTAGTACAAGACCTGACTTCACATTTTATAGCATTCAATATTTCATCTATTCCCAAACTCCAAAATGCTAGTTCTGACCTCCTGGCTAATGTAGCTTCCAAGCTCATTCCCTAAGAAGATTATAGTCTAGACAGATTCTCAATCGAATTGACATTTAGACCCTCCATACCGGATAATGTTACCAACTGGAGAGTTTTTAATGATGACCCTGATATTGTAAGTTTTCTGATTTCATAAGGCTCTCACAATAATCAGATAATTGATGAAGACCAACGTGACAAGCAATTACAAAAAGGAAGCACCAATAATGCTATACCCAAATCTGTAGTCAAATTGGAAGACCTATATGATTTAAAGGACAGATTCAAAAGGTCCACCAATTCAAAACTTCAGAGTTCAACTCTGAGATATGAATTTGTGAATCTAGGAACAGGCTAAAACTGTGAAATATCAACTTAGGTCTTGGTCTAGCTCCCGAGGAGAAATCAACCTTCATTCGACTGTTGAAACAGTATAAAAATGTTTTTGCCAGGAATTACGATGACCTCAAAACTTACGACACTTCAATCATATAGCATTCAATTCTGATGATCGCTGACGAAAAACCAGTCCAACAGAAGCTGAGGAAAATCCATCCTAATTTGGAAAACCAGATTAAGTCTGAGTTGAACAAATTACTGAAAGCCAAAATTATTTTTCCTGTTCGACATTCTAGATGGGTTTCCAACCTGGTACCAGTCAGAAAGAAAAAGGAGACATCCGGATTTGTATTGACTTTCGAAATCTCAATAAAGCCTGCCAAAAGGACAATTTTCCACTACCCCCTATGGAACAGATATTACAGCCAGTTGCAGGGTATGAATTGATGTCCTTTTTAGATGGCTTCTCTGGGTATAACAAAATTTTAGTCCATCCGGATGATCAATTGAAGATGACATTCAGAATGAAATGGGGCACGTATGCATATCAAAATATGTCATTTGGACTGATTAATGCTGGTGCCACACTTCAAAGGGCCATGGATATTGCATTTAAAGGATTAGTAAATAAGTCAATGGTGATTTACTTATATGACATAACAGTGTATTCTAAAAAACGTAGTAGTCACCTCAGAGATTTAAAGCAAATCTTTCAGCGATGTCAAAAATATGGGATTTCACTTAATCCAAAAAAGGCTTTTTTTGCATTAAGTGAAGGAAAGCTTCTCGGATTCATAGTGTCTAAATCTGGATTCCATATTGATCCAGATAGGATTAAGGAGATTTCTGAGATATCCTTACCCCATAAAAAAAGAGCAATGCAATCCTTTCTTGGACAGATCATTTTTGTTAAAAGATTTGTCCCCGATTTCTCAAGAATTGTGTCACCTCTCCAAGCAATGATTAAGAAAAACTCTCTTCAAATGGGGTTAGGCAGAACATGAAGCGTTCAACCTAATAAAACAAGCGATTATAAATGCCCCATCTCTAGCGACTCTAAACTTTTCTAATCCTTTCATTTTGTATACATTTGCCTCTAAGAAATCATATGCTGCAATACTCACACAAGCCAATCAAGATAAAGCAAAAGCCTCAATTGCCTTTTTCAGTTCAAACTTGCAAGGAGCCGAATTAAATTACTCCGACGCTGAGAAACAAGCTTATTTTGTATTCAAAGCGATCAAACCTTTAGATATTTTCTTCTCAAGACTCATACAAAAATAATAGTACCATTTCCAGCGGTAAGAAATATTTTGGTACAGAAGGACGTGGGTGAAAAGAGAGCGAATTGGGTCACAAGCCTGCAAGAATATGATGCTGAAATCAAGCCAGCAAATATTGTAAAAGGTCAAGTTTTTTGCAGGATGTTGGCTGGAGCATCGCACATATCAGAAATACAGTCCCTAGAAAGTGACGTACAAATATATGAGGTAAGCCTAAACGATAATGAATCAAGATATGTTGATATCATGTTTTACTTAAAGAATCGATATGCTCCTTCACATTTGAATCATACAAAGAAAAGGGCCCTGAGATTAAAAGCCAAGCAATATCAAATTGTAAATGATGTACTCTTTAGGATGAATTATTATTATGTTCTTCTTAGATGCCTTGAGAAATCTAAAGCTGAAAAAGTATTGCAGGAACTTCATGATGGACCCACAGGTGGACATTACGCAGGAGATGCGACAGCACACAAAATCTTGTGCGCGGGCTACTAATGGCCAACATTATTTAAGGATGCACACAACTATGTAAGAAGATGTCAGATTTGTCAAACTACTGTGGAAAGATAGAGGAAGCCATCATTGCCATTATAGCTGGTCAACATCGATCGACCATTTGAACAATGGGGATTGGATATAATAGGTGAGATCATTACTCACTCTTCTAAATAGCATAAGTACATCCTCACAGCTACCGATTACTTTACTAAATGGGTAGAAGCAGTTCCACTCAAGTCAACCAACTCTGAGAGTATCATCAATTTCATTGATCAATTCATAATTACCAGGTTTGGCTTACCTTTGGCTTTAATGTTTGACAATGCATTATATTTTTCTGGTAATGCTATAACTAAATTTGCGCTCAAAAGAGGCTTTAAACTTAAGTATTCTACCAATTATTACCCGCAAGGGAATGGGTTGGCCAGATCAACAAACAAAAACATGATCAGAATCATTAAACAGACTATTGATCAAAATCATAGAAATTGGCATAAGTCTTTGATGCACGCTCTTTGGGAAGATCGAATAACTCATAAAACTTCTATTGGCACTTCTCCTTTTAATTTAGTTTATGGGAAAGAAGTGGTTCTCCGAACACACCTAGTTATTCCTTCTTTAGCCTTAGTTCAGCTCATCAAAGAAACTCCTTCCTCATACTTACAACTAAGACAATCACAGATTCTTAAGCTAGAAGAGGAACGAGAACAGGCCAAAATTACTCATGCACATCATCAACAATTAGTAAAGGCTTCTTTTGATTCCAGCTTGGTATCTAGAAAAGATTTTCAGCTTGGAGATTTAGTATTGAAATGGGATAAAGCCCATGAAGAGAAAGGCAAGCATACTAAATTTCAACGAATGTGGCTTGGACCATTCCAAATTGTTGAGATCATAGGTCCATCGACTTTCATGTTACAAGACTTAGCAGGCAAAAGAGAGTCTTTACCTGTTAATTGGAAAATCCTTAAAAAATACTTTCCATAGAAGATAACCTCTTCTATTTTTGTAAATTATTATTTTTAGCCTGTGCTTCTTTCTGATAATAAAACAGGTTGAAAATGTTTCCTTTTGGTTTCCACGAAAAAGTAGTGTCTTTGGTCAATTTTGTTTTTCTGCTTGTATAAGTAGAGATGATTAGGAGAATTAATATTTGTTTTTGAAAAATACGGTCAAGTGCTATAATTCTGAAGGTTTTACTTGTTCTTTTGTTTCAAATTTACAAGTTTTGATTAAAAACAACCTTTAGTAGGAGTTTGCTTCATATCAGTCATGAAAAGTATCAATAACAAGACAAAGATTCTCTATAGAAAAGCTACTTTTAAAACTCTACAATTGTCGTCCATAAGAACTCTTAAGGAGCCAATGACTTCTTCCCCACTTTAGGAAATTGTAAGTTTCAAAGAATAATCTAGTTATGCACTACAAACTTAAAGAATAAGAGGTCTCATCAAGAGTCGGCTTATCATGATCATAAAGATTATAACTAACTAACATTGCCAAACTACATATGAAAATAGGGTAATGACTTGAGATTGTTTCAATCAAAAGACAAGGGATCTCATCACGAGCCAGCTTGTTCAGTTAAGTTATAAATCAAGTGAATGGCACTATCAAATTTGGCCACCAAACCAAGACATTGTTCTTTAAGAATTAAAATAAAAGAAAAAGCAGTAAGTGTAGATGAGGATTTATCTTTGAAAATTGCATACTTCTTAAGTAGGATAATAGATCATTGTTGGGTAACAGGTAACCCTGTTGAGGCTATGAACGCCTGCTGGCAGCAGAGGCTCTACCTACAACAAATGAGTACACCTAAAACTGATCTACAGAGATGTCTTTGTTTTTATCTTTATAAACCAAGTAATGACTGATGTAAGTACAATTACTAACTTTGGGAAGACGATAATCAGAATTAGGATAGATGGAACAAGATGTTGTTGTTAGCAAATAGCACTATATACCTTATATTTCTACAATAAAGTTTGATTTTCCAAAACCATTTCTATTTTAGAAGTTTTAGAAAATTCAAAAAACTATTAGAGATAATTGGTTCTTTCAAGTGAATCATCAATTGTTGTGACCATCAACAACCCCCTTTTTTTATTAGTGTTAGAAATAACATTAATAAATGGGGACCCTTCCAAAAAATCAAAACTTAGCACTTAAGATTGCCTTTTTGTTTTCAATAAAACATGATATTAAATCAAAACTCCCAACAATATGAATTCCTACCTTTTCATGCTTCATGTGCTTAGAAACATTACAAGTATTGAGCCTCCTTACGAAAAGTGCCATATAACCACAAAAGCTAGGAAAACCCTTGTAAGCGGAAAATCTCGAGTACTAAGTAAAACTTTAATAAACCCGCTTTTTAATGATAGCATCGCATCGCAAAAAAAGTTCATGGCGGGCATCCCTTACACAAGTAACTCTTCGAAAATGCGAGAATGCGAGAATGTGAAATTGTAAGCCTTACAAACTCATCACATATCACAAATTTCAAAAATATCACAATGCCACTTAATGTAAAAGCGCCAAAATATTGTGAAATGCGATAAAGCTTCTAGCAAATCGCATCTCGCAGCCACCCAATAAAACAAATGCTTGTTAAAGATAATAGGTTTTGTGATATCGCGATCTGTGATAGTGCGAAGTAAATCGCAAAATTGCTTTATTACAAACCTAAGGCCTCAGAGTTCAATGGCAGTACTTTCGGTCATTCGATGCAGAGTTATGAGCATTAAAATTTATCTTAACAGTCCATTGATGGTTATTTATTAAAAAATGATTCAGATCTGGTTTAAAGGACCATCTCATGTAAGGTCATATCTTTGATATGATTTTAAAAATTAAAAGCCTTTCCCGTCACCTTATTGTTGTTCATTATTCACCATCATCCTTATCGTTTCTTTGTTCTCTGCTTACAATTTTTAGGAGCAGTACGCAGAACAGCACGCAGAGCGTAATGGGAAAGAAAGGCAAAGCTCTCGCATCTGAAAAATCAGAGATGACTCCGTTATTTACAGGCAGCACTTGTACCAAGGAAGCGGGTATATCTACTTGGGAAGGCATGTACCGACTATTAGAAGAAGAAAACATGAGAGTTATGAAGGTTACAGATACGGAAAATGGATGTGGGTCATCCGAAGCATCACTAACAGAGCTTGCATGCTCGTTTTTGCACCGTATTGCAGCGAGGCCGAAGATACTCCCTTACACGGATATGGTAAAATGGATTATAGACCACGTTGATATATCTGACAGGTAATTCAAGACACGAAACCAGGAGGTCATGGGGTCATTTACCCCAAGTAATTTGAGGCATATGTATCACCTGCCAAAACCTCAGGCCAGTTATAACAAACAATTTGTGGAAAAATTCGCCAAAGAGAAGGAGGATTTGGCAGACTACACAAAAAGCTGGTCCGCGAAGGAGGAACCATTAAAGAAGGATAAAAATGGTATGTACGCCACTGGCTCTCTCTGTTATCCTTATTGTATCGTTGTTGCAATGCTATGCAGACTATTTGGGAAGCCAAATATCAATAAGCATTCATCAAAATGGTTTCTTTTATTGGATGCGGCCACCAATGCCACCATAATGGATTGGGCCCAAATTTTATCAGATAATCTAGCCTCTGCTATTTTAAGTTATCGAACTAAAAGAAGTTTTGCTCAGAGGTTTTAACCTCCATTTTTTTTAAGTGCCTATGTCATGGATGCCATTTGTTTTGTCTCCAATTTTCCTAGCATGGGGTGGAAATGGATAGTACAGAACCCTCTTCCTATTCAGGTTTATCACAAAGAACTGTGGGAATCCAATTTCATCCCACATTTCTACAAGATTTGTCATGGAGTGATGCTCCCTATTCATAAAATGCTATATAACAAAGACGCCCCAAGATTCTCCCCAGAAGCTGAAATTGACATTCTCCCTGTGGGAAGGTGGTTCGGGGAGGAGTTTTTTACATACATTAGGGTATTTGGGAGCATTGCTTCACCACACGTGCTTCCTCTGTATGTCCCCGACAAACTAATGGCCCGAGAAATAGCTTACCAGACCTGTAGTGTTGGGGGAATGAGAAGAGAACTCAAGAATTCTAAGAAGGCCATTTGGCCTCAGTTCCCTGTAGTCTGCGAGGCTTTTGCATTATTTAATTTACGGCATACATTTAAAGAGGTTTATAATATGTTATGTTTACATCTATCCAAGTTCCCAGGGAGGAAGTATGATCCCTTTGATGTTATAAAAAAAATTACAGCGATGGTCAAAATAAAGGTGTTTACTAAAGAAGACGATCTCTTCGACGATGTCTTTCAACAGAAGAGCACTCTCAAAGAGATTCTACATATGGCACAACTTCAGTTTGACCAAAGAAAACTTCAAGAGTTTAACCATTACAGAGAATAGAGGTTGGCAAATGTCCCATTAGACAAATTGCGCGTTGAACCAATAAGGGAGCCCACTCCCATTATTAGCATAAGTGGAAGTTCAGGAGAAGAGAAGTCTAACTCAAAGTCCGAAAGGGAATCGGCTGAAAAATCCGATAAGCAGTCAAAGAGTGAACACAGCAGAAGTGAAGTGTCTATCAAAGATATAGCTCAGTCTACAGAGAAGCTTGATCAGCAGGTTTTGTCCCCGAAACAGGCCGAGACTCCCACTCCCCTCGCTAAGCCAACAAAGCCAATTGTAGTAGATCTAGAAAAAGAGTGGGAGAATTTCAATGAGCTAATCAACATTGAGGAACCTAATGCAGAGCCACTGATAAACCCAAGGGAGATAGCCACAGAGATGATAACAGAAGAGGTTAATAATACTCAAGACACGGAGCATATTCCTGTTGCTATGACATCCGAAATTGTACTAAAAATAGAGGAGATTCCTCCTCTAGATGTATTTTATAGCCCACAACATAAGGTTGTTGTCAAGAGACAAAGGAAGAAACGAAAAATAGATATTGTACTCTCTCCAGAAGCTGAACCTTTGGACGTTCTTCAGCAAGATCCAACAACCGATCCATCGGAAAACCTAACTAGGCTCTCTCAAATCGCAGGGGCATATGCTTCTGCAACAATTGATAAAGAAACTAAAGTTTAGATGCTATTAAAATAAAAGGAGGATAAGATCCTATTTTTGGAACAGCAACTACAAGAGTCCAGTGTCAGCCGAGAAGCAGAGATACAATTGGCAAAGCTCCAACAAGACTTCCAGCAAATGCAATTGAACTATCAAAGCAGTCTTGCCAATAAAGAAGAACAATAACATACCATGATAGTATTGCATAAGGATGATCCTAAAATTGAAGAATGCATCACAGAAGCCCTTGCCCTCAATGACCAACTCTTGCAAAAGGAAGAAAAACTCTGTTAAAGGATCTCGTAATGGAATTACCATTGCAAAAAAAGCAATAACATTACAAATCAAGTAGATTTATGAATTGATTATTATTCAGTTTTTAAGAAAGTTTCTGACTTTTTGAATTGGCAGAAATCAGAGGAAGGACAAAGATCATAATTGCCCATGATCAATGAATCTCATAAAGAAATATTACTTGCGAAATGGGATGCATAGCTCAAGGAAGCAGAGCGGGCTATGGAGGAAGCAATAGAAGCAGCAAATAATGTAATCGACTGCATCAATGAAAATCTACACATAGCAAATTTAATATCAAAAACCACTCCAGGATTCCTCCCAAAGGCACATCAGCTTCAAACTAGGTGGAAGCAAATGGCAGAGGAAAAGGTAGAGTCAATCAAACAAATAAGCAAGTTAAACTGGGATAGTTACTGGCAATTCCTGGTAAAACCACATAGCCAGTGGATGACTCTGAAATGCCTCATAATATTCGCCGAGAAGATAGCGCCAGCACTTGCCAATACCGTATTCATAGGACAATTAAAAGCTGAGGTCAGTCAATCGACGCTCTTGAAACCCATGTTGGATATTTGTAACTTAAAATAACACATGTACGATTTAGCATAGATACAGTTTTAGTTTGATTTTAGTTCATTTTTGCTTAAAATGAGGAAGGTGGTTAAAACCTCCTCATCTATTTTTGTAATATTTATTTTTATTTTTCATTAGAGTAGTATTTAAACCCCTCTCATGCATTTAGAGAGGGGTCCAGAATTTTATCAAAAACAATTCTTCAGAACGTGTAGTTTGCCCCCCAATGAGGAGGTTTTGATAAATGAATGGAACGAGATTTATTTATATCTGAGTTTGATGTCTGCTACTGAAATGCACTTTTGTACTCTTTGTGGATATTGAATTATTTGAAGATAAATCTATATTGTTGAAGCTCGTGAGTAGAACCTTTTACCAATGGTAGTTTTATCTCCTGATACTTTTTGCTTATGTGGTAAGTGATAAATCATTTTCAGTTATTGATATATGAAAACCTGAATGTTCAGCTATAATTATTGCACTTTTGTACGGTGATAACTATTCTCTTATGTTGAGTGTATGAATAACTTATTATGCAATGTGTTTATAATAATTGTTTCGGCTAATTTCTTATACGAAGCAATCATTTTTAACGGATTCCTTTCTCGTAGTAATTGAATCATTTTTTATTTTCAATTGCTGTTGGAAATTATTTTAGATCGCATAAGTAAAGCGTTACTCCCGAGATAGTTTAAAGTTAGATATTTTCTTTCATTAGAATAAATTGCATATGTTAGTTAAGAGATAGATTAAATTTAGAATAAAGAATTCACCCCATAAACCCAAAAAAGAAAAACTTCATCCCGTTAGTTCAACATCATAAACAGATTGGGAAACTGGTCCCATCATCCCCAGTCAGAGTCACTATTCCAAACGGAAAAGGAGTTGCTTTCAAGGTCCGGACTAGGTGTTTATCCCCCTTGTTGTAGACCCAATTTTTAGGCCTTCAACATTTCCATGGAGTAATGGATGAGAGGATAGGAGGTTAATTGATCCTTAACCTATCCAAATTCGAGCTCATAGGATGAGATAAGAGATGGGATCCTTCTAGAATGATCTAGAATCAAGGAATATTCCTATAATCCAATGTGAATTTCGCTCAATTGCGCTCAGTGCAGGTCAAATAGGGCCTAAGTGCACTGCAATGCAAGCCTGAATGGGCCTGCTTTCTTTGCAGTACAGTTACCCCTGACCAAGGATGCGCTAGTGTCCCAAGGAGGCATTCCAGCAAGGTCTCAGGCTAGGAAACTTTCATGGATGGAAGCATTCAATGAGATGATTTGTCTAGGGCATGTAAAAAATGAATTAGGGTTTGATGAGACCTAATTGTACTGATTAGAATGTCAAGAGTGATGTGCCCAAATGGACCTATAACAGTTGCCCCCTAAAGAATGAAGTCGAAAATGATAATGTCGAGTGATATGCTTTAGGATGTGATGAGGAGGATCTGAAGTGGATGGTGACCTGCATTGATTACAATACATAATATCATGATATTTTTGAATTTTTCATGAATTGATGAGGGAAGGCATACCCATACTCAGCATATAAATTTTTCATTACATGTACATAAATCAGATAGTGATCTATAGATATAGACCCATGATAGGATGACCATTTGTGTAAAGCCATCGTATAGATGATTTAGTACTTTCCTGAATTCACAACCTCGATGGATGAAACTAGATCTGGGGTCTTCTATCTCATCCAATTGTTCGCTCAAGTAGGAGTCTAACCATATGAAAATGTGATCTGAAGTTGAACATGGGAAGACACCATCTGATTACCAACCAATGATGTAAGTTATTAACAGACGTGAGAGAGATCACCGATAATAATAATGATTCTCAAGGTACTATAGTACATTCTGCATGATGTGAATATATGTTTTGATGTCGAACACCATAGAAAGTATTTCGGTCAAAGGCTTGTGATTTCAACTTGTCACTGAAAGAAAGAAACTTGCCATTAATGTATGAAAGCCTCAAGGTACTAGAAGGGTGTTTCTAAGCCAACTTCCTAGATAATGTGTCGATGTCGACAAGAAGTGACTTGTCCCAGGAGAGCCTTGATGTATCCACCATAAACGACACAAAACGAGTGTAATGATTTTTGAAGGCAGAATTTGACTAACAACACAATGTTCAGGAATGGCGGTCATGAAAATGAAGGTTTATGAGTATTGCAAAGGATGAAGTTTACTGAGTGACTTCTCTTGAACATGTCGGCGACACTGAATGAATTGGCAGTAATTACCCAAAACCAAAGTGATGGATGGTGTGATAGACCATAGGTATGATAACCATCAAGCAGATAACCCAACGAAAATAGTCACAGAGATGAAGTGAAAGTGTCATGTTCAAGAGCGACTTGCTACCATAAAGTGATTTATCCCTTTTCCCATTTTCCCTTGTCATTGTTGACCAGTACCTCTTTATTTTTTTAAACAAGCTTGAGGAGGATAACATATGCTTGTAGTATAATTCCACCCTTCAGGTGAATCCATCGATTTGTGATGTTTTAACGAGTCTAGTGAAGGTAAACTCTGTCTTGCCATGATGGACAAGTTTGTCACTATTTGATGCTTTTAACGAGTTTAACGACAATGAGAACTCAGTACTTTTCATGTTTAGAGAGTTTGAAAAGGGACAAAAAGAAAACTCCACAAGTTCTTTTTCATAAATTTGTCTCTCAAGTCCAAAAAAATGTAAAATAATACAAGAGAGAACCTATTGACCATGCTCGATCAATGTATTTCTTTTTCGTAAGTAATCTATTTCAGTTCGGAAAAGGGTTAAACGTATACTGAGTAGATGTCATTTCCAATCCATTTACGAGTTGAAAAGGACAAGCGTACGGAAATCTTTTCATGTTTAAAGAGTCGGAAAAGAGCTTAAAGAGGACTCCACTTAGAGGAACGAGTGGTGGCTATGATAGCAACTGGTTCCGCTGATGTTGGAACTTCTTAAAATATATAATGGTCAAGAGGTTGGCTAGTAAGACCACTCATTGAAACTGTTAATCAAAAAGGGTAAAACAACCAATTGAAAGCGTATGATCGGCCAAGCAGATAGTGATGATGGAAGGAGAAAAACCAAGGCTCAACTGAAGGAAGAGGCTAATAGAAAGGCAATCACGAGGATTAAAATGGAGATGGGTTCAGTTTTACACAAGCTTGAACCATAGGGAACTACGCTTGGATTTAGTTTCATGTTTACACAAGCTTGAAACAAAAAAATATGCTTGGATTCAATTTACATGCCCCTAGCGTGATGACTCCATTCTAGGTGTATGCCCCCCGAGCTTCATTACATTCACCTAAATAGACTACTCATGGCTATCAAGTGGATGGAATGAAGGTTCATTTACTAGATTAAGTGGAAGACTCGACTGGGGTTTTACAAGATCTAATCAAAGACTCAAATTGGAACTTTGCTCCAGGGGACCCTGTTTCAATTTTTAACGAGCTTGATACAAGACAAGGAATTCTGCTCAGATTCCTTGTTTCATTTTTTAATGAGCTTGACCCAAGACAAGGAACTATGCTCTGGGACCTGTTTCATTTTTATTTTAATGAGGTTTTCACAGTAAAATAACTATCCTCATATTCATTGTTTCATTTTTTAATGAGCTTGACACAAGACAAAGAACTATGCTCATATTCCTTGTTTCATTTTTTAACAAGCTTGACACATGACAAGGAACTATGCTCATGGACCTATTTCATTTTTTTTAATGAGGTTGTCATAGTAAAAGAATTATCCTCATATTCCTTGTTTCATTTTTTAACAAGCTTGACACAAGATAAGGAACTATTCTCATACCCTTTGTTTCACTTTTTAGCGAGGTTGACACAATATCAGGAACTATCCTCATTCCCTTTGTTTCATTTTTTAATGAGGTTGACACAAGACTAGGAACTATCCTCATGTTCCTTGATCATGACCCATGAGAGGTCATGACTTCCCAGAGGTTCTCATCAGATGGGAGAAAAATTCTTTGGAAGGGATACGTAGCAAGGAATCCACTAGAGAGATCTAGTTCCAATGCCCCTAGTACATAATTCACAACATCACGGAATTGATCGTCAGTTGATGTAGGCATGGAATGGGTTGCCACATAATTGACCCATGGCGAGGAAGATACCATTGGGACAAACAGACCATTTAGGGAATATGGTTGACTGGAAGCCATATTTGGACTAGGAAATGAAAGTTGGTCAACGGTGACAATTATGCCTTCATGCGGGAAACACATCACTCGAAAGAGTGTTGAAACAAAAGCTCCCATGTCATAAACATAGTCACTCCCAAGAAGTAAATTGTAATATAAAGGGCCTGGGACTACCATCACAATGAGATATACAATTTTCCCTCCTAAAGTAATAGGCAACTAAGGAAGGATCCCTAATGGTTGACTGGTTCCTCTGTTAAAAGCCAACAGATTTTGGGTAACAGGCACAAGTGGCAGAAAACCGAGCACTTGCCATGCAGTGGAGGAAAGGATACTCACAAATGCACCTTCATCTATAATAGTGCTAGATACAATTATAGTATAAACGTGTACTATGATCTAGAAAGGCACATAAGAAGGAAGACGACATCCTACCAATCAATTCCAATCAAATGAAGTGACCAGACTACTTGGAAGGGGTGCCATAAGAACGGGAGAATTACCCTCTTGAGTTATGAGAATGGGAGGATTTTCCTCCTGTCTTGATGGAACAGGAGGGTTTCCTCCAAGCTCATTGGAATCTAAAGAAATGAAAAGAACCTGAGTGGTATCATACTCACTCTCTACAGGAAAGGTACGATTAACTGAAGGTGAAATCGGGTCAACTATTTCCTCGACCTGTGATTGGTCAGGTATAGACTCATGGGATTCACATTTAGAGAGAGTGGGTTTGACTGACGATTGATTTGGGTCAGTCACTTCATCAACTAGTGAAGGATTAAGGGAGAGTATCCTGTAACCAAACGGAAGTCGATGCGGAGAAGCGGGATGGTTATCCAACACTTTTTGGGCTTCACCCAGATAGGGAAAAAGGTGAATGGGGTGATTCCCTTTGCATAACCTACAAGGAAACTTAAGTTTACCCTTATTTCCATGAACTTTACTACCACTATTTGATGGTGTGTCACAAGCATGATCTCTAGAGGTTGATGACACAGGATGATGTGAACGAGAAGACCATTCTTCTAAGATCTGAGGAAAACCAGCACAATTGCAAAAAAGATGGTCTCCTGTACAAAGTTTGCAAGGATATCGAAGTTTGGGAGACTTATCAGACAGTTTCTCATCAGAAGTTGCATTCGAAGCAATGGTTGCTTGGTTTCCCTCTGCTGAATTTTCTTCTTCTTCTTAGCCACCTGGTTACTAGTGTCAATACTTTCACCAGGTGAAGAGGAAGGGGACAAAGAAACAACCGACAAAGAAGGTAAAGGGCCAACTTTAGGATCCACTGGAGGTTGATTTTGTCAAGTTGTAGAAATATTCAGTTGCGGGGCCAAGGAGGTTGAGAACAACCATATTGGCAAGCTGATGGTAAGTCCCAGAAGGGACAATGTAGTCATATAAGGAGCACCAATATTTCTGAAAGGAGGAAAAGGACTAGGATTCCCATCAAAAGGAATTCCTTGATCGGTGGACTCCGGAGTTGTTTCCATATTTTTCAACCTAAGATCAACTAAGGAGTGATGTGGAGGATGTTATCCGTGGTCAATTAATTTATTTTAATCAATATAACATAACAAAACAAACGAGGGATAATCTAGGCAAAAGGATTACCAAGTAACTGTGAACTGCAATATACTGCCTCAATAAACCAAGGACTTAACATACATGCAGGAAATCTCCCCAATGATGTTTTCAGTGTATCACAGTGTATGAGGTAGCTGACTTGGTTATCTATGGATGGATAGCAACCTAATGTAGTCCTCCCAAATATACCCGAAAGTACACGGAGGCCCAATCCATGTTAGTGTTGTCTAATGTGAAACCGCACAGTGAGAGCATTCCTTTATACTTTTCGTACTATAACACTACCCTATATACCCGAAAGTACGTGGATGAGCTACGATATACTTACGTACGTGGAATGAGGTATGACACTCAGAATGTATCACAGACCATTAGTGATAGCTGCTATGTTTAACGACGCCGGAACACATCTCTAGCCTAGACCTCTAAATGTTATGTGTTAAGTTACAATGCTCCATTAGGTTAATTGAGATAACTTTTAAGTTGATCTTCTTAAGAATTTTCCTTTCAAGGTTCACCACTTGACGTATGTTTGCAATGCCTAGAATGCAACTAACATGAGAAACATTCTTTCATTCAATTAACAATGAAAATCGTAGCTAGTAAGGGATAGAGCAATTAGATCTTTGACAAAGAGAAAAGAGCACACCTAATGCAATTTCCCTATCTATTCCTATCAAGAATTCACAAACTACAATATGCACAATGAAAGTTTTTCTTTTCATTTCCTTTAGTGTTTAGATGAACAAAAAGGAACTAGATGCACAAATGATCAATCAATTCTTTTCACAAGAAATGAAGACTTTACGACAATTTATTTTTCAAAGAAATGAAGGCTTTATGACAATTCTTTTCAAAAAAGTAAAGACTAATCAATGTAATCTAACTTTTACAATGAATTGATAATGATAAACAAATATCTTAAGAAATTCTAAACAATCAAGGTCAAAGTAGGGCTAGGAGAAGAAATACAAACTGATTTAAAAACCATAGAAAACATTGCTCTTTCAACAAACAACATCAAAAGAAAATTTGGGAAAAACCAAGCCAAATATGAGTTTTTAGCCTAACAGAGATCAGTGCAACCCAGAGTGGGAGACAGTGCACTACAGTGCACTGTCTCTAAGCCAAGGCTGTTCTGTAGCGCACTGTGTCAAGACCAACACTGCGATGGTGCCAGAGAGTCAAATCAGGAGACATTCAAGCACATTTTTTGACCAAAAACACTTCAAAATGACTGAAAATAGATCAATGAAGTCAAATAAAGTATACTAGGATGTAATATGATGAGGATAAACTACCAGGAATGGCATTCGTTCCCCAGTATGGTCTCCAATTTGTTATATGGAATTTGCATCTACAGATAAACACATTTTCCCTAAGTGGGTAGCTACACTTAGAACAGAAAGAAAGTATTTTAACATTTTCTTATAGTAGATAGATGAGATGAAGGAACTTACTTGTAGTCTTTCTCTTCCTTAATCCCCTTTGAATTGCTTTTGTCACTTCCACTTGAACTGAATCCACTCAATCGATACCTGTGTCAATAGAAACAGAAACAACAACGATCAAAGCATACATGATCTATCTACTATAAACCAATGGAATAGAAAACATTGAAACACATAATCATCATAGATATGAACAATAATATGAGAAAAGGAATAAAGAACTTTATTAATGTAGAAGGAAGAGTTTCACCCAATACAGTTCGATCCTGTGCCACTCATCCGGCTTTAGTCCAACCCTCGTCACATCAAAAGCACACCAATCCAGCAGCATAACATTATTTTATATGAACTCAAATCTCAAACCAATAGCGTTTCCTTACAATATTCAAATTCTAGCCCCTTGATCACTATGATGAGTGCTCAATTTATAGGAAATGGAGGTGGTTTTGTCATAAATGAGGGTACTGAATGGCCTTCCAAAATTGGAGTTAGTTTCCATAGAGCAAGGGATGAGAGGATAGGAGGTTAATTTATCCTTAGCCTATCCAAATTCGAGCTCATAAGATGAGATAAGAGATGGGATCCTTCTAGAATGATCTAGAATCAAGGAATATTCCCAGAATCCAATGTGAATTTCACTCAATCTCGCCCAGCGGAGGTCACAAAGGGCCTAAGCGCAATGTAGTGCAGGCCTGAATGTGCATGCCTGCTCTGCAATGCAGTTACCCCTGACCAAGGTTGCACTGGTGTCCTAAGGAGGCATTTCAGCAAGGTCTCATGCTAGGAAACTTTCATGGATGGAAGCATTCAATGAGATGACTTGTCTAGGTCATGTAACAACTAAATTAGGGTTTGATCAGCCCTAATTGTATTGATTTGAATGTAGGGAGTGATGTGCCCAAATAGACCTGTAACAAGGGTAATAGACAATACTTCCAGGTTCATCTAGACATCTTATTTTTCCAGAGAAATACCCACCTCCAACTGAGTTGCTAGACTTACATCCACTTCCTCTATCTACATTAAAAAATCATTCATATGAAGCACTATATCAATAGTTTAGGCAATTAAATCCTATTCAAACTCAGGTATTTACAGTGTAACTTTATAACTCAGATGATAATGTTTTAGCTGCAGCGCCTACTAGTAGTGGCAAGACTATTTGTGCTAATTTTTCTTTACTACAATTGCATCAAAAAGGCCTAGACAATGTCTTTCGATGTGTTTATATTTCTCCTATAAAATCTCTTTCCAAAGAGAGATATTGGGCTTGGGAGAAGAAATTTGGAATAGAGGCAAAACAGACCCAAAACTGCATCCTACACTTGACAAGGCTCCTTTATGTTGCAGCTACTTTAGATACTTTCCACTTATAATGAATTTCACTTGGGTTGGTGAGAATGAAGCTCTCCTCACTCTAATCTATGGACTTCTCAAGGGCTTCATCTAATATGTTATTGTGGGCTTGACAACTAATAAAATTACACACACTGACTTGAACAAATAATGTGCAAACCTAACAACCATCATCATAGATAACTTGTATTTCGATGATTTTTGTTGCCTATGGTTCCTCTCAAAGTCCTCTAACACGTCCATGTGTCAAATTGTCAAAATGCCTCATGGTTCCAAACCCACCCGCTTGGGTGCAAAGCCTCAGAGCTTGGGTTCTTCGTCCACAAGTACTTTTGTGTGCCAATTCCTCCAAAACCCTATAGCATAGTCTTTGGAGTACCCCCCAACCTACAAATGTCAACAGCGTCGACATCCAAAAACTTTGTATTTTATTCCACTGAAACTAGTTACATTCTTCAACATATCGAAGTATGCGGGTATTTTTTTTAATGGAAGATTAAATGCTATCAAATTATGTTGAGCTCTTAACTTATAAAGTGATTTAATTGGTTAGGATGAATATGTTCTCAAGTTATCAAGTTTTTAAATATTACTTGAATATTTTCTAGTGAAGTTGAGACTAACGAGGCTATCATCATCCATATTGTTCAACAGTCCAATTTCAGTGAAATCTAAGTAATATTAGTTTTTGGATTGTTATTAATGTGCATTTGGAAATTGTAAAAGGTATTGTTCCAAAAAGGGCACATTAGGATTACAAGTTGTCCATCCTTAGTCTTGTTCTTGTTGCATATATTTTACATGTTATATTTCCTCACTATGCCTTGGGGGTTATTCATCTTCCACTTTCTAGTCTCACAATTTAACTTGTGAGAATTGGTCATGTTCATTTTTATTTTCTAGTCATTGAATTAATATGTTTGTCTTCGTAAATTATGTTAGTTTTTGTAAATGATTTATTTTTTGGCTTTAGCTTGAAATAATATCCGTGGTAGTTCATTTTTTTGTTGATATTATAGAAGGATAAAGGACTCAACTGGAATGGGATCTTCAAAAAAAACAGAAAACACTGAACATGAATAACAAAACATTTCTAGCGAAACCGAGTGAATTATGAACCATGATATGTGATAAAAAATAAAGTTGGAGTACATAAATTAGTACCTCCATTCATGAAAGTCACCAAGGCACTACCTATGTTTGCAAGATTTCTAAATTTTTTTCATTGTGTTAAAAGAGTAATGCTTATTTGTGGCTATCGTCTATTGACAAAGCTACTTTTCCACCAAAGGAGCCACTTGTCTGGAATCCATGTGAGGTCAGTCTGACGAACTCGTGGTATCTGTGGAGAACACTAGTATACAAAATTGATATTCCACATTTGAAGTCCAACCATTTCTTGAATATCAATATTTTGTTAGGACAAATAGTAACAAAATTGTGATATTTTATGGATTTTAATTTATGGTTGTAATGTTTCATAGTACACTTTGGGTACATAAATTGTTCGGTGTGGAGCCTAATTGTTCATAGGTTTTTGTTTCAGTCACGTTTGATCCATGTTCCTAATGGGGTGGTGTTGAAAATGCAACAAGATGACGGAGCTTAGTGAAAAGAAGTCGCCTTCACTAAGTGGGCCCACAGGGTATTTTTGGCGCAAAGTCTATTTTTAGACTATGTCTATTTTTATACATATGGATCATGGTTTATGAGTCGCAGGATGCTATTTATGGATGATTGGTCATGTTGGTAAAAATATATTGACCTGTATTTTTAGACATATGGGCGAAGTCTATTTTTAGACCGCCAGCCAAAAAAAAAATAGAACAGTCGAATATTATTAGCTCTTAATAATATTTGGACTATAAACATTATCTTATCCTCTTGCAACACGTCAGTTCGAGCTACAGATGTGGCACATGTAACTGCCAGAAGGAAATACGCTTTTCCTATGGGTTAGTTGAGCTATTGCATGATGGACTTCAGTTAGAACTCAAGTGATTGAGTTTGGTGGAGTTGATTGAGGAGTTGATGGAGTTTGTGTTTCAGTTTGACTTAGTTGAACTAGTTGTATTTAGTCTAACTGACAAATACACTAGTGATGAGTGGTGTGAATTAATTATTAATTAATTCACTAATTATTAACTCATAAATCAACTAAAGAATACATCAGTTAACTTAGTGCATGGAGAGTTCAGTGGAGACAAGTGTTAGAGGTGGGTGAAAGGGTGAGACTACTATCAGTTGTGACTATAGTTGTGCATGAGATTTACACAATCATTGATTGAGATTTCCAATGAGGATTGCGTAGTACAAGCCAAAAGGTATTTTCGAACTTGGAACTCATCTATTCTCAACTTGAATTGCGCAATAGAGGCAGGCAAACAGTGGAGGAGATTTGAACCCGTGACTTGTTCAGATCTGAGCTAGTTTGTGTGTAGCATGTGGAGATAGTACTGAGTACTTGTGAGGAGTATTGTACTATGTATTCTTACATGTTCTCTATCATTACAACATACAGATAGTTGGGGGTTTTCAGCTGTATGCTTTCCCCATTACATACTGTGTTGATATGTGTGATTGATGTTTCAATGTGCCCATGCGATTGTTTTTTTTAATTTCGCAAATTGATGATCAATGGTAGAGGAGGTTATGTAGTATGCATGCATTCCACAAATAGTGTATAATAAGGATAATCTCTGTGAATAAGTGTTATATTATTCAAATTTCTACAGGTGGTAACACCGCCTGATTAATCGATGTCAGGGGGAGCCAGGGTGGTGATGGCAGATGATCTAATGATAATTTTTTAATTTCATAGTCAATATGGGTTGTTCATTAGGCAGATGATCTAAGGTAGAAGTTATGTTAATTTAGGGTTTTTTCCCTAGAACGCAACCCTCGATTTATATGAGGGAAATGTATTGCAGTTGTGTATGATTATTCTGAGCAAGAGAGAAAGAGAGGAGGTTGTGTGAGAGTGAAGAGGAAATTACAGCAGATCCATTGTAGGTTGTATATCTTCATTTTGCTGGATAATATAAAAGGAAGGACTTGTTGCTTCTCCGTGGACGTAGCCCAAATTGGGTGAACCATGTATATCTGTCTCTCTCTTGTTTTATGCATTTTATTTTATGTTTTTGCAATATTTTGTGTATTTCATTGCTCAATTAATTAATTTCTAACAACTGGTATCAAAGTTGAAGGTATATTTGGCTGATAAACTCACACGAAATAAGGGTTCCTAGTTCAAGTGGGAGCAATGGGAGAAGATGGTAGGTTTAGGGTCGAGAAATTTAACGGTCAAAACTACCAATTGTGGAAGATTCAGATGGAAGATTATATGTATCAGAATGATTTGTACCTACCATTGAGTGTGATGGACCCAGAATGGGAGATTCTCGACAAAAAGGCACTAGGAACAATATGGTTGTGTCTAGAAGCATTAGTGGCATTCAATCAAATGAAACAACAATAGAAGGCTTAATGATGGCATTGGCCAAACTATATGAAAAAACCTCGACCTCAAAAAAGGTATTTCTTATGAAGCATCTATTTAATATAAAGATGTCATAAGGTGCATATGTTGTTAATAATTTAAATGAATTTAACACAGTTACATGTTAGTTAAGTTATGTAGGGGTAAATTTTAATGATGAAGTTAGGGATTTGTTATTTTTGTGCTCATTACCAGAAAGTTGGAATGGTTTTCTTATGGATATAAGTAACTTTGTCTCTGGATCTAGTACTTTAAAGTTTCATAATGTTGTTGGTGCCATTCTTAGCGAGGAAATGCGATGGAAAATCTTCGGTGAGACATCGGGTAATGCTTTGACTACAAATACTAGGGGAAGAAAAATGGAAAGAGGAAGGAGCCCAGGAAATCGTAGTAACTTAAGAAAAGGTAGATCCAAATCTAGATTGGAGATAATGTGCTAGAAATGCGAGAAGAAAGGACACATGAAGAAAGACATCAAATCTTGGAATGGAAAAGAAGGAGATGGACAACAAGAGAACAATCATGAAGCGAATGTGACAGATGATGTGTTGCAAGATGATTTGCTTATTTCATTAGAAAATATTATTGATTCCTAGGTGGTAGATTCAGGGGCCTCATTCCATGCCACAACTGACAGGAAACATTATCATGACTATGTTTAGGGATATGTTGGACAGGTTCGTCTAGGTGATGATAAACCATATAAAATCATTGGAATGGGTAAGGTTTTTATAAACAAACAAAATGGAAACCAATGTATATTAAAGGAGTTAAGGAATGTTTCAGATCTGAAGAAAAATATAATTTCAACAGGGCAATTAGGAGGTGAAGGTTGTGTAACTACATTCACAGACAAAACTTTGAAGGTCACTAAAGGAGTCTTGGTAATAGAAAAAGGAGAAAAGGTTGGTGCATTTTATTTATGCAATAGTATTTCTAATTATGTTAATGCTTTAACCTCCACGGGTGATCTGAATTGGATCCTTAAACTCTCTTAAAGTTACCCAAACTCTGTAAAGAAACTCATGCCGAAGTTCAAAGTCTTGCGGATATCGAACTTATCAAAAATAACCTCTGAACAATGGCAATTTGTGGTCATCATAGAACAACAAGGACCCTTGGCCAAATCACGCAGACCGTTGGCCCATGGTGACCACGCACTAGCACAAATTAGCAATCAGGAGGCCAAATCCAAAAACAGAGGCAGTTCCTGATACGCGATTAGTGCCAGGGCATCCCCCTCTGTGAAGGAAAGCCCCAAGTGCTCAGTCACAAGGAAAACGCATAAAACCGTACGGGAATCACCGATTCCATCAAAAGGCGGGTCCCATGCCAAAACTAGCAAGATATCGCAAGCACATCAGGCGATAAGCGGATTCAACTGAGTCCCGTGCGATTCCATACACTGGGTGACACGTGTCCAACGGATGAGAGAGAAAACCGCTCACATCGCGCGAGTAAAGGTCACACAACTTACCTGTGCGATATGGACGGAGACCGTAGGATCTGGAGGCTCCAAATCAATGGTGGAGATGGCACCGATGGATGACCAGATTTGACAAAGTCGTAAAGCAGATTGTGCGGGACTTTGAAGTCTGACATGGACGATGAGTTGGCAGAGATTCGTGTTTCACGGGCATTCTTGGAGTAAACAGAAATAACAGTGGTTTCAAATGATTGAGTGTTTTCGGTGAACCTGACACTTATCCGTTATGGAATAGGTGGCCACTTCCCTGTGAGGTGTGATATAGTGACTGTAACAGCCGAAGAAGGGATTCGAATAGACAGAGGCAGGGAGCGAGAGAGTTGAAAGCGGAAACGAACAGTCAGGAAGCAGATGGCTTAAAGCCATGACTGACAGAGATAGAGGGGGGAGAAGAAGAGAGGAGAGCGAACAACGAGAAGAAGTTGAATGCGCAGAGAGTCTTTGGAGTCACTCGGAGGTCGAGTGAAATTCCAGAGAGCTCAATTGATATCAAGATATTGTTGTTGGAGTTGCTTGGAGGTCGAGCAACTCACAGAGGCATGCAAAGGCCGAGAGAAAGAGCTTAGAGAGCCAGAGCAGAGAGCCATGAGCCACAGCCAGAGCCAAGAGCCAAAGCGAGCACCAGAAGTGAGAGCTGAGAGCCAGAACTAGAGCCAGAGCTAGAGTCAGAGCCAAGAGCCAGAGCAAGAGCTAGAGCTAGAGCCAAGCGCCAGAGCCAGAAAGCCGAAGAGCTCCAAGAGCCAAGGAATAAGATGGTGTTCTAAGCCCAATATTCCTGTGTAAAACATTGGAGTTGAGTTTGGAACTTGTAAAATAACTATTGCCATAATCCCAGGGAGCCTAGTCGAGTTGACTAGAGCTCAAGGAGACGTAGCCCAAGCGTTTCGAGTGAACTTCGTATTAAATTGATGTCTTATGTGTTTGCTTATTGCTACATTTGTCTATTATAATATGTATTTACATATCAACACGAACAACCGAATTTTAAAAGCACATAAACAGTTAAAAACACATGCCAACATACACCTTATTTTCAAGCATTTCTTAATTCCGCATTGGTTAATCATTAAGACTTGGGAAAATTTAAAGCTTTGAAAGTGGGAGAGGTTCTTGTAAGTTAGACAAGAATCCTAAGAGCCCCATTTTCAGATCAGATGGTATCAGAGCTTAAGATTGATTAACCCCACCTTCAAAGAAAGTTGTATCAGAGTGCTTGATTGACAGGGAAAAGATTGCTTGTCTAAAAGGTTTTTGGACAATCAAGGATTAATTGCGTCATTTATTGTATGTTTGGTTGTAGACTGACTTTTGTTTGAGTTTGCAGAGGTGAAGGGAAATTTATTGATAGCTCAATCCATGAAGGACAAGAAGGAAGAAGGATTGAAGGCATTCTTCTATCCCAAAGGACCTCAGGGAAATCCTTGAAGCACAAAAGGTTTTTGTAAGAGGTTACTGAATAAACTCTTTAATAATCTTGTTTGAAGTTCTTTTGTTCATTTGCATAATGACGACTTCTACAAGTGAATCCTTGAATTATTCTTTCTTCACAAGTTCCTTTGATGGAGACATGAAGCAAGACTTTTTCATCATGATGAACAAGGTAAGAGAAATGTATGAGGATGGAAGGAAGAGGAGCATACTTAGAGAGCAGTTGAATTCTGTGGAGGAAGAGAGGCAGATGCTTTCTGGAAAATTGCAAGAAATGGAGAGGCAACTTCATATTGCAAATATGAACCTGAAAAGGATGCATGAGTTGGAGTCACAACTCTTTGTTGCCAAAGAAGCCTTGGTCAAGTATCAGCTTGAAGAAGAGGTAAACGATTCCAGTTTGTCTTCAAATTCTTCTAAGAATTCTTATATTGGTTCTTTTTAAAAACATACTAGAGGCATAGGTTCCAAACTAATGTCCAAGATGGGCTATGAAGGAAAAGGATTGGGAAAATATGCACAAGGTATTGTTGAGCCAATAATGGTTAAGGAAAGGCCTAAGTATTTGGGTCTCGGTTATGGAAAGTCTTATGGAGAGAGTTCCAAAGCTTCCATGAAGGCCATTGAAACAGTTCCAGAAAAGAGTTTCATTGCAGGTCCTCTACCTCAAAAATGTGAGGATTGTATTCAGGAGGAATACAATAGCTCGAAACATCATTCGCAAGATGCAGGTGTTTAGAAGCACACATTTGAACCAGAGAGTTGTGGAAACGCTGACAGCCTTGAAGAAAGTGATGGTGTTCCAAAGGGAGCCACTTCTTCATTTGCTTCACCCACTCCTGAAGGTAATAAAGGTGAAAAAGGCAAGTATAAATCTTGTTCTAAACACATTCCTTTTGATTTTGTAAAGCATGGAAAAAGAATTGCATGTTCCTTTTGTGGTTTGGATAACCATTATGTTTCTAAATGTTGGAAGAGGATGGCCACATACAGGAAACTTTTGAAGGAAAAGAAGCAAGCAACCAAAGGTCCATAGGACAAGTAAAATCATGTTGTCAAAAGGATGCACATGTGTTGCACTTACTGCCATAAGCAAGGGCATCTTGCTGAAAGGTGTTGGACTTTGAATCCAACACTGCTTCCACCAAAACTGAAGGAGAAGCTGGAAAAAGAAAATGGCAGGGATGGAAATAAAGATTCCAAGATTGATGTGTTTCAGGAAGATTCACATATTGATGTTGATGTGCAAACTAAGCAGGGACCTCTGAAATGGATTGGTAAGAAATGGTTAGAATTCTTATCCAATTAAGACTGCATGTCCTTGGATGCATCTGTTTGCATTTATTTGTGGAATAAATGCAAGCTACAGGATCTTACCAAAATGGTAAATGGAAAGAAGTTGAGTAGGAAACTCACTTTATTGTTGCAACAATATGTTCATTTTAGCTTCGAAAGTACAGTGTACTTAAGCGAAAGTTGATAGATGGAATGCATGCATGAGCATGAGATGCACGTAATGTTGGCTTGGGAGAAGTTAACTTGGTCTCCAAAATGGAGATAATGATGAAGTGTTTCATCTTTTGGAAAAGAGTCCTAAAGGTCTTTGACCTGAAGGGTCATTTGTTTTAAAGGCATGTTCTATTGGCTTGTTATCTAGTCAATCATTTGTATGTAGATATAAGACAAGGAAGGGTTCACAAGATGTGAAATATGTTTCTTTGTTGAAGCAGGAGTTAGTCCATCCAGTTGTTGTCTGTATACCTACTGTTGTTAACAGTTCTTGTTTGCAGCTTTTCAAACAGGTACAAATGAAAGTTTTGTGGAGCAAATGGACTTCACATTTGTTTGAGCCACCTTGGATCAAGGATCAAGGCAAAGAAATTCAAACTACCTTCTGTAAACTTCACAGCAGAAGTTCTGCATCAAGTCAAGGAGGAAAACAGTTCTTCCCAAGACGACCAACCCATCCAAGAAGGGAAGTGGTTAGAGATTGTGGTTCAGAAGCACTATGCAAAGGCAAGTGTAGGGAGGTTGAAAGAAGAGGGTGTTGTTACTCTCATTTACTACTCAGATCAGTATATCAGTCTTTTGGTGGACCAAAAGTTCTTTTAGTGGGAAGGCGTGATCCGAATTGGGTCCTTAAACTCTCTTAAAGTTACCCAAACTTTGTAAAGAAACTCATGCCGAAGTTCAAAGTCTTGTGGATATTGAGCTTATCAGAAATAACCTCTGAACAATGGCAATTTGTGGTCAACATGGAACAACGAGGACCCTCAGTCAAAGTGCGCAGACTGTTGGCCCATGGAGACCGCGCACTGGCACAAATTGGCAATCGAGAGGCCAAATCCAAAAACAGAGGCAGTTTTTGATACGCGATTAGCGCTAAAACCGTTAATCGCGTATTGCAGGGCATCCCCCTCAGTGAAGGAAAGTCCCAAGCACTCGGTCATGAGGAAAAGGCATAAAATCGTACGGGAATCGTCGATTCTGTCAGAAGGCGGGTCTTACACCAAAACCGGTAGGATATCGCGAGCACCTTAGGCAGTAAGCGGGTTCGACTGAGTCCCATACGATTCCATACTATGGGTGACACGTGTCCAGCGGATGAGAGAGAACACCGCTCACATCGCGCAAGTAAAGGTCACACAACTTATCCGCGTGACATGGACGGAGACCGTAGGATCTAGAGGCTCCAGATCAACGGCGGAGATGCGACTAATGGATGACTAGATTTGACAAAGTCATAAAGCAGATTGTGCGGGACTTTGAAGTCCGATGTGGACAATGAGTTGGCAGAGATTCGTGTTTCGCGAGCATTCTTGGAGTAAACGGAAATAACGGTCGTTTCAAATGATCGAGTGTTTCCAGTGAACCTGACACTTATCTGTTACGGAATAGGTGGCCACTTCCCTATGAGGTGTGATACAGTGACTGTAACAGCCGAATAAGGGATTCAAACGGACAGAGGCAGGGAACGAGAGAGCTGAAAGCGGAAACGAACAGTCAGGAAGCAGATGGCTTAAAGCCACATACTAACAGAGATAGAGGGGGGAGAAGAAGAGAGGAGAGCGAACAGCAAGAAGAAGCTAAATGCGCAGAGAGTCTTTGGAGTCACTCGGAGGTCGAGTGAAAATCCAGAGAGCTCAATTGACAACAGGATATTGTTGTTGGAGTTGCTTGGAAGTCGAGCGACTCACAGAGGCATGAAAAGGTCGAGAGAAAGAGAGTAGATAGCCAGAGCAGAGAGCCATAAGCCACAGCCAGAGCCAAGAGCCAGAGTGAGCGCGAGAAGCGAGAGCTGAGAGCCAGAACCAGAGCCCAAGCCAAAGAGCCAGAGCTAGAGTTAAAGACAAGAGTCAGAACAAAAGCCAGAGCTAGAGCCAGAAAGTCGAAGAACTCTAAGAGCCAAGGGATAAGATGGTGTTCTGAGCCCAATGTTCCTGTGTAAAACATTGGAGTTGAGTGTGGAACTTGTAAAAGAACTATTTCCATAATCCTAGGGAGCCTAATCGAGTTGACTAGATCTCAACGAGACATAGCCCAAGCGTTTCAGGTGAACTCCGTATTAAATTGTTGTCTCATGTGTTTACTTATTACTGCATTTGTCTATTATAATATGTATTTACATATCAGCATGAACAACCGAATTTTAAAAGCACATAAACAGTTAAAAACACATGCCAGCATACACCTTATTTTCAAGCATTTATTAATTACACATTGGTTAATCATTAAGACTTGGGAAAATTTAAAGCTTTGAAAGTGGGAGAGGTTCTTGTAAGTTAGACAAGAATCCTAAGAGCCCCATTTTTAGATCAACGGGAGAATATACGACACTCTGGCATCTGACATAATATAATGGCATTATATTATGTATTTTTCACTGATTCTGGTGAACCAAAAAGATATGAAGAAGAAATGTAGGTAGAAACCAGGAAGAAGTGACAGCAAACCATAGAACAAGAGATGGACTCCTTGATGCATAACCAGAATTGGGACTTAGTCAAGTTGCATGCAGGTAAAACAACATTGCATAATAAATGGGTTTATAGGTTGAAGGAAGAATATGGAGGTAAACAAAGGTATAAGGCTAGAGTTTTGGTGAAGGGGTTTGCACAAAAGAAAGGTATAAACTTTCATGAAATTTTTTCCCTATTATTAAAATTACTTCAATCATAACTATTTTAAGTCTAGTCATAGTAGAAGATTTGCATCTTGGGCAATTATATGTAAAGATAGCATTTCTCCATAGGGATTTGGAGGAAGAAATATATATACAACAACCACAAGGGTATGAGGTCAAAGGAAAGGAGGAATTGTTGAATAATGTAACTAGGTTCGATCTTCATAAATTGTATTTGAGTCACAATGAAATGTATATATCAAAAGAATGAAAAACAAATTATTATTATTATTATTGTTGTTGTTGTTGTTGTTATGACTTATTAAAGCATGGGTTTCATGCTTGGGTCATCATGTTTTAGGTCAAATTCCACATTGAGGACTTCTAGAATTTATTCTGAGTCATTAGAGTCACTGTCCATTTAAAGAGACCCTTCTTGGGCTCTTGAATCATGTAAAAATATTTATTATTGAGTCAAATAAGTCATTTGTCACCTCCACACCAAGTCAGCCTAAGGGAGATCAAGTCGGCCTCAAATAGGGTAATTCAACCTCACCAAAATGGTATATGTTGAAGCAGTTCAAATTCATTTGGACACACTCACTTACACAAGTTCAATATCTAAGAGAATAAGAGCAGAAAAAGCGCGAAGTTTCTCGAAGAAGGAAGATCAAAGTTTATAGATTTTTTTCTCTCTCAGTTGTGTGGATTTACTGGGATATTTGTTGGAAGGACGAAGATACTATTGGGTCGAAGTTGTTGTTGGGTTAACTACTGGTGCATAGTATTTGTTGGGCTAACTTTTGGGTCGAAGTTGATGCTGCGAGGTCAAATTTGTTGTTGTTTAGTCGAAGTTGTTGCTACTAGGTCTAGGTTCTTTCTGCCAAGTCAAAGTGGTTGTTGTTGAAGGGGCTAACTTGGTGTGGAGGAAGTCTGTGTCTAGGTCAAAAGTCTTGGATCATGTCATGAAACTATTAAGGAAGAGTTGTTGACTGGGCTTTCCCTAGATAGGGGTTTTTCCTTGGTTGTCTGCCTACATCTGATGTTTGTGATCTTTGTGTTATTTCTTTTATAATTGCTTGATGAACTAAAGATAAAAGAAGAACATAAAAAATATCACAAGTAATTATCAATATAAAGAAAGTATTTTTGTCTTTCTTACTTTCTAACATGGTATCAGAGCTAAGGTGAAGAAGGAAAAAAAGGCAGCTCAAAGATCTATTGAAAGGAGAATAAGGAGTTTTAAGAAATTTGAGTAAGAATCATATAAGAATTCAATTCTACCATCCTCAAGGACAATGTCTAACTCAATGAAGGGAGAAAACAAATTAGAAGGAACATCCAACTACAGGGCATGGAAGAAGAGGATAGACCTCATCCTCGAGAAGAATAAAGTATTGGATTTAGTCAAAGGAAAAGTAAAGAAGCCTACTAATGAGTCAAGTGATGCAGAAAAGGAAAAGTTCAGGGAAATAAAAATATTGGCCATGACACTAATGGTGGATGGAATAAAGGATAATCTCATTTCATAGAATCCAAAATAGATTATGCTCAAGATATGTATGAGGCATTATCAAATTATTCACTATCAAAAATCTTGGTCAAATAGAAAGTCTTAAGAATGAACTGAGATCTATAAATATGATAAAGGAAGACATTGTGGCATCCTTCTTTGTAATCATAGCTAGGTTAAGAGATGAACTCCAAGAAATTGATGAGATATTACCAGAAAAGGAGCTTGTAATCACTGCACTTCTAGCATTGTTGTAATATTCCAAATAGAAATTTTACAGAGATAATCAAAGACATGCACAAAAAACACAACACAATAAATTTCAGCAAACACCCATGAACAGAAAAATGCTTCGGAACACCCAAAATGGCCAATTTTTATTATAAATAAATTGTTGGAGTACAATAAAATTGGAAGGAGTGTGCCTGGTTTTTCTCAAGGCAAGCTACAAGCCCCAAGTGATCAATCTCCCAATGCCCAATTGCTGCAATAGATTGTCCATCCAGAAATCTGCGTTGGCCCAATTTTTTTCCCTGTTAGCTAACTTGGAAACCTGATTTGGCCCCTCAAAACTGCCCAGAAATTTCTATAAATTTGGGGATGTGATCCTTGTCAAGAAACCAGAAAAACCCAGAAAGGGTTTTCTCTGGTTTTGACCCTCCAAATTCGACCCCAAATAGCTTGGCCCTCCTCAAATACCAGAATGCTTCACTTATCGCTGAAAATGATGAATTGTTGCTCCAAAATTATAACAATATCCCCACATTATTCCTCCAAATGAAATCCTAACAACTCAGCCCCTAAATCCTCTAATTGACACTCCACACAACAATCACCCAAGAGAACTGCGTAGGCATGTGAGAGATGGTGCAATAGCAACCTTCAACAATCCATACAATAATAAGGGGTTGAATATTATGTACTCAAGGATGCTCATATCGCCTTGAAATTGTAGCCACAGAGTCCTCTCCAAAACCCCATAAATACCCAGAAAGGGTTTGGTCCAACTCCAAGCTAAAACTGAGCCCACCAATTGACACAGATTCCCCAGCAAACCAGCGATTTGCCCTACTATAAGAATGAGGATTTCAGGTCCGAATATTGCCTAGAAATTTATATAAAATTAGCTAGAGACTTCTCTCAATAAACCCTCAAAAACCTAAAAAGGGTTTGCATTGAATCCAATGTGCCCCGGTGACCCCAAGAAATGTGTATGGTTCTAACTAGTTGGAAAAACCCCTGTAGAAATAATTTTGTTGTAGAAGGCCAATCAATTACTGGAAAAATATCCTCCAGCCCCGGCAAATCACTCCTCCAAGCCTCTTTATTTATCCTTAGCCTAAACTCTCCAAATCTCCTTGTCAAAATGCCTGCGCAGTAGCTATCCAGAAACCCCTGAATGGATAAATTCGGCCCTCCATAATGCAGCACTCTCAGCCATGCAAATCACCAAGGAAAAACTCGCCCTCTCTATGGATAAATATATGAAAAATTCTCTGGCCAAAACTTTGTTGTTTTCCACCACCTCTCAGCCTCTTCAAATTTCCTTCTATGCCCTAAGAGAAGCATGCTCCAGCTGGAAATGGTCTGCAATGTATCTCCTAGAGAAGCCCTAAGATGGACTCCTTACTCCCCTAGGGCGACACTCGAAGTTCACCGAAGTTAGAGGTGGAATTTCCACTCAGAAATCCCTTGTGATGAACAACACGGTTGTCTTGGCTAAGCAGCTCAAGAGAACCAATGTTGAAATTGTAAAATGACCAAAGATAATCCACAAAATGAGTCCATCTTCCTTTTATAATTTCTCCTCATGCCTCTAGACTTCTTTTATATTATTTTATTGGTGGGGGCCATTTTCCACTAAGTCACTTTTGCCACCATTTAATAAAATAATAATTTCCCGCTATTATCCGATAAAATAATACTAGCCACCTTTCTCCAATAATATTTTCCCCTTTTTAATTAATATTACTAAAATTGGGTAAAATTCGTCGGTGACTCCCATGCTCACAAAATTGGGGATATTACAGTCCTCCCCGCCAAAAATTGCTTTCCTCGAGCAATGCTCGAACAAGCACTCTCTCTCTGCTGATCAAAGTGTCACTACAAATAATATCGGGGTCCCAAATGTGCCATTAAGTCATCCCGAATCCCTGCGACATCCTATCATAAATGAATCCCTTAATACCAGGGTCCCATGATAATCTCAAAAATATGCCACCATGTCGACTCTGCGCCACTCTAATTACAACTGGATGCCCATTATGCACACACTGTATCCTCCTCTCCTGGAACCCAATAGTGAAATACTGACAAATGTCAAATACATCCTTCCCAGGCATCTCCATGATGCCAAAGCCTACCCATCCAAAGGTAGCCCCGAACCTGTGCAGCAATAGGGAAATCCAAACTCGCCATATGATGAATGTCTCCGCAAACCCCCATGTGTCAACTGAAGAGTGAACTAGATCACTCTTTGTCATGAATCTGCTCATCATGAGACAAAGTGATATATCAAACAACTGAATCCTCGGATCCCATAGCTAGACCTATTGCGACATAGCTCTGACAGTTGTTGGAATCCATCTGTCCCTCATCTCTAGTCCATGTATGCAATCAATATATATGCTCCATATATCATGAACTAATATGATGCATACCAAACTTCCTTGTTCCTGCCACTGCATATTACTGATGACCGTTGAAAACTTCATGTGCCTAGTTGTTATAATCTCCCAAGTTGGAGATTGTTGGGTCTTTTTTTTTCTTTTTTCTTTTTTTTTTTCAATTGTGTTGGATCCTTGTTCCTAATGAGGCGGAAACGTTGCCCATTTAATCTCCATTAGGGGGTCTAGGAGGGGCGACGATGGATGATCTGACGATAATTTCTTAATTTTGTAGACAACCTGAATTGTTCATCAGGTGGATAATCTGATAGTAGAAGTTATGTTAATTTAGGGTTTTTTTTACCCTAGAAGGCAACCCTCAGTGTATATGAGGGAATTGTATTGTGGATATGTATGTGTATGATTATTCTGAGTGAGAGAGAGAGAGAGGTTGTGTGACAAAGAAGATGAAATTACAGCAGATCTGATGTAAGATGTATCTCTTCATTTTGCTGGACAATATAAAAGGAAAGATTGGTTGTTTCTCCGTGGACATAGCCCAAATTGGATGAACCACATATATTTGTGTTTCTCTTGTTTTATGTGTTTTTATATTTATGTTTCTACAATATTTTGTGTATTTCATTGCTCTGTTAATTAATTTATAACATGAACAACATATTTGATGAAACCAACCTAAATTGTGCTTATGTTTTTGCTTGGGGTTAGCTTATCACCAATACTTGGTTATTTGTAATGTGATCTAGCAATGCTTGTAAGGTATGTATCTATATATTCGATTATGATGAATATGAGATGTTTGATTCTAGTTATTATACTGGAAGACACTTACATACCGAGTATGTCACCATACCAATGTCGTTGTTTCCTTTAAAATTATGTAGGAAACTAGTGTCTAATGGAAGTACCACTAAGAAAGCCTTGGGTCTGCTGCAAGAATCGAATGTATAAGGGAGCGAAACCACCGAGAAAACTCACAGTGTTTAATCTGCAAGAATTGAATGTACCAAATGTATAAGGGAGCAGAGCCACCAAGAAAAATCATAGTCTATGTGTATTATATTTTTTTCTTTTAACATGTATCACCGTCGAATATTCGACAACATAGAAAGGTCATTGAATATTCGACAACTACCAGTCAGATTACTCATCAAAAATTCGATGACCAAAATGAAGGATGGAAGCATCGGTATCTTAACACTCTTATTGCATAGAAATCTTGTTGGTCACATATCTGGCGCTTCACCATCAGCTTTAAAGTGTCAAAGCGACAACACTCCTCTCACACAATTTACTTATGCCATCGATTACCCAACACTTCAATGTTGGTTTGTTCCGTCGAACAAAACAACCTATGTGTCGAATATCTGACGCCTTACTGTCAGCCTGAAAGCGTTGGAACGAAAAAACTTATGTCGCAAAATTTACTTATGTCGTTGATTACCCGACGCCTCAATGTCAGTTTGTTCTGTCGGAAAAAATGACCTATGCCGAATATTCATTGCTTCAATGTTGGCTTGAAAGATTCATATTTACAACACTTCTATCACACAATTTACTTATGTTTTTTTATTACCTAACGCCTCAACGTCGGTTTGTTCCATCAGGTAACTAAATTGTTTACTATTCGACAGAATTCCTGCAACGATTTCATAAGCACCAATGTGTTAGATAGTCGATGCCAATAAGTCACATATCCAACTAATAGCCATCGGATTTTGGCCCCATTTGTGCTAGTGCACCTGCCATTTAACAGATGTACCATGGACCTGTCACTCCCTTAGAGGTTGAAACCACCTAATAGCGTCCTTTATTAACCTCTCTTGTCGAGCAAGGTAACACATGTACTTTCTAAAACCCATTTGGAAGGGCATGCCATTATGAAGTGTACACTTTTTCCCTTGATTAGCAAGCTTATATACTCAATTATCATAATGAATTATTGTACTAGAAGGTGAGGATATGCATTGAATCTTATACAAGATTGCATATGGGTCTTCATCTTGGACTTGGTCTCCTTGTACGAGATCCAATCTCTCCAGAAGATCATAATGGCACTTGTAGGGTGAGTGTTGAGAGTCATGGGCCTCCACCACAGCAGAGCATTGATTTCCACATCATGGGATTCTTCAGTGCCACACATTGTTTACTCATGCCCCAGCCATATAGAGATGATGATGCACTTGGACCATGTTTCCCAAACAACTATACGCTTGCACCCAGCACTTGGAAAATCATCTAAGTCCCAGATCATCGTCTATCCCTCACAGATGGATCATTGGCTTGTTATTGAGCCACTGGAGACCCATGAGATCATTGATTGTGCCCCACAACCACTTGGAAGCACCATAGGATGTTTTGCTTGGAAATAAAGGGGACACCCCCTAGATCATCATTTTGGGAGCCCTCCTCCTCATCATAGCACATTGAGGACTCATCTTGGCATTCCAACAGTCGTTTACACCATTATATTATAATTTTGGCCTCGCTAGGAAGGCTCGTTTTACACATGTGAGCTATTTGGTGGGGTTGTCACCAAAGTTATTGTTATTTGTACATTAAAATAATAATTAGGGGCTTAATTAGGATAATTAGACCATTCAAACTTGTGAGAGGCTCATATAAATTGAAGAGATCCTCATTTTGTAACTCATCATCACTTGGATTTGGGTTCTCTCCCTAAAAGAGAATATGGACCTGCAGTAGAGGATATAATTTGGATGTTTCTTGATGAATTATGATGTTTGGGTATTTTTGCTAGCATTCTTAGAGCTTGTTTTTGGAAATTTGTGGATGGATATACTCTTTTTTGTCTTGTAAGTACAACTTTGATGCTATATTTTGTCTCTCATAAATGTTTTAATGCATGGAATACTTTTTCATGGTGAATAATGTGCCCAAATTAATGTGAATTATTGGAAGCATTGAACTATTGAATATTTTGCATGTGTAGACTCATTGGACAAATAATGAATGAATGTTCCTAGAGGATTGATTGAATTTTCATCCTCGAAAATCCATAAAATTTTCATTGAAGTATAGAAGACTAGAGGTTATTTTGTTGTTGCTGCAATCTAGGGTAGTGAAATTTCCTTCTAGGTCTCCTTGAAGACAAAAATATAATTTCATGGTTTATCTCGACTCCATATCTCCCAATAGGAAGGCACTGGGTCTAGGATCCTTGGTGATCACATTATAATTGAAAATCATTCATTTTTTACCTCTCTCTAATCCATGTCCTTCTAAGGATAAGGAGATTTTATAGGGATTGGTGTGAAATTTTAGGGACAAGGAATCTTGGGATTTCATCCAGACAAAGTTCCTCATTTGTCTCCTCTAGGAATCCTCTAGTTTTTAATGAATTCTGATGATGGAATTTCAAATAAATTGGTGCCCTAGCTATCACACCAACTGGGAATCCTAGAAGTTAATCCTTCAACTCATGGATTTCTTGAAGGTTTATGCTTAACTAATTATTGAAGTATATCATACGAAAAATTTTCTCTTAATTCTCTTAACCTTGGATGAACTCTTACCTAATCAAATTTCTCAACCTGAGGTCTTGTATAACATTTCTTTCAAGGGATTTTTCGCGGAAAGTATTACTAGCTCCTCCCAAAGCTCACACTTTAATTGAACCTTTCCATTGAATGAGCCATCCTTGCGTCACTTTGAACCCTATCATACACATATTAATCACAAGTGAGGGATACTGGGACTCCTCCCATTAGTGAAAATCCGAGAAGAGAAGGGGACACAGGTTATGTTGATAGTGAGCCTTTGTCCCAAATTGTTGTTGAGCCTTCCAGCTTTAGCCTACAAATTGGGCCTGCTAGTTTTTGCAACAACAGACACCTCATTCCACATGATGGGTAGACCATATAATCCATCTCAGAGAGCATGATGACTCTGTAGATGTAGCGTTGCAAAGTCTTGGCAAAGTGTTGGACCCTTTGATGACTTTAGTAGTTGAGATACATCCCATAGCATCTCGAAGAGCGAGAATGATAGGCTTCTCTTTCCTAGAATGGAGGATTCTTAATGATGTACCAATGGACCCAACATGGTCCCAAGCTAACCTTGACACTACTTGATGGGCATGCCATGATCTAAGGCCCATATGAAGATGATCATCCTTTGGATGATTAAGGACAGATTTTTTATTTTTGCATCTAATGGAGGCCTAATGTTGGAGAGAGGAAGCACTACATTTCTCATATGATGCCCATGGAGATGATGTGGGCACCCATGACTAGATTTTGGACCCTTAGTGCTACTTTGACTCGTGATTTGGGAATTTTCTTCAAACGGAGGATGATCATGATGCTTGGAGACATTTTTAGCCTTGTCATTGCCTTCATGGAGCATTTGGAGCCTAAAAAGGGCATGACATCATCATATTTTTTTACCTATGGCTCAAATGTGTGGGTTTATAATGGGAAAATTATGATGTAAAGCTAGTGGGTTGGCTTGTAACCCTAATTTACTTTTTATACACTCAATCAAACTTTTGTACAGGATTCTTAGATAGAAATTAAGTGAGGTAGACCTCATAAATAAGAGGTCACCTCACTCATTTTTTCATCATCACTTGTGGAGAATAGGGCCTCTTAGATATTTCATCTTAGCTTGTTGTTTATCACTACTTTGTGGAGATGTGATTTTTGTGGATATTTGACTACTGTAAACTAGTGCTTGTTATGGAGAAATCATTTTTGGATAAATAAAGCTTGTTTTTTGGATATATTGTGACTACCTTATTGTTGAATATCTTTCATAATTATTGCAATTAATGTTGCTAGTTTTTTCTGTTTTATGTCTAAATTCTTATGCTTATATGAATTACTTGGTTAATTTTGCATGCTTTAATTTTGTATCCTTGAACATCCCTATAGAACTTCCTAGAGCGATTTTCTCACTAGTTAATTTATCCCCTCTTAAAGTGATAATTAGGGTTAGCAAGTGAAAACCTAGGGTTTCCCCCTTTACTCCCTTCAAGGATTTGATATTTTGTGGTTAAGTTCCCTTAATACTCCATCTCCCAAGCTGATAGAAGGCACTAGCATCCATATTGATGGTCAAAAATAAAAAAAAAAACTTCAAAATATCTTCTTTTTCTTCTCTTCCTAAAATATCAGCTTTGAATTTTTGGCCCTAAAATTTCAACCCCTAAAATTTCTAACTCCCAAAATTTCAACCCTAGAATTTTCATCCCTAAAGTTTCAGGCCTTGAAAAATCCATCCTTGAAATTTTCATCCATAAAATTTCGGGTCCCAAAAATTCAGCCCTTGAAGGAAACCTGGTAGGGCCAGCGTTTGAGGTTGAATTCAACTAGTGATTGAGCATTAGGTTGGTTGGAGATTGTTTCACTTTGTTGAGCCTTAAATGCCAAAATCTAGTATTTGCATGGTTGGAAGTACTTCCTTAGGGCTAATGCGATCAACCCTAGGAAATTCTAGGGCTAGAAAAACCTTAATTCAGCACCAAGGCTTCAAATTAGGCTCAACTGAAGATTTTTGGATATTGTTATTGATTATATCATTATAGAAAACCTTTTATCTCTCCTTTTATGCCTAGTTGCATTATTTTTTATTCATATATCATAAACCCATTGGTTGCAAGTCCTTTATAGGTTGCTTCTAAGGTACGTTACTCCTTGTCTTGTAGAATCAAGTTGTGTCCTTAGTTCGAGTATCTTGGATAAGCCTAATCAATTTTCACCATTGAACCCTAAACCAAGAATATCCTTAAGGTGACCTTACACTGGGAGCCTCCCATGTAGTGAAACTTCACTAAAAATTAGATGGTGGGTTGCTAAGGTAACAGTGGCATCCACCTCATTGTTGTGTCATGATATTGTCTTTTCCTTGTGAGGAAACTCAACAAACTTGCGATATTTTGAGGCAACGGTAACATATCAATATTCCTCCTTGTATAAGCACTTCCCCTAATGCACATCCACTGGAATTTATCTCCAATTCAAATTGTTATTGTAAATGGTTATTGATCTTCTTCTTCAAGGGTTCTAATGCTCATTGTTGCAGCTTACCCCAATGAAATATCCTCCCCTTGCTAGTAATGGCGTGAAATGGTGTTTCTAATGCAATAAAGTTTATAATTAATTTCATCAAATATTGATTTTCTCCCATAAAACTTCCAACCTCTATCAAGCTAGTGGAAATAGGCCATTGTCATATGGTTGTGATCTTGTCCAAATTGACCCATAACTCTCCTCCATTAAGCATGTGTCAAGATATATCAAGGACTCCTTCCCCAACTCTTCTTCAAATTTGCAATCCACATATTCTTCTTTAATGTTTCTAGCACCTACATCACACACGAGATGTTCCCTTGCCAAGTATTACTAAAAATTGATATGTCATCCAAATGCATTATTATAAATGAGTCAATAAAAAGATGTAACACATTACTCATCAATATCATGAAAGTTGCAAATTCATTACATAAAACTAAAAGGCGTCACTAACTATTTATACAAACCTTGTTACATTTTGAATATTGTTTTCCACACATCTTCTTTGACTCTTATTTGATGGTAACTTGATTTGAGGTCCAACTTGGTGAAGAGCTTGGCTTATTACAGTTTATCCAAAAAATCATCATCCTTGGCAAGGGATATCTATTTTTTAATTTGATTTTGTTCAAGGCACGGTAGCCAATGCACATCCTCCAGCATCCATCCTTTGGCACCAAGATGATGGGTGAACCACACTGTAATGTGCTAGGCCTAATGATCCATTAACTATGTTGCACGAAACTTCTAGGAACCTGGAGTTTTGGGTTGTACCCATATCTGAAACTCCGAAACTCCACTAAAACTCGATCATCATATAATCATCTGTGAGAGTTAATATAGACTTGGTTTTGCTTCTAAATTGTCAGCTATGCATCTTATTCCCCTTTTTCTTGCAAGGTAATGTGTTATTCATTTATATATGTGTGAGTGTGTGACATTTCATCCGACGTTTCGGTTGACACTTCCATTTTTGGGAGGTGGCGTTTCTAAACGTACCCATTTCGCAAAGTTTGAAATGTTTTGGGATTTCATGCAACTTATCCCATTACTCTTGTAGTTCTTGCAATTGTTTCTTTACTTCATCTGTTTCAATGATACCTATACAACTGAATGTGTGGCAATGGTGACTCCAGCAACAACTAAATCTCATGCTCAACATCTCCCTTGGGTGACAACACTTCAAGTTCTTGTAACACCTCCTTGTGGGCTTCAATCAATAGTTATAATTACTAGCATGCTTTGCACTACATCCTTCCAAGGATGCCTTCATCTCAATTTCACTACTTTATCCTTGTTGCTTTCCTCCTCTCAAAATCTAAATAGACCTTTTTGTGCTACCAATGATTCTCCTTGCTTGATGAGCATTGATCAACGAGAATTTGGCTTTTTCCTTGTGTGCACTTATTGCATATGCCTTCCCATCTTTGATAAGCCTATATTGGGTTTCTCTCCTCCTAAAGATGGAATCTCTTATGTACAACTATGGGCTCCTCGAGATGACTCCACACACATCCAATGGAACCATATCTACTATTGCTTCATCCATGAAGCTTTGGTTGATGGACGACTTGAATCTACATTGTTTGTCCAATCTCAACTCTAGGTTTTGTCTTATCTAGCCTGGGGGGGTTGGTTGCAAATGGTCAAGAATATTTAAGCCAACCTTCTCAACCCATTGTGTAGAGATCAAATTGGATTGTGAACCACGAACAAACAAGAAACCTACTTTACTTTGTTTTATGTGGATCTTGATGCCAAACAATGTTGTCATCTCCAACTCTTTCTTGCAACTACAACCAACCAATGTCACTTCCTTCTAAAGAGTAGTAGTACCAGTCTTCCCTTCCAAGTCAAAGGTATTGTCCACCCTCTCCTCAACATCAACAATGATCAAATCCTTCTCTTTCCTCTTCTAAAAAATGGTTGTGGTGCTCTTCAAAGTGAAATTTCTAGCGATGTTCTTCATTGTGCCCCTTTTTTCTCACAAGCCCTACATTGCTTGATGAAAGGGATTGCTTCTTACGATTGTTGGCACAATATGCTCGTTAGTGCACTTCTTCCTCTTCTTCTTCTTCTATTCTTTATTCATTGCTCTTATGGTTCTATTTTCTTATGCATGCCAAACTATTGCTTCTACTCGTGTGCTTCAAGGTATTGTGCATGAACACTTGCTTCATCAATTGTCTTAGGCTTAACAACATTAAATTGTCACCAAAAAATTTGAGGAAGTAGTGCTCCCAAATACTTGATCAACATATATGGACTTTTGAGAGGGACAACCAATTGTATAGCTCTCCCAAAACATTGTATTGAACTTCTGAACTCATTGTCCATGCCTTTGTCTGAAGTAGGAAATCTCTTGGTGCTCTTCATATCTAGTTGTTTAGAGCTAATATTTGATCATATCCTTGAACACCTCCCAATATGTCACAGATGTTTCATTTCATAGTGGTTTCCATGTTGCATCACTCTCCCACCATGCCAAAGCATGGCCTTCAAGCTTTAATATGGAAAATGCAATCCTTTGTTTTTTAATGATTTCATGTACACTAAAGTACACCTCCATCTGTTGTAGCCACAAGTTCAACTTGATTGGCATCAAATTTTCTTGAATAAATCTTGATGTCCATTTTGCCTCTACACAAAAGGTACCTACATTTTGATAGCATCGTAATTTCTATCTCAATTTTGAGATCTAGCTCTAGTTCCTCCATTTTCTTAGCATCTTATGGGTTAGCCTTGTGTTCTCCATGTTCAATAAATGTTGAAGGTGTGTCCCTACCCTTCGCTACTATCAATGATGTTACCATCCTTTTAATGTGGCAATGTTCTACTATAACCAATTCAACCTAACCCTAATATCTTCTTCTTCATCTCCAAAAATGACTCATTGTTGTTGGTCATCTATGCCTCTGAAGGCATGTTTACAAAGCTTGCCCAATTCTCTTGGAGTCACTGTGAGGGTTTACCATACATATCTTTCCAAGTATATTCAAACTTGGGTTTTTATACCATATGATCCATAAACAATAGGCTTATAGCCTATCTATTTCACCAACATTAGTTCCAAAGAAATTATAATCACCTCCAACTCTTGCAAATGCCTTCAATGAGAGATGTAGAGTTTATTATAAATTTCTACAACTAGCATGTCATCAAATTGTTCTTCTATGTAATATACATAAACAAATCAACTCAACTCAATGAAATTTTACTTGCTCTTATCAGTTGAGTGTATCCAAGCTTCAACTTACGTTTTCCACACAAATGATGCTCTATGATATTTTATATTTATATTCCTATTCAATTTAATCACTACTCAAATGAAACTTATATGAGATAGCATTCCTTTAAGGCATTAGGAAGAATAGCCATTACCCAAATCATATGAAAACATTGCATATTGGTGTGGAAATAAGACAACCCATTACATGTCAAACTAACACATATAAACCAAGTAATGTATGGCATCCACATTGTACGAATGCGAAGAAGCAACAATCCAGTTCTAAATTATCTAGTGAAATCTATGGTACAGTTCCCCAACCACTAACTATCTAACAAAGCTCTTTCTACGCCAAGAACTGATCCCCTATCCTCTTGCAGATGGAGGTACGCTTCCACACAACATATGGCCCATGCAGTCTATATAGCCCTCAACTCACCTCCAATATTTACATATGTCTTCACAGGTTCATCTCTTGCTACATATGACCATGGGGAAGCAGTTGAAGTTTTGTAGATGGAGGTAGGCTTCCACACAACATATGGCCTATGCCTATATAGCCCTCAACCCACCTCCAATAGTTGCATATACCTTCACATGTTCATCTCTTGCTACATATGACCGTAGGGAAGAAGTTGAAGTTGTGTATCATTGTGGGGATGAACCTTAACTATGTGTGGATTGACACTCCCCCAACCTTTGCTAGCAAAATTTAGTAACTATCTAGAATAGTGCAACAACCAAATATTAGTGTAGATCTCCAATCTCAAAAGTAAACCAATGATAGAGGATAGAGAGCTATTTCTACTCTTTAAATACTAGAAAGAATGAGTCTATGAAGCTAAATACAAAGTTGCAATACAAAATGAACCCATGCCCCATTAAAACACGGTTGCTTCCATTTAGACTCAAATGTAAAACTAGCTCAATATTATAACACAGAAAATTCATCACACGAACACAATGTCTCCCTTAAAAACCCAAATGGTAAAAGAAACATTATATTGGCTTCAACCAAACTCTTTATTTCTTAGCGATGTACAGGTTGCAGTGTCCTTTCCCTCTTTAGTCCGTCCTCAGTGTTCATGTGGGAATTTGGGCTACAATTTCTTCCATATTAAGCCAAAGAATCCTTCTTCTTTTGTGAAGCAAAAGTAAATAGGAGAATAGCTCAACTGGAATTGAAGCTAAAAGGCCAAGCCTCCCCAACTCTTTCACTTCCCCAAGTTCAATGTGCTTCTCCTCTCGTGTATTTTCCAATTACATTTGAGGGACCGTCTCATGTTTTTATTTATTTAATGCACAATTTCTTTTTCTTTTTCTTTTTTTCTTCACTTTATTTCAACACATATGTTTCATTCATTTACACTCTCAATGCATACATTGAGAGTACTATGTTAATGCAAGTGGAACTGTCTCATGTTTTTATTTATTTAATACACAATTTGTTATTCTTTTTCCATTTTTTCAATACATTTTTTTCATTCATTCTCAATGCTTACATTGAGAGTACTATGTTAGTGCAAGCGTGGACATCAATTATGATGGCATGGAGCCCTTTATGCTATCAACATTGTCTCCGACCTCATCCATAGTGTTGAAACTTATCTGTGTTGATATTTGTAGAACTCGGGCCGATAGCCCATCGTGTTCTATAGATTCAATTCGAATCAAAAGCGAGATTAATCCTAATTTACATAGATCTTGTGGAAGGAAATATGAATGAAGAACCTCTCAAGCAACAAGTTGGGTACCTTTGAGAACATCACCATCAAGAACCCAAAATCTGGTAGAAAAATGTTTTGCCAAAGGAAAGAAAAATTTTGTCCATTAACATTTGGCCGTATGGCTTCCTTATCGAGCTGAAATGGTGGAAAGGTAGCAAAACAAGGCACTTTTGGTGACCCAAATTTGTGGGTTCTAGAATGGTGCAAGTGGCTATGGAGCAAACCACTATAAATATTTGATTTGAACTTGTGATTCAAACAACAGCTTTAGATTGGTCTTTAGGTTGGTCAACATAGCGGTAGTCTTCTCTAAATCAGTTGTGGTTGTTAAATTTCCACGAAACTCTGTAACTACATAGATGAATAACTGAAAAATAGGCAACTGAAAACTGAAACCAAATTTACTTTCACCAAGATACAGAGTTTCTTACAAATTAGAAGCAGCAGAATAAAAACACCATAGATAAAAAACACATCACACAAATTGACACGTTTGTTTACTCAGGAAACCCAACAGAAGAACCTGTTATCCTTGTTGACGCATTTTATTGATAGTTCTTGAGCAATTGGATCTATTACAAACCAATATGTCTCTGAGAAAGTGTCTTCCTTCTTCTCACAATCTCAACTAATACAATTGATCTCATCTTGCCTTGATCATTGCTCCATCTTGGCCCTCTAGCATGCAATTGTTCCCCTGTTGCCTCCTTGACTTGCCCTGCGTCTTGGCGGACCCCGACTCCTTGATCTTTGCGCACTAGCAGCCACCTAAATCCTTGCAAAAATCCTCCTATTTACTAGCGCAAGCCTAGCTCCTATTTTGTAGTGCAAATCCTCCTATTCTCTTGCACACTTGTGGTCTCCTATTTCTTAGGACACAAGCTCATGAATCTGCGAACAATCTTCCTAAATCCTTGCACACTTGTGAGCTCGTATTTCTTAGGACATGAGCTTCAAATATGCACTCTCCACAACCAAAGATGATCTTACAAACTCGTGAACTGTCTTGTCTCACAACCTTGTGTACAAAACTTATGATTTCCTATGCCTTCATCCTCCACTTTATAGACCCAATTCGAACATGGAAGGAGGCCCAGTTTTATTTTAGAAGTCGAATTTTGATTGAGAGCTAACTAAGAGTTCTTCTCATCCTTACTCCAATCAACATTGGAGTTCTTAACTTGTTCTCTCTCCAATCAACACTGGAGACTAACTCACTCTAACTGAACATGTAACTGCCACCTCGTTCTGTAATCAAATTGACAAAGACTCCACTTAACTTAAGCTCCAACTCTACGCATGCCAACTTGATTATTCCAGTAAACTGGAAATAAATTCATCCTAACTGAAGTCTAACTCATGAGCTCACACTTATACTAAGAGAAGGGCAAATCAAGGCCTTCACTGGCTAAGGCACAAGCCAAAAGACCTTTACTCGCTACATTTTCAACAGTGGTAGACACCAAATGAGAAATTTGATAATGTTCATTAAGTTTGATGGCTTGCTCAAATCTCAGTCAGGACACTCATTTATAGCTTTTGGAGATCATTTAACAACTTTCTTTGAAAATATAGTTCTTCATCCAGAGAAAGCATGGGAGAAGTTTACAGAGCACTTTCTCAAGAAAACAGTCGTCTCTCATTACTTCTCTGAGGATTTTCATCTTGCTTCATCTAGACTCTTATCAATTTCGACAACCCAATCCACACTACCAGCAGAACGTCCTTAGGTCAGTGCTGAAGATATTGTTTGCCAATGACTCCCACAATAGGTATGGCTATTTTATTTTTAATAGGATTTCTAAGACAACTAAAAATGATAACATTTTATATGTAATTCGGAAGTCAATACCAAGCTTGTGATACTCCCTAGCTTGCATACTGCAGAATAGGTTTAAATTATCTCTTGAAATTAAGTAGCGCCTCAGCCAGCTTTATAATGTTTTGCTTTTAAATAATATTCACTTTCACAGTGAAAAAATACATTGCAGTGTGCCATAAAATCCATGTAACACCCATGCAAATAGCTCTATCTTGCAATAATGAAATCATAAATACTACTGTAAACATCAATAGCAATAGACTTATGCTATGTAAGAACAAGGTCATCTAAAAATAATTTATCAATCTGCCATGCTTGATGCATCTAGAATAGCTATCAAGATATCTTCCTAAATTTTCAAAAGAATAAACGTGGAATCCATGTATAGACACAAGCATCAATACATGTTGGAAGATGGTGAAACTTTCAAATCATTTATGCAAAGTGGTGAATATGGGGATTAAGATGATGCTCGCCATTTTGAGAGAGACATCACCCATACAAGTACATCCACTGACCGTTTTTAGATGCTAGTCCCATTAAGGACGACTGAAACCAATGACAGGAAAAATGAGTTTTGTTGGGAAGGCGAGTATGGAGTTTGGCATGAACTCTTAGGAGTTTGTCAATGGCAGTGATCATCCATCTACAACATCAATTTTCTCATTCTACTTTCCATCATTCCGTTCAAAATTTTCAACCTCCAACATTAATCTTTGAAGGGTATTAAGCTTTTTTAAATCCCAAAAGCTACCTAGTAGCAAGACTCTGGACACTTAATTTCCCCAAAGATCAATCTCCTCTTTCCACGATGTTCCATTTTAAAGGAAACCTTTCCCCTTGCAAAAATCTCTCCGAACATTTCACGTAGTGAAAGTTGAATACATTTGTCATTACAAGTAACTTCAATGCTCCACATTTATAATATCAAAAGTTATTATAGTCCTATTAGAGGGTATTTTTTATAGTTTCAATTCGCTTTTTCTTACATTTGAGAAGCAAGCACATGACAGCTGTCTTGCACAATAATGGATATGAGGATATCCTACATTACTAACATTTCAATCAGATCCATTTTCAGAATCATAGATCCTTTGCTTCATAGTAACTTCTAGAAAACCAGAAGGGCCCCGGAGACTCATTTTATTGTGTATATACACAAACGTAGTTGTACGTTTCTCACAGATTGACATGTACAACACCATTTTGATAGCATGTACAACACCACAGAGTTCCCATCTAGGAACAGGATCTCCAAAAGAATTACGTTACAGAGAATATGAAAGACATCCATCAACATGGATTACAAACAAACAGGATTTATACAAACGGCTACAGCTACATCTGGAGTTGATACATACAGATAGCCAAGAACAGGCACCAAAAGAGCCTATCATGCCTTTGCTCAGATACCAAGAAGAAAGAAAACCATCCCAATCTATTCATCGCTGCTTCTCTGCATCACACTGTCACTGCGAACTTGGCAGTGGATCACCACAAATGGAAACTTGTGATCAAGATTTATCACATCCTGTCCTGTCCACAGCCTCCTTGTTTTAACTTGCTAGTTCAAAGATCTCCACTTTTTTCGTGATTGTTTCTTCAAGGGATTAATGCAGAGAAGAAAGTTGAACAGTGAACACTATCCAAACAACAGAACTTCGCTCAAACCATATCTCAGTTCCTATTTTCAGGCAAGAATAAGTAGCGAAACCTTAAATCAAATGGTGTTATGGCATAACTCCGAGAGCCAAGGAACCGTTGTCTTCTCTGCGTAAAGCAATTTTGCACCACAGCTGCCTGGGATGGAGAAAGAAACTGACATATCCAATCTACTAGCTCATTCTCCTCAATCACTCCCTTTGCAAAACAGTGAAGCAGCTTTGGCACAAGTAATTTCCCTTTGCTGCTTATACCAACAGATGCACAAACATAATCATGCAATGCATGGTGCAGATCTTCGTGTACTTTCTCAGCTGTAAATATTCGCACCTGTATACAAGATGGAAAGTTCATGAGACAGTAAAATGGCAAAAATAAAATGTTTCCTCTGATATTAAAATAAATAAAAACTATAATAATTAAAATTTAATAGAATAAAATAAAATAAACTCTAGAAAAACTGAAAATGAACGAATTCTGAAATGCTGAAAGGTATATTAGTCCAGATTCCATAATCTTCTTGCAATCTCTATCATGCCAACAACAATAATTGAGCTTGTTACCTTAAATTCAGTAAAGTTTTAGCTAAATTATCAGCAAGAGTGGCACACTCGAACACATTGATTTGCTATCAGTATTTATTTTCAATGAAACAATTATGTCATGCTAAACCGACAAGATATAGCTGAAGAGCAAGAATTTAAAAACATCTTGGCATAGTTGTTAGATAATAAGCTGACGCGCAACTTGTATAGTAGTAAACGTCAGCTTGCAACACATCCAAATAAAACAACTAAACTAAATACCAGCAGCTGGTTTTCAATGCATTTATGCAATTAAGATAGAGCCAGGAACTTCTGAAGACCACTTGATGAAAATCTATCAGAAGCATCACTGTTGACAGTAGAGTGCATATTCCCAACTCCCCTATTTTATTGTTTTCTTTATGAAAATATCCCGTTTTTCCAACTTCTGCAGGAATTTTGATTCTATCCCCAAGTGTATACTCGTTGATTTCTTATGCTAGTAGCCCTTCCTTGTGATGGTCATGCAAGCACTTCCCATGTCCTTGCTGGGCTACATCCCCTGGATTGAGCACCTCCTCCTTGTAGAGATATTGACACCACCAAGGTCTAGATAAAAGTATATATATATCAATCATTTTACAGCCTGCCACCTCAGTGTTCTACCTTAAGCTGATACCATCCACAATGTCCATTTCAGTTTCACACATCAATGGAATACTACTGACATCCTGTTCAAACACCTGTAACATAGCCTACAATCTTCAAAAAAAAAACACGCCCAATTAAACTAATACAGATATGCCAATTCCCAAAGTATCATAATACCACACTGTGAAATGATTGTTCATTTGTATGCCTATCAATCAAAGACATGGCAAAAAGAAACCACCAATGAACACTCTGAAGTCTAGAATTTTGTTCCACTAACCCTATTTTGTCTACCTTCTTTGCCTCTGTTCCTGACTCCTAGGTCAACCCCTACAATGAAATCTGGAATTTTGTTCCACTAACCCTATTTTGTCTATCTTCTTTGACTCTGTTCCCGACACCTAGGTTAACCCCTACAATGAAATACTTTGATCATTATGCACTATATTTGTTTCACCATTAACTGACAATCTCGAGACAAACTGAATAAGCAATTTATGGATGGCAACAACTATAGACGTGTCACAAACATCAACTGGTTTGCAATACCAATTTATTAGATTGATATCAATGCTTGTAAGCTGTTATCAACATTAAAACTGAAAGGCTTTCTTAAGAAATAATAAAATAACTTGTCATCAACATAAAACTGAAATGATTAGTCAAAAAAAATAAAGAACTTGTGCATAAGTTTAAACCATACCAAGCATTTCTCTCTGTGACAGAGTGTACTCTCCTCTACCAGAGTCAACTTGCAACATATATAGAGTGTTCCAATTTTTCCCGACTAGGCTAAGTGAAGATATAACAAATAGAAAACAAAGAAGCATCAATATATTCATGAAACCTTTTATCTCAGTTAGGTGAATTACAAATTATGGATATATGTGACCTTCGATAAATTAAACACCAGAATTTATAGATTTCCCAATCACATGAAACTCCTTCCTTTTGTGGCACCTAGGATGGACCAAAATTTTCTGAATCCATCCATCAAAATGCCAAAAGAAGCTTCAAGAGAGATAGCGAGATTTTTCCAAACAACAAAATGCATTTAATTCATCCTAACCACTCCACAAAATTGTTGGCCGAAAATCTCTAATGAGCTAGTCGATAATCCAAGTGATGATGAGTTTCAAATGAGAGAGATACTCTCTTATTTATACAAGACTAATGAGTTCAAATTCCTAAAGAGTAAGCCCCTAAAGTGTCAAATGAGGCGACAAAACCCTCTGTTACAGGCCAACCAAGATAGCTTTAACATTAATTATTATTTTATTTCTCCTTTAGCCCATGTCATTAATGCGAAGTGCACTCCAATGCTAGCGTTAAGGCCTTATGTGCTGAGGATGAGGGTGAGGGCCTCAAAAGTGATGAATAAGAGGGGGATGGCATCCAAATGCTGCAAAACATCTCCAAACCCCATTTTGGGCTCTGTGGGCTCCAAATGGGTCTCATGGGTCTCCAAATGGCTCAAGATCAAGTCGATCATCCATCAATGAGGGCTAGAAGATGGCACATGCCCTCCCATGTCTCCCCGGGAAAGACAAAACCTCCTCTAGGCCCTGGATCAGCTGCTAAGTGCCAAGTGCAATGTGTAGTCGGTTGGGCAACGTGGTCAAAGTGCATCATCATCTTTGTATAACTGGGGCACAAACAAACAATGTGGTGGTGTTGAAGAAGCCCATGGTGTGTCAATCAATTCTCTGCATGGTTGGAGACCCATAGCTCTCAATGCTCACCCTACAAGTGTCATTATGACCCTCGGGAAGGCTTGGATCCTATATAGGAAGGCCAAGTCCAAGATGAAAACCCACCTGCAATCCTTTATAAGATCCAATGCATCTCCTCATCTTCTAATACAATAATTCATTAGCGCAATTGAAAAAGTAAGCTCACTAATCAAGGGAAGAAGTGGACATTTCATAGTGGCATGCCCTTCCAAATTGGCCTTTAGACATGCCCGAATGTTTCCTTCCTTGGCAAGAGAGGTTAATAAAGGACCATATTAGGTGATTTCAACCTCTAAGGGAGTGACAGGTCCATGGTACACCCATCAAATGGCAGGTGTCATATGAAATAGTGATGGAACAGATTGGGGGCAACAGGGGAAGCTCCAAGCCACATGCCATGGTACAAGAGTAGCTATGATGAGGGAGGCCCACACCTTGAGTGTATGAATGTAGGAGAGAGCAAACATGGTATATGAGTTTCCCTGGCCTTTGTTTTTCCACCCTTCTTCATATGACTTTTTCCTTTTATTGATTTTTCTTCATTTTACTGCTCGACGTTGAAGGGGATGAGAGCATGACGTGTAAGATAAAGTTGTGATTACCCCCTTAACGTGGGGTAGTTCATTGCCCACCAGGGGTTGGGACAATCATGGGTTCCTTGATGATGCAAGGGGCACCCATAGGGGCCCTAGGAACCAGGGTGATGGCCATAATGATGGGGGTAGAGCTCATGTTTGACTTTTGCCCACATGCTAAATTTTTATTGTCCTAGCCATCTTTTGCATTTTGTGGTTACATTTCTTGTTGTATGTGGCCATATTATGCTTTTTTCTTTTTAGCTACATCAACCTCTGGGGCATTGTTCCATGTCTGACCCAATGTGTGGACAAGGGAAGGAGGAGGCTAACACCTTGTGGACCCAAATGGGGAGAATGTGAAAAGCGATTATAATGAGCGAAGGAAAGTTAGATATGTGGTATCGAGAAGCAGGACCACGCAACCAAATTCAAGGTTTCCCAAGTAGTGTCACTCCTAAAGCTAACGGCCCATAAAGGAGATCCCATGGGACTAGGATACAAGATTAACCCCCAAAGTTGAGGCAAGGAAACAAGAGTACAACCAAAGGCCTTTCTTTTTGTTGAATCCCCCCACTAATCCATGCCCAAGTGTGCCCAAGAAAAGCAAGCATAAACACCCAATTACATAATGAAAATATTTCATACCTTCCAGGTTGGATGACCCACCTTCAAACATACGATCATGACAAGTGAGCAAGAGCACATGATAGCTAGCTCAAGTGGTGCAGAATAGTAACACATCGAGCTATCAGGTGGCTGCAAGGGGATGATGGTTGTCGGTTGAAGACAAATCTAGGAAAAAAAATAAAAGGGGAAAAAAGAGCATAAAAAAGTAGGAAGACAGACTTATGCAACATAAAGCTAAAACACTTGCTGGGAAACCAAAATAATAAAGGACAAAATACTTCCTAGGAAACCAATATCGAATAATATAGCTAAAACATTCGTTGAACATGCTAACCCAAAAATATAATGAGGATGTTAGCAACTTACCAGTACCAACCCAAGTGAATGTTACAAGTACTAGCTTGAAGCGGAAAAGATTAATGAATAGATAATGCCTAGCTCTGTTGTTAGATATGTTCAATCATGTAGCTTGTGAAGGAATTTTGGAAAGGAGGCAATCAATTCTACCAATTATAGTAAGAAATACCAACAAATTACAACAAAAGGTAAATACACCATCCAGAACACTATTCTTCAAACTATATAAGTGCAAAATATGGATTAGAATAATTTGTCAATCGAGTCTAGCCCTGGTTGTTGTGAGGAGTATTGTCCTCCCCACGCAATTGCAATTCTCACAAGTGACGTGTTGATCTCTTCAATAAGTATATTGTTGTAACAAACTTGAGCCCTATGTTGACAAAGCCCAAATCTTCTACAAAATCCAGTTCATGTAGGGCACCATCCATGGAATGAGTGAAAGTGCCCAGCATGTTTCCCTGGGATGTGTATTTCATGAAAAACGAATATGAATTAGAATCAAAGAAACCAAAATGATGTGTGTGAGCTATGGAGAGAAAATCAGGAGTAAGAACCCTAGCCACTTGGTTCTATTACGGTCTCGACAAGGAGGGGGCTAGGCGGTTGGTCCTTAGCCGCCCACCCCCCTCTTCCATACTAGCTCTTGCCACTCTAGTTCGACAGTGCCTCCATGGTTGTTGTTGATACCTATTGCCTAATGTCGCCTTCAATGGCGAGTCGCTCTGCGTTTTCTTGTTGCTACCTCTTGGTGTGGTGGTTAATTATTGGGGTTTCGTGGTTACGATGAACTTATGCTTATGTTCGTTCAGATGCATGTGGGGAGTTAAGGAAGTGAGTTCATGGCGACTCTCATGCCGCTGTGGACACTGGTTCGCGCCTCTTTCATGTTGAGGTTTGCAAATGTCGCTTCTCATTTGTCGTCGTTTCCTTTGGTGTCGTCAACCACTTGGGGTTTGTCATGGATTTTTGTGGAGCCTTTGCCCGGTTTTTTTATGAAGCCCTACTCTGGGCATGTTTTTTGGGGCTAGCTAGGCAACCTATTCCCAACATTTGGCTAGTTATTTGGCCAGCATTTCATTTTGTTTGGGTTTCTAGCTTGTATATTTTGCACCCTTTGGGGTTTTTTTTTCTAGTTATTTTTGTTGCGCCCAGTGGGGCTTCTTGGCAAGCATGCTTGCTCTGCTTACTTGCTTGGCCTTTTGGCCTTTTTTATGAATAGTCGTGAGGCGGTAATTCTTGTATGCATTCAGCATATGAAAAATGTAACTTTGTTCCTCCTTCGGATGAATAAAATTACAGGTTTCTTTTCTTAGGAAAAAAATTAGGAACCAACATAGGAAAAGAAAGTTAAGCAGAAAACATTATCAGATTCTATAACAGAACATAAATAAGGCATGTAGTGAAGAAGGTATGCAAAAGAATAGGTGGATTTCAAGAAGGCCTTTGAAATGGTCCTTAGAAAAAATTATATATAACAAGTTCACCAAATTAGAGGTTTCCTTGAGACATGTAAAAGCACAAATGATATAACAACTGGCTATCTAATACAACTGAAACTGAAATAGGCATGACCATTGCCTATTATCACAAAAATTTCTTGTAAATTGAAAAGTTGAACTTCGAAAATTTAAAATAGGCAAGTAAAGAAGTATACAAAATAGGGTAATAATCGAACAATGGCTAAAACTCCTAAAAACTTTAAACGGGCAAGAGAAGTACACAAAATAGGGTAACAATTGGACATGGTTAAAACTTAAAAAAATAAATAAACTAGGCAAGTACATACACAAAATAGGGTAACAATTGGACATGGTTAAAACTTTAAAATAATGGAAAGTTTGGCATGCATAAAAGATTTAAAATCCTTGAACTAAAGGCAATAGGTTTCACACACTGCATACCTTCGTTTATGTCATAAGAGACTAACTGATCCTAAAAGAATATTACCTCGCCATAGTTAGAAGTTTGAAAGTTGAGTATCTTTGTTTGGCAGCAACTTTACTCTTATAGAGCGGCACATTCACTCTGTGTTTCCTTGAAGGATAAGGCTGCAAATAGGATCACCCTTGGGAAAGGGTTTTCAGGGTCTCTTCTCACCTATCCATTGACATATACTTTACAAGTGAACCCTACACTACCCAGACTCTTCCCATCGGTGAAAGTTTGTAAAGAGCAGGGAGACTTAGCTGTGGTGACAGTGGACTAAGCCTCCACCGTTGCCCTTAGCCTAGCGATTGCCCTCTTAGGAACCCCTTTAGGTCCCCTGCTGGTTTGAGTGGTAACACTCAGCGCTGACAGGTACATTTGAGGATGAGAATATTTGAGTAATCGAAAGTGGAGCATCAAGACATATGACAAGTGAGCACAAACAACTAAAGAGCTTATCAAGAGGAAAATCTTCCTACTATGTTGAACTTGGTGATAAGAAGAGTTATCTCGTAAGAGGAATTGGATCAATTTCACTAGCGCTAAGGAAACATCCATCTCAATAACATTTTGTTCGTATGAGGTTTGCAAAAGAACTTACTTTCTATCTTATGTCTAGAATATATGGGAGATAAGAGTCACTTTTATAGATGGAAAAGTTGTGGTATTGGATAAAAGTCTAGCATTGAAAATGCAAAGATCATTGGGATTCGTGAATGAAGGCTCTACAGATTGCTAACCCCTCTCTCTCAAGCTTTGGTTCATATTGAAGTAAGTCCATGTGAACTTTGGCATAGAAGGTTTGGACACCTTCACTACAAAATCTTACCAACTCTAAATTCAATGGTAAATGGCATCCCTGAACTCAAGGAGGATCATGAAGGAGTATGAAAGGGATGTGCATTGGGTAAAAGTGTTAAGAGACAATTTGGAAGCAATGCTTCAAGGTCAAACCAAATTTTGGATCTCATTCACTCTGATGTTTGTGGTCTTGTGTCTACAAAGTCTCTTGGAGATCATCTATACTATGTAACATTCATTGATGACCACTCAAGGAAAACTTGGATATATTTGTTGAAGTCCCATGCATGAAGTATTTGACAGATTTCAAGAATTGAAAGTTGAAGTAGAAAACCTTACAGAAAGGAGGATAAAGGTACTAAGATTTGACAATGGAAGAGAATACACATCAAAGGAACTCATAGCTTTCTCTAAGGAGGCTGGGACTAAGAGGGAGCTGATAGTCCCATATATTCCTTAACAAAATGGAGTTGTTGAACAAAAGAATCAATCAATTGAGGAAAGTGTTAGAGCCATGTTACATGACCAAGACTTGCCTAGATTATGTGGGGCGAGGCAACGAAAACTGTTGTGTATGTTCGAAATCGAAGTCCTCGTAGATCACTAGACAACATGTCTCCTGAGGAAGCATTCATTGGGAAGAAACCAAGTGTATACCATCTCTAAATATTTGTTGTCCTGTCTATACTCACATTTCAAAAGATAAGAGAAAGAAGTTGGATCCTACAAGCATGAAGGGAATATGTGTTGGTTATAGTAACAGTTCAAAGGCATATAGGATCTACATAAAGGAAAGACACCGAATAGAAGTAAGCCGAGATGTGATCTTTGATGAAAGTATTGCATTCAAGAAATCAAAGGACCTCCTGATTGACTTTGTTGATGAAGAACTTCCAATATTTGAAGAAGAATGCACAAGGGATGAAGAAAATTTAAATCGTGAAGAAGTAGGTCCCAATGGACCTGTGCAACAAGTCATGATCCCCGAGAGTAGAAAGAGACCAAATTTGATAAATTCTACTCTTCTAGATGTGAAAGGACATGGAGAAGCCAAGGGTACATTTAGGGAAAGTAAGAAGCCTAAAAGATATTCGGGGTATGCAACCTATATGACAGTTAATCGAAGCAGAACCACCCACCTTTGAAGAATCTGTCAAACATCAAGAATGGGAAGATGCCATGAATGAAGAATATCAGTCAATAATGAAGAATGGAGTTTGGGAGATAGTTCCTAGTTCCTAGGCCTGAAGACAAATCTGTGGTAACTTCCAAGTGGCTCTACAAGATTAAACATGTAGCTGATGGAAGTATTGATATATATAAGGCAAAATTTGTGGCTAGGGCTTTCTCCCAACAGGTAGGCATCGATTATGAAGAGACATTTGCACCTACAACAAGGTATACAACTATATGTTCGTTGGTCCTCTTTGGCAGCATCGATGGGATGGAACATCCATCAAATGGATGTCAAGACAACATTCCTGAATGGTACTATTGATGAAGAAGTCTATATAGAACAACCCTTGGGATTTGAAGTAAGAGATAGAGAGAAATGTGTCTACAAGCTAAAGAAGGCACTTTATGACCTTAAGAAAACACCAAGGGCTTCGTATACAAGGATGGATACATAACTTCAAATATTGGACTGCTCGAAGAGTCTTTTGATTTGATTCTCTATATCAAGGTGCTGAAGGAAGAGCCTGTAATCATTCTTCTCATATGGATGATCTTCTCATGACAAGTGTGGAAGGTCGTATTCAAGAGTGTAAAAACCAATTGGCAGCAAAATTCAATATGATGGATCTAGGGCTAATGCACTATTATTTGGGGTTGGAATTTTGGCAAGGACCTAATAAGATATATCTAGGTCGAGGAAAATATGTGATTGAGATGCTGAAAAGGTTTGACATGATGGATTGCAAACCTATGACAACCCTTATGATCACAAATTTGAAGAGGCTAAGAAGTTCTGATTCAAGCCATGTGGATCCGACATGGTATAGACAATTGGTTGTCTCACTGATGTATTTGGTAAATACTTGACCAGACATTCGTTTTGCAATGAATATTCTCAGTCAGTTCCAGGTAGAGCCCAATCATGATCATTGGATAGCAGCCAAGTGTACACTGAGATATCTACAAGGAACAATCCACCATTGCTTGAAGTATGATAGAAAGAATGATGTCCACTTGATTGGATATATAGATTCTGACTTGGGAGGCAGTGAGATGGATGGAAGAAGCACTACTGGAGGATGTTTTAGTTTGGGATCCTCCATGATATCTTAGATGAGCAGCAAACAAGAATCAATTGCTTTGAGTAGTCTTGAGGTTGAATGCATTGCAGTCTATGAAGTAAGTAGAGAAGTTGTCTAGTTGAGGAAGTTGTTGTCTGACTTGTTTGAAGGACCGATGGACCCTACGGTGATACATTATGACAACACTAGTTGTATAAGGTTGTTTGAAGACCCGGTGTTAAAGACAAAGAACATAAATAACAAGTATCACTATATACGAAAGCTAGTGGAAGATGGAGTGATGCAGCTACAACATATCTCCACTAATGAACAGGGAGCTAACATCTTGACAAAATCTCTTCCTAATGAAGCTTGTGAATTTGAGAGACAAGCTTGGATTGGTTGATATATCCTCCCTAGTTGAGAGGGAGAGATAGACACATCATTCTTGTCTTCAATTTGTGAAGAAAGAATGGAGGATTGGGTGAGCATCTGGTTTTCGATACTTTTTGAGGATGAGGTAGGGCATTCAAGATTAAGAGTAGTCGAAGAGGAAATTCCTTAAGGATGTGTTAGTCAAGGCCTTGCTATGTGACAATGCTAGTTGGTATGATGCAAAGAGATAAGTTGAAATGATAAGCTTATGAGATGGTTTACCAATCCGACTCTTATTACGAGATCTGTTCAATTTGAGAATGTCCACGTACCATTATGAATACCTCCCTAGTTAAGAGGGAGTGTTAAAATGTGTAACTAGGTTACGTCTTCATAAATATGAAATGTAATTTTGATTCTTGTATAGTGTAAAAAGAAAGAAAATTTATTATTGTTATTTTTGTAGCATGGGTTTCATGATCAAGGTCTTTTATTTAGAGGTCAAGCACCCATTGAGTGCTTCTAGGGTTTGTTCTAGGGTCAAGAAGTCAAAAGAGTCGTTGTCATATGAAGAAGACCCCATCGAGCACATTGTAACTTCTAAAAAGAATTATTTTTGTACTTAAAAGTGTCAAAATACCCTCCATGACCAAGTCAGCCTCATTAGGGCATGTTGTCCTCCTTGGAAGCCTATATATAGGAGGGAACTCGACCTCCTATGGACACTCACTCGTCTACTCATCATTTAAGCAAAGGAGAAGCAGAAGAAGGCTAGCGAAGAAGGAAGAAGGATGAAGGATGAAGGTTTGGGTTCTCTCTCTCTCTCTCTCTCTCGTGCGAAGAAGGAAGGCTAGGGTTTTGATGTTGCAAGATCAAAGTTGAGGAAATTGCATAAAAAAGGTTGAAGGAGGGTCTATCAGGTCACCTACAAGCCCTAGAAGAAGGAGAAACTCAAGTGAAGGCCAAAGGAAGACTTGGAAGCCTTGAAATGGCTCACACATGTGGAAGCAGCAACTGTTGTAGGGGCCGAGAATTTCAGACCTGCAATGGAGGCTGAAATTCTATAGTTGGGGGTCGAAGTTGTGCAACTAGAAGAGATTTGACTGGTTTGACTTGGGCAGACGAAGCACATCATCAAGAAGGTCTAACCTGGTCTTAGAAGGCTATTGGTCTTGGTCTAGAGGTCTTTGAATTCGTCATTTGAAGAATCTATAAGAAGAGGAGATTTGCGGGTTTTCCTCTCAAGTGGAGAGGTTTTGGCCTCAGCTTGCAACCTACATCCCGTGTTCTTGTGTATTGTTGATCTTCTTGTTTTCGTAGTTGTTTGATGATATGAACAGCATAATAATAAAAGAAGAAGCTAATAATCAAGAAAATTAAAAATACATCACAAGCAGTTATTAAGTTGAAGAGCAATCATCTTAGTTGCAGCCCTTAAGATTTCTCAACACTAATAGCCAATGATAAACCATAAGAAATATTCCACATGTATGAGTCATATGAGAGAGAATGTTGACATCATCCATGTGTAGGCCTTTCTAGGGCATATGCTGAGGGCTAAGGGTGTCATGTGATGTGTAGAAGACCACTAAATTCACCTCCTAAGGATTGGCCTTAGGTCTCTATCAATCTCCCTATGTGGACCCTAGTTTTGACTTTGGAGCACAAAACTAGTCTCATGGGTATCCAGGTGGTCAAAATGCCTGTCTTTGTTCCAACGTTGGGAGCTTTCAAGGTGGTGCTAGTCCTCCCATGTCTCGGGGGGTGATACCATCCTCCTTTGGACCATAGATTAGTTGTCAATCCCTCATGAAGTGTTAAGCCAACTGGGGGCATGTTGGGTCCAGGTGTATCATCCCATCAAAGTCATCAATATAGGGCAAAGCGTTGAAACGTTGTGGGGGTTGGAGGTGCCCATGGCTATGTGTGATGTTTTGTTAAATCTCGAAGACCTATGGCTCTCAACGCCCCACTTGTGGGTGTCAATATGTTTCTCTAAGAGGCTTAGGCCCTAGTTAAGTTTCCAAGCCATGGCTATGAAACCACCTCACAGTTACACACAATATCTAGTGCTAGCAACTACATCATTAGGTACATTAATCATTTTTGCATCTAAGTGAACAAAGCTTGAGAGTAATAGGCAATTTGACACTTCAAATAAGGCTTCCATTCCAAAATTAAGGTAGGAGTGGCTAATATACCACCCTATTAGGTGTTTCCAGCCCCAAAGGGGAAGTGGCATGTCCTTGGTCCACCCTTGAATTGATAGATGCCATGTGAATAATGATGGAATAAAGGGGAGACTACTTCATGGCCAAGTGCCATGGTCGAAGGGACCAGCTATGATGGGCTCCTCATCCTAAGTGTATAGATGTGGGGAGGGAGCAATCGTGGATGCATGAGTTACTGACTCAGCCTTTGTTTTTCCAACCTTCTTGTGTACCATTTAATTTTTCTTGATTTTTCTTTGCATTACTGCTTGTAGCTCAAAGTTCTAGAGCTTACTGTGTATGACGTATAGTAGTGATTACCCCCTTAATGCTGAGGCAGCTCATTGGCCACCGGGGGTTGGTACATGCAATGGTTCCTTCTCATAATATGAAGAGCAACATGTGATCAAGAACCGGGTGATGACCATAATGAGTGGTATAGCTCATGTTAGGATTCTACCCACATACTAATGTTTGTGTCCCAACCATCTTATGCATTTTGATCTTCTTTTGTTTTTGCTTCTGGCCATCATATGCTTTTTCTTATTCTTTTAATTGCATCAGCTTCCCAAGGCCAAGTTTCGGGCCCTACCCAAGTATGAAGATGTATGGTGCCAAATCCCAGAGAACCAGTGGTTAGTTGAACCCGAAGAAGGGAGATGGAATATGGGGCTCGTAATGTAACATGGAAAGTGGTAAGTATGGAATAGGGAGGGATGAGACTATGCTATCTCAATTAGGGTTTCCCAAGTAGTGTCCCTCCTATACCCATTAGGCCATTAGGGGACGTCCCAATGGACTAGGATGAAGAATTAACCCCCCATTTAAGGTGAGGGGACAAGATCACAGTCAAAACCCCTCTTCCTTCCATGTTACCCCATAATCCATGTCAAATACCCCAAATACAAAAAAGCATAAGCTCCCGATTGCGAAATGAATAAAATACCTTTTGATCAGAAGCCTACCTTCCAACATGTGCTCTTACCAAATGGGCGAGAAAACATATGATTGGAGCAAGTGGCATAGATGTGAATGGCACATCATCATTGGCCTCTAGTGGCTATCAGGGATTGGTTGGTTGTCAGTTTGAAGAGTTGATGGGAGAAAATATTCTAATAGAATTTTCTTGAAATTATAGAGCTTCTTGATGAACCAATTGAAAATGGGTTCGATTCACCAGACCCAGAATTTCTTTACTAAAAATTTGCAGCGAAATAAACACAAAATTAAAATCACAGCCACACAATACAATAACACAATATTTTCTAGGGAACTCAACTAGCATTCAGGAAAACCCTCTGCTAGTTGTAGAATTTTATTAACAGAAAATAGAGCAATTTGATCTCTTTTACAAGGCAATCGTTTCAACAGAGAACACAAATTTTCTCACTACTTGGACAAAGCTAGAAACCTCCACGCAAGACTCGATCTTTTGCTCCCTATTTCCTTGTGCATCCTCTGCTCTTATCATGTTAGAAATATCTTATTTCTTAGCGCTGAGCAGGCCCCTATTATTTAGGAATTATTCCTAAATCCTAGCGCACTTTTGCAAGGAAATTTCTAGCCTCAAATCTGCATCTAGGCTACTCCTAAATACTCTCTTCCCACAACATGCTCTCACACACACACCCTGTGCATACAATAATAATTACAAAGGTGTCTTCGCCCTCATAAACTTTTCAATCACGCTAAATATGGCAAGTTAATTTTAGAACTCAAACTTGTGATTGATTTGTTAACTAAGCCAAACTAACTCTTCTAACTCATCCTACCTCAATTAGAAACTGAAGCTCACTAACTCGTCCTTTTCCAAAAAAAACTCGCACTTGGAGACAAACAAGACTGAGCCTCCAACTCTTGCGCATGAGTTAACTACTCCATGACTCATCTTGATTTATTGGGGCTCATGCATACTAAAGGAAGATTGTTTGTTGTCAGTTTGACTAAGGCACAAGTCAGGAAGACCTTCACTCGCTACTTTTCAACACTACCTCTTAGCGAGAAAGGTGCTTCTAGAATAACTCTTGAGAAATCTAGGGCAACTAAATTAGGATGATTTCTCTTACTTTGATAATTGTTTGTGATGTTCTTTTACTTGATATAAATGTAGTTAACTTCTTCTTTCACTTGATTATTATTGTGTTCTTATCATCAAACAGCGACCAAACTATGAAGATCAATGACACAAGAGGTCACAAAATGTAGGTTGATAGCCAAGGCCAAAACATCTCCTCTTAATAGGAAAACCCACAAGAATTCTTCTCTTCATATAGAATCTTCAAATGATGAATTCCAAGACCTGAGACTCTTGTTAAAGACCCCACCAAGACCAAGTCAGCTTCTACTTTTGATGAGCTTGTCCTTCACAAGTAAACCAAAGTCAACTTGATCCAAACTTTAGATTTTGGCCTCTTCTTCAGAATTTCGGCTTACTGCTTCAGGACTGCAATTTTCGGCCTTTACTGTAAAAACCCAAATTTGGGACGTGTGAGACAAGATGGTGAGAGATGACCCTTTCTTCCTTCGCGTGGGGAGTTGTTTCTTCCTTAATAACTCGAACTGCAATCTTGATCCTTACAACTCAAATTCCTGCCTTCCATAGTGGTTGTAATTTCAATCTTACAACTGCAAAAGATGTCCTAATTTGCTAACACGTGTGAGATGAAGGTGGCCCAAATCCAGTCCTTAATGCTTCGCTCTTCCTTCCTTTATTTCTCGTTTTCTTTGCTTGTCTTTCTTGCGTTATATCGAACTTGCTTAGATATCTCTTCAAATGAGGTCGAGCTCTCTTATATATAGGCTTCTCATGGTGGTCGAATAGCCCTCATGAGGTCGACTTGTTGTAACTAGGCTAACTTGATCTTGGAGGGTCTTTATGACTCAAACTGACTTACATAAATTTCTTTTACATGATACACCATGCCCAATAGGGTCTTTCATATATGACAATGACTCAATTGACTTCTTGACTCGATGACAAACCCTAGAAGCACTCGATGGGTGCTTAACCTATAAATAAATTGACCTTGAGCATGAAACCCATGCTACAATAATAATAATAATATTTCTTTCTTTTTACAATATACAAGAATCAAGAGTACATTTCATATTTATGAAGACCGAACCTAGTTACCTATTTCAACACTCCCTCTTAACTAGGGACGTATTCATAATTCATACAAGGTACTTGGATATTCTCATACTGAAGAATTCCCATAAGAAGAGTGGAATTGGTAAGTCATCGCATAAGTTATCTTCTCATCATATATCAGTGCATCTCATCATATCAACCAGCATTGTCATATAGCAAGGCCTTGACTAACAGCGCTATCGCTCCACAAGATTAGAGCACAATGTTGGGGAGACAAATGATTTATAGACACCTTCATCATTGTCTCTCAAGGCACATACCCCATCCGGATGTTCACAATTTATGTCCTTCTAGGACCATTCCTGTCTTGAATTAACACATCCTCAAGGAATTTCTTCTTCGACTACTCTTACCTATTGAATGCCCTACCTCATCCTCAAAGAGTATCAATATCAGTCTCAGATGCTTACCCAATCCTCCATTCTTTCTTCATATAGCATGAAGACAAGAATGATGTGTCTATCTCTCCCTCTCAACTAGGGAGGATCTATTCATTCCTTTAAAAGTAATATACCCAAGCTCCCTCTTAACTAGGGACTTGTTACCAACCGCGGTTATCTGCTCTTCGATGGAGATCATGGTACTATCAACTGCTTGTAAGGCTCCTTCTTTCCGCATCATCATGTCATGGATGAACTTCAATTTCTTCATCGTGGAGCCATCTTCTTCATAACTTCTTCGTAGGGCATTGGCCATCTTTTCTATCACTTCCCTTCAACAAAACATAGTGCTGAACCAATAGTCATGTCATCCTTTTCTTCATCAAGAAGTGACCTTCTTGTCATCATTTGGCTATCCTTCATATTGCTACCTCTTCCAAGTCATCATTCTTTCAGGATCTTCCATCCAATATTAGTTGTAGATGAACTTCTACAACCTTCTTTCGGTAGCCCTGTTACAACTCAACCAGATGTTTTCTCAAAAGTCAAAATGAACATTAAATCAAAGTTATTTCTTTATGATGGCCTTGCACCATGACATCAGCTTCAACATCAACATCCTTTCACATACTGTATGAATCCATCTCCAAGGCATACATTACCAAGGTTCTCCTTTTCTAGCATACATATCAGGGTCATCATACCTTCTTCATGGAGATGTCATAGCTAATCCTTCTAGATATCAAATGTTGATCATTTATCTTATCTTATGTGACTATAGATACATCTTTCACAAACTCTTCTTTCACCTTCTTCACATATTGCTTCCCCAAGATCTTTCATACATAGTTCCTTCATTATAGGAACCATAGTTGCCGACCACCTCATATTCTCCATGAGGTCATATTATGTTGATTTCATCTTGTCAATATGTAGAAGAGTTCAAGGTACATTGTATCCATACCTTTTCCTTCTTTTGGTAATCTAGACATTCTTCTAGCAACTTTTCTTGCTTGAAGATGAAAATACTTCAATCAACTTGGCATGTTGCACATCTTGGTCATTGTGCCATCATCCTGCTAAATTATGGATTCCATACTAGGTGGAATGTAGACTATCTGCAAGACACTTGCTTCTTTTAAGTAGAGGTGAACCCTTTTAGCAAGGATCCCAATGGAGGATCTCATTCTGCAAATGCTTCTATCTAATGATGATGATGTATAATTATCTCTTGATCTTCCTATCTTGCTAGATGACTTGCTTCAATTATTCAAACTATTACTTCGGTTTTCCTTTATTGCAATGAAGATGCCATGAGCTACTTCCTTTCTATCATGTACTATGACTGCTTCAACAACATAAACTTCTACTTTGGTTATCATTCCATGATGATGTCATCTCAATCTCTACTATAATACATCTATCATACTTGTGATGCTTTCCATCATGACTGCTGTCTTCTACAACCTGAAAGGAACTAATTATAAGATGATATCTCAGTCATATTAGAGGTCTTTTACTTCCTCCTCCTTTGACTTCTTATTTTCAGGTTCTTCTACTTCTTCGGTGGCATGGGCTCATTCCTTTCCTTTCTCTTCTTGTTGTCCTTCTTAAGTTTAGGACAATTCCTTTTGAAATGCCCATATTCATTACACTCATAGCATTGAATCTTAGCATCAATTTTCTTTTAAAACTTCTTTCGATGCTCAAAATTCCCAAATTTTCCTTTCTTCCTTGCCATTGTTGTATATGCTTATGTTTGTTCATTTGACCCAACATTGTTCTTCTCCTTTAATCTAGTTTCTTCAATCTTGCATAATGACCACAAATCGTTGAATGGAATGGTTTCCTTCTCTCCATAAATGCTTGATACAAAGTTGCACCATTTATCAGGTACTGCATTGAGCACAGTGGTGGTCATTTCATGATCAGACAATAGTTCTCCTAGCTCTTGTAGGTGATCTCTTATTTGAGATACCCTCATAAGGTAATGGGCTACTCCTCCTTCCTTTGATACCTTCATCTTGTATAGTTCAGTTCTCAACGATATAATTTCTCCGATAATGCTTATAGGGAACAATTCTACTCGCTTTTCATAGATCTCTTTCATTGTGTTCAACTTTGCTACATAAGGGCTGAGAGAATCCTTGATTGACTCAATGAGGATCCTTTGAGCTCTTATTTCTCCTTTCATATACTTTGATAGTGCTTGAGATTGCTCTTGAGGAGGTTTGGTGATTGATCCCGTGACATATTCACTAACTTCATTTTCTATGAGAATCAAATCTATTCTCTTCTTCCATGCAAGGTAATTCGATGACCCAACAAGTTTGTTATTCTCCTTGCAAAAAGAAGTAATTGTAGATTGAGACATAAAATATAGAATACTTACTTGTCAAGTGGAGATGCTCCTTTTATGATGATATCTTCAACTTGATTCCATCTCAATGATGATGACTTCCACCACTCCTTTGATGTTGACAATTGAAGATGCCTTCTTAATGATGATGATTCTTCAAGAATGTTTGAGATGTGATCCTTTCAATCTAAGGGAGATCACTTTGATGATGAAGTGCTCTTTCTTGCTTCCTTTGGTTGATGATTATAGAATGAGTAAGTTTCCCAAGAATGCTTCAAGTGTAGAGTCCTTCTTTTGAATGGAGATAGGGTCTTTGAGGTCTTCTTCTTCTTCCAAGAGTTAAGATGACGTGATCCTTGTGATGTGATGGATAGTCCTCCTTAATGCTTCGTAGTTCTCCGTGATGGTCTCCTTGTGCTCGGCCCTTACGTATTCTTCTTCAAATGTATGATCTTCAAGCTGCTTCTTCTTCTTCTTGTCACCTTGCCTTTGATACCATGTTGAGAAATCTAGGGCAACTAGATTAGGGTGATTTCTCTTGCTTTGATAATTGCTTGTGATGTTCTTTTACTTAACTTCTTCTTTCACTTTATTATTATTGCGTTCTTATCATCAAAAGCTACCAAACTATGAAGGTCAATGAGACAAGAGGACACAAAATGTAGGTTGCTAGCCAGGGCCAAAACCTCTCCTTTTGAGAGGAAAACCCACAAGAATTCTTCTATTCTTATAGAATCTTCAAATGACGAATTCCAAGACCTAAGACTCTTGTCAAAGACCACTCCAAGACCGAGTCATCTTCTCCTTTTGATGAGCTTGTCCTTCACAAAGTCAACCCAAGTAAACCTGCTCCAAACTTCAGATTTCAGCCTCTTCTTCAGAATTTCAGTTTGCTACTTCAGGATTACAATTTTCAGCCTCTACTGCAAAAACCCTAATTTGGCACGCGTGAGACAAGATGGTGATAGATGACTCTTTCTTCCTTCGCGTGGGGAGTTGTTTCTTCCTTAATAACTCAGCCTGCAATCTTGATCATTATGACTCAAATTTTGGACTTCTATAATGGTTGTAATTTCAGTCTTACTACTACAAAAGATGCCCTAATTTGCTCGTGCGTGTGAAATGAAGGTGGACAAAAACCAGTCCTTGATGCTTTGCTCTTCCTTCCTTTATTTCTCCTCTTCTTCGCTTGTCTTTCTTGTACTATATCGAACTTGCTTGGATATATCTTCAAATGAGATCGAGCTCTCTTATTTATAGGCTTCTCATGGTGGTCGAATAGCCCTTATGAGGCCGACTTGTCATCCCTTGAAGGTTGACTTGTTGCAGCTAGGTCAACCTGATCTTGGAGGGTCTTTATGACTCAAATTGACTTACATAAATTTTCTTTCACATGATACAACATGCCCAATAGGGTCTTCCATATATGACAATGACTTAATTAACTTCTTGACTCTATGACAAACCCTAGAAGCACTCAATGGGTGCTTGACCTATAAATAAATTCACCTTGAGCATGAAACCCATGCTACAAAAATAATAATAATAATTTCTCTCTTTGTACAATATACAAGAATCAAGAGTACATTTAATATTTATGAAGACAGAACCTAGTTACCTATTTCAACAAGAACCTCGTCCACCTAGATCTGTCTCCAACACTACTATGTTCTTCGTTGTTGCAACTGCTCCCTCTGGACTAGAAGACTTCCCTGCTTTCTTGTTAATTTTAGGATAACAATGGTATGTTCTATGCTTAGAGCAATTTTACTTCAATTTCTTTATTAGCCCAATATCAATATCCAGTTTAGCAATCACATCATTATGATATTAAAATGCAGATAGAACATAAACAATAATAGTGGAAGACAATCCAAGACAAGAGGACACGAGATGTGGCACCAGCCATGGGCAAACCCCAATGTGGGGAAACCCTTGATCAATTCTTCTTATAATTCTTCAAAAGTTTAGTAGAGAGAGAGTACAATATACAATATTCACTTGCCTAATTACAGTGAAAATCTGATCAGACAAACAGCAAAAACAAGAATCCCTAACCAGAAATTCAACGTTGGTCAACAGGGTATAACTCTTCCTCCAATTCAACTCGGTCAAACCCAGTCAACTTGGCCTCCAACAGCAAGTCAAATCAGCCCAAAAACAATCCGAAAAAGTCTAGTCAAACTTGGTCAACAAAAGTCAACACAACAACAAGACCTAACACAGTCAACGCTGGTCAAACAGAGGTCCAAACTACCTCGGATTTCATGCCCAGAACTGCGGCTTGTCCAAACAGAAATCATCCACACAAAACCGCACTCAAAATAGGTCAACGCTAGTTAACACAAGTCAAAACAACCCTCCTGCAATTTCGATCAATGTTGGTCAATGTAGGGACAAAAAACCCTTCTCTTCTTCGCACGTGTGGAGAGATGCCTCTGAAATTCGTACCCAATCAACGAAGGAGAGAGAAGAATGAGTGTGAGATGAGATAACAGAATGAGGAGGACGTTCCTTGTATTTATATGCAACATTGTGTGCTTGAGGGTGCAAATAGCTAGCCGACCTTGACAATTTGTCCATAATTAAAATTAATTCATAATTCCATTTATACATGTCAGAATGGGATGATGTTTATATCAATCCTACACCTCTCGAAGAGAGGAATCCAATAAAAATATCAGCTGCCTCATATGAGATGTCCAAGTTGAAGTTTGGCCCTAGTTGCCAAATTTAACACTCCCTCTCAACTAGGGAGAACTTCACATGCCAAACTGTCTGACAATCTGTACCATCCTTGTTTCTACTCTGCTAAACCATGAAGAAAGAAAAAATGATCTAAAATGTATCATACCATTCTCCACTGACCCGAAGTCAGTCTCCAATAATAGAGTGTGTCATACCACTCTTAACCGACCCGAAATCAGTTTCCATTGATCCCAGATCAATATCAACATCCTAGCATAGGAAGTACGGTAGTACAAGATGCGTCCATTGGTAGTACTATGGTCCCTATCCTCATTTCCCTACTCATTGGCCAAATGAGAGGTACTTCCCATGAATCTCGGACTGCATGGGTGGGTTGTGCCAGCAAGAAAAGGTGAACCACTCATCCTGCTCATATGCCATAGGAGAAGGTGAACCACTCATCCTATGCATATCTCAAAATGGGGTATCACAGAGCAAGGTGAACCACTCACCCTGTACATCGCACACCATTAAGAGAAGGTGAACCACTCACCCTATGGTCACTCATTGCTCCAAGAAGTACCCCAAGCCCCCCAGAGCTCCCAAAGCTCAACATCCATCTCATACGGGTCCCTCATAAGAGGGTCTCTCCACGACTCCAAGTCGTTCATAGAGGGTTAAGAATTTGACCTTCCCCGGGGGCTTCGTAAGAATATCAGCGACCTGATCATCAGTCCCAATCTAAGAAACCGGATTCGCTGAAAAGGGGCCACGTGTCTGAATCCCGCGAATCGGACACCATTCGTTGGGGATTCGAACCCCATAAGGGGACACATCGTGTCCTAATGGGACACGTAGGAATCCCGTACGTGTCCCGTTATGACACGTGTCCGGATTTTGGGATTCGAATCCCCAAAAATGAAACCCGCGGTCATGACAGATCTTAGTGGTTCTAAGGCAGATGACACATCTTGGATTTCTTGGTTTTGTGGATTAAAAGGAAATGAGTTCTTCTGTGAAATTGATGAAGATTATATACATGATGAATTTAATTTATGTGGTCTTAGTGGACAAGTGTCGTACTACGACTATGCTCTTGATATGATTCTTGACAATGATGCTTTGAGTGGTATGGTTTTTACCTTTAACTCTTCATGAGATCATTATTCTTGTCACATCCGTTATGTGTTCCGTTGCTTAAATTTTCTGATTTTGTGTTCATAAATTGCCATTTTATAACTATACATCTAGTTGTGTCTCCAACTATTTGGAATCAAATCAATGATTCAAGTGGATATTTTCAAAAACTCTATTGTTTCTATTCTGTCGCATGTAGAATTGATTTTTGTGCTGATAACAAGGACAAGAAATAAGGGATTATCACGTAAGTGTTCTTGGTTTTTGAGTTACATACAGGACCTATTTTCTGGGACACTGAAACTTTCTACTTCACAGAAAACAATTCAGCTCAAACCATCTAGAGTGTTATATCAACTATTACAGTGAAAATGAATGGTAGATCGTTGTTGTGATTTTTATCCAAAGGGTGACGATTGCATGGTGTATAGCAATGCAGGAGCTTGCATCATACTTGGCAGGCACTTGAAATATTCTTTACAATTCAGGCCATCTCTATTTTCCATTGGCATTGCACTACCTATGTAACACATTTTGATTTGATGACTTAATGAGAAAACTACAGTTGTCAGTGTCTTTATCTTACTATCTTGTAAGTTGTCTTTCATTTATGAATCATGATTTATGTGACATGTATTTGAATTTTGTATGTACTATGCATGCTATCATGTTATTAACTTACTATGTAAACAGTAAAACTAACATCTAGATGAAGATCTATGTTTGAAATCAATGAATTTGTATCATTAATGAGATTTTGTGTAAGAAATACCTAATTTTTAAATATATATATATATATATATATATATATTATATATATATTATATATATAAATAATATAACGAATCCTACATGTGCTGTTCCGGGGGGATCAACGTGTCCGAATCCAACTCTCGAATCCCTGTATCCTGCGAATCCCGAATCCCTGTGTCAGATGACTTAGGTCCCAATGTGTAGGAGCCTTATTGTTCCCCGTTGTACCATATCCCGGATAAAGTGTACCTGATATCAATATGCTTGGAGCAGTCATGAAACACGGGATTCTCAGAAAGATGAATCCCACTCTGGTTTTCGCAAAAGATCACGGTGGTATCCAGAACATGTCCAAACAACTCACTAAAGAGTTTCCTCAACCAAATAGCTTCACAGAAGGCCATACCAGCGACAATGTATTCAGCCTCAGCAATGCTCAAGGCAATTGACTTATGCTTCTTGCTCATCCATGAAATCGAAGTAGAACCTAGAGAGAAGCAACATCCAGATGTGCTTTTACGATCCACCACATTGCCAACCCAATCTGCATCAGAGTAACCATGGAGCCTCACATTCCCAGCAGTGTATCTCAATCCATAAGTGATTGTGCCCCGGAGATATCTCAAGAGATTCTTGGCAGCAATCCAATGTATGTGATGAGGCTCGACCATAAACTAACTCAATGTATTCACTACAAAACATATGTTCGAATGGGAGTTCACCAAGAACATTAGGGCCCCCACGAGTTGACGATACTCAAAAGGATTTCCCAAATCGGGCCCAACAGCACTTCCGCATAACTTCTTGAAGTTAAGTTCCATCGGAGTAGTCACGGACTTGCAATCCGCCATCCCAAATTTTTCAAATATCTTCACAATATATTTTCCTTGAGAAAGGAAAATCTCACCTAGCTTTTGCCAAACTTCCAACCCTAGGAAGTAATGCATCATTCCTAGGTCCTTCATCTCGAATTCGGAAGCCAACTCCCTCTTACATTGATGAATAAGAGGGTTTGCACCTGTTAAAAAGAGATCATCCACATAGAGTACCAACATGAGAGGTCTAGGTCTATCATTCTCAACCTTAAAATAAAGGTTCAGATCAGCTTCACTTCTCGTAAATCCTAGCTTCATTAGATAGTTATCAATCCTCTCATACCAAACTCAGGGTGCTTGCTTCAACCTGTAGAGGGCTTTCTTCAGCCTGCATACATGTGTCTGACGATCTTGAACTTCGAACCCCTCAGGTTGTTCTACATAGACTTCCTCCTTAAGTGAACCATGCAAGAAGGCAGTCTTGACATCCATCTGCTGTAGATTCCACCCTTGCGAGGTAGCAAGGGCTATAATCGAACGGATGGTGGTGTAGTGGGCAACCAGTGCAAATATCTCAGCATAATCTACACCTTCATTTTGAGAGAAGCCTCAAGCAACAAATCTGGCCTTGAACTTTTCAGCACTTCCATCAGCGCCATGCTTGATCTTGTAGAGCCATTTCGAGGTGACAACGGAATTGTCTTTGGGTTTAGGAACCACATCCCAGACATCATTCTTCATAATCGACTCATACTCTTCATTCATTGCATCCTTCCAAACTTGGTGTTTGGCAGCTTCTTTGAATGTGCAAGGCTCCGATTGAACAATGGTGTTCATTGCAATTAAGTACCTTTGGTACCTATTTGGTTTCTTGCTTTCACGAAATGTCCCCCTAGGTGCAATATGTCTCTCGGCATCTTCAAGAGTCTCCCTAAGCCATAAGGGTCTCCTTTTTGAGGAGGGCTCATGAGGGGGTGGATCAATGGGATCCATTGGCCCTTCAGCATCGGGCATCTGCTCATCCTGCGGTTCTCCGTACTTTCCTGAATCTACTTCTTTGTCCTTCCTTGGAAGAGGAATGTTACTAATCTTCCCAAGGGCAGCATCCTCATCAAAGGTGACATCATGACTTATCCGCACTTCTCTTTGACCAGGCACACAAATTCTATATGCCTTAGAAGTTTCATTGCAGCCCACAAATGTTCCTTTCTTCCCAGAAGCATCCAATTTTCTTCTCTTTTCTTTCGGCACATGAAAATATGCGAGGCTACCAAAAATTCTAAAGTGAGAAACATTAGGTTTCTTACCAATGAAAACATCTTCGGGAGTTTTGGAGTCCAACGCTTGATGAGGGTATCTATTTTGAACATACACGGCTGTGTTTGCAGCTTCGGCCAATAAGAACTTCGGAAGGCTTTGATCGTGAAGCATGGCACGAGTGGTTTCTACAATGGAATGGTTCTTCCTTTCAGCAACACCATTTTTCTCAGGAGTATATCCGGTAATAGTCTCCCTCTTAATGCCAGCTTCTCTACAATAATTTTTGAACTCATTTGATTCATATTCGGTTCCATTATCAGTCCTCAATATTTTGATCTTCTTCACGGCTTGATTTTCGACCAAAGCTTTGAAAGAACGAAATCAATGTTACTTGGGAGCGCCCCCCCCCCCCCCGGATCCCGCTCCCAATCCTCGCTCCGGGCAAGAGCGACTCGGGAGCGGATCGGAAGCACGCTCCTAGGCCAAAAGAAACAACCAAAAACAAAAAAATCGCTCCTTGCAACTTTGCAGATCAAACACAAGAGCGTTGCTCCCATCACTCCCGAAGCGATTTTTATAGCCCGGGAGCGTTCGGGGAGCGATCGCTCCTAACCACTCCCAAGCTATAAAAAATGCTCTCGACCGCTCCTGAGCTATAAAAAACGCTCCCGACGGCCAAAAAAACAAGCAGAAAAAAATCACACGGAGAAGAACAAAAAAAAAAAAAATCCGCCGAAATAAATAAATAAGCGGCCTTCTGGAAAAAAAAAAGGGGGGGAAGGGAGGAAAGGGAGGTAGGGAGGGAATATAAATAAGCCCTCCCTCCAATGAATTCATTATTTTAGAAATTGTGAGTGAGAGTGAGAGTGAAAGTGAAAGCAAGAGAGAGTAAGAGAGAGTGAGGAGCAAGAGAGAATGAGGGGCAAGAGAGAGCAAGTGAGAGTGAGAGCAAGGAGCAAGGAGTAAGGAGAGATTGAAGGCCAAAGAGGTAGGCTCTATTCTAGCAAATTTTTTTAATGTTCATTACTATTTTTTTCTCCCATGGACCCGTTCCCATTCCATTTTTTTGTAGGTTCAAAACTTCAAATTTCAAAAACCATTGTTATATTTCTTGGCATTTTCTTCTTCTTGGTTCCTTTTTTGGTTATTATGGTGTTGGAGAGTAGAAAAAGGAGGGTTGAAAATGAAGAAGGGGATGAAGAAGTGGGTCATAGTGGATTTGATGAAAACCTCGGAGAGGAGGAGCTGGAGGAGAGTGAACATGAGTCTCAAAAAAATAAACAAGACCAAAGTCCATTGTGGAAATATGTTAATAGGCCTGAAGCAGGGAAAGGGGGTGGAACCACTAAATTTCATTGCCCCCATTGCAACAATAATTACACAGGTTCATACACCCGTGCCAGAAAGCACCTCTGCGGGAAAAGGCCATGGGATTGAGATAAACAAATAAGAATCAAAACTTGTACAGGTGTGTCAGCAGCAGATAGAGCCAAATACATAAGGGAAGAGGAGGAAGCCCAATACAAATCTAAAAAATCAAAGGGTTTCTTTGAACCAAGCTCACAATCACATGCACAAAGAACTCCTTCAGCATCCTCCCAAGGCAATGGATGTGGAGGCATAGGGTCACCAAGTTTAAGGCGTAGAATCATATCAGATTTCCTTGATGAAGGGTGTAGCAATGATGTGGATTCAAAAGTTTACAGGTTTCTCTATGCATGTGGGATACCATTCAATGTTCTTCGCTCACCTTATTGGCACGAAATGGTTTCTGCCATAAATGATGCCCCTAAAGGATACAAGAGCCCTGGGTATGACAAGGCTAGAACCGTTGGACTTGATCATGAAAAAAGCAAAAATATCACATTCTTTGAATAGAATGACAAGTTCTTGGACTGACCATGGTGTGTCCATTGTATCTGATGGATGGACAAATGTAAAAGGCAAGCCATTGATAAGTGTTCTTGTTGTGTCTGTTAGTGGGGCCATCTTTCTTTCAGCATATGATTACTCAGACAAGTTCAAGGCCGGCATCAACATTGCAGAACAATTACTTGAAACAACTGAGTGTATTGGGCCATACAATGACATCCAAGTCATCACTGATAATGCTCCTAATTGTAAGGCAGCGGGAGCAATTATTGAGGATAAATACCCCAACATATTTTGGTCTGGGTGTTGGGTTCACACAATGAACCTTTTGATGCATGATATTGTTAAGAACAAAAATGAACAATACAAATGGATCGGTGATTTGTACAAGAGAGACAAAGAAATGATAAAATTTATTACAAATCATAGCAATACCCATGGCCTTTTCCGCAGTCACTCAAGATTGGAGTTGTTGAAGATTGTGAGGACTATATTTGGTAGCTATTACCTCACCTTCAGGTGCCTTTTGAAGGTAAGAGAGTCATTGGCTAGCATGGTATCAAGTCCACACTGGCAGGTATTAAAGGAAAGGGCTACAAATGCAGCTGACATGCAAGGTTTTGAATAGGTGGAGGAGACCGCTCTTGATGGTATGTTTTGGGCACGTGTGAGGCAAGTATTGGATTTCACCAAGCCCGTTTATCACATGATTCGGTTTGTAAATACAGATAAACCAGTGATTGGCGAGGTGTATGAGCAAATGGATACCATGTTGGGGCAAATAAAAGATATTGCTCATAAAAATGATCCCAACTTGTATAAATTAATTCATGATTGTGTGTGTATACGGTGGGATAAACTTAATGTTCCACTACATTGCTTGTCATATATCCTTACACCAAAATACTACTCTGCATCTTGGTTGGGCCAACCTGCACCAGGGGGTGGGGTTAGGGTCAAACCCCATATAGATGAAGAGGTATCTACAAGATATTTGCAAGCATTAGAAAAGTTAATACCTGACAGGAAGGAATGTGCTAGTGTGGCATCTTGAATTAGGCAGATACTTCAGTTGCACTGGTTTGTTTGGTACCTTTCGTGCAATGGAAGATAGAGACGGTTTTGATGCTCTCACATGGTGGGAATCATATGGTGGCCGAGGACTTTTGCCAAAATTGGCAAAAAAAGTTCTCTCACAGGTTGTAAATACTTCTTCTGCAGAGAGGTGTTGGAGCACCTATAGCTTCATACATAATGTGAAAAGAAACAGACTCAATGAAAACCGGGCAAAAAAATTGGTTTATGTGCACTACAACTTGAGGTTGTTGAGTCATTACTATGATCGGGCTTATGAGGATCCAACATATAAAATTTGGGACAACCACCTAGAGGATGATAATTTGGAAGATGGCACTATACATCTTGAAGAACTGGAAGCGGAACTCATGAGAGAGGAAGATGAAGCAATAACCATGCCACCTCCACCATCCAATAGCAATGCCTGAGTTCTGAGTCTTGTTCCTTTGTTGTCGCCACCTCCATCTACACCCTCACGTGGAGGGCATGTGCCTTCTGGTTCTGGTTGTCGGTCTGTGCGAGAGGAGACTCCTAGAAGACCACCACGACCTGCTCATACATCAGACACTTCTCGTGGCAAGGGCCACATGAAGTAGTAGATAATAGATTTACAATTTACTTGTCTTTTCTAGTTTCTATTAGTTTCCATAACTGTTGAGTCTTGACTCTTTCATATTTATTATGATAGTTTTTGTAAACAATATATGACAATTTAAGTTTGAAGTTTGAAGTTGGCAATTATAACTCATTGGTAATGATTCTGAATTATGTATATGATGCTTCGTGAAAGTTGTTTCATTTCATTTCATAATTCATTTTATCACAGTTCATTTCATGTTAGATATTATTTCTTGTAATGGTTAAACTTAGCTTACAAGTACAACAACTTTGGTGATCAATGATGATAAATGTTATATATTGAATTTTCAATTTTGAAAGCTTGAAGTTGAAACTTTAAGATTGATGAATCATGATTCACAAGACTCAATATGTTGTATGTTACTAACTTGTGGACGTGGTTGATGAAGATTATAACTTCTAGATGATTGATGTTATATGGTTCAATGATCAATCTATGTTTTTTTATGTTTTTTATAGCTAATACATCATTCTACATGTTTTTGTTGACATATATGTATCAAAATATAAAAAATATAAAAATCGCTCCGGGATTCACTCCCAAACCGGGAGCTTTTGAAAAATATCAACCCCGCACCCATTTTCACTCCTGCCCCCACTCCCTGCTTTCGCTCCCGCTTCCAAGTAACACTGAATAGGACCATGCGAATACTTCATCCTTTTTCTTCAAGAAATATATCCAAGTCTTGAGAGAGAAATCATCCATAAAGATAGCATAATATAAATATTCTCCTAATGAGTTCACGGGCATTGCACCACATAGATCAGAATGAATCAATTGCAATATGTCAATAGTCTTGCTATCACTTGAGGGGAATGGTCTCCTTGTATTATTTCCTTCGGCACACCCCTGACAAACACCTTCATGTTCTACTTTAAATTCGAGCATACCTGCCACCATCTTCCTTGCATCGGGTAGAGCCTTATAATGTAGATGAGCAAACCTCTGGTGCCATAATTCGGATTGAAGTGATGTGTCGCAAGGCATAGCTCCCAATGGGCTTCCTCCAACTTGATATAGGCTATCAACCCTAAAGCCAAGTGTAAATGCATCTTTGAAATTTTTATTCCACACACGTACCTTTTCATCAATGAATACCACCTTGAATCCTTTGTCCTCCATCGCTGAGATAGATACCAGGTTCTTCTTTAGATTGGGTACATATAGAATTTCTTGTAGATGAATGGTGTTACCTTGATTCAATTAAAGAGTAATATTCCCAACTCCCTTTATAGGATAGGTGACATTGTCTCCAAGGATAATTTCCAAATTTGTGTCCTTTTCAATCAAATTTGAAAGAGCTTCCTTATACCCAGTGAAGTGCCTTGAGGCACCACTACCAATCAACCAATTTCCCAGAGTGTCTGGAGGAGATGCAGTAGAAAGTGCAGATATAAGATAGAATTATGTTTGCTTGTTATCAACAACATTAGATTCATCATACCTAGTGTTTCTTGATCTCTTGGGAGGGTAACCATTTCCTTAAGGAGGAGAGGGAGCATTCCTTTTTCCTCGATTGTTGAATCTGCCATTCCTTTGATTGTTGTTACCCCTGAAATTGTTGTTGTTGTGGTTGTCATCATCATGAGGTGTATCCCTTTTAATAGGACACTCCCTAGCATAGTGACCAAACTTGTTGCAAATGAAGCATCTTCCCTTCCTTCCATTTTTGAAACCCGGCCTTCCTTGACATTGCTTCTTTGAACCTGCATTGTTATTCTTTTTAGCATGAGCGGAGAATGCAGTAGGATCATTCCTATTTGAAGGCATATCTAGTTCCATTATCCTTGTTTCTTCTTGAGAACATCTAGTCAGCGATTCTTCAAAACCTGGAATCTTGTCGTTGTTAAGAATAGTAGTGTTGAACACGTGCCATTCACGAGGGAGTCCTCCAAGGGCAATGAGAATAAGCTCCCTATCAACAATAGCTTCTCCAATTGAAAGATAATCACTTTTTATCTCAATAATCCTCATGAAGTAGGATTGAAAATCTTCATTTCTTCCCTTCTTTATATCCTTCAGCTTGTTCATGAGGACAAGAATTTGGTTTGCATTGCTAGATTTGAACATGCCAACCAACCTATCATATATCTCCTTTGATGTGTTCAAATCGGAGAAGTAAGCAACTAAATGCTTATGAATAGAATCCCCAATGATCTTCTTGGCTTTGACTTCACCCTTCTTGTACTTCGTCTTAGCAACAGCCGATGCATTTGAAGGAGGTTCTAAAATCTTTCCCTGCACATAATCCATAACATCTTGCTCTTCTAATGTCAAATCAAGAGACATCTTCCATGCATGATAATCAAACTTATCATGAAGCTTATCATCATACTTGAAGTAGGATGTGGAGACCATTGAATCTTGTCTTTGATCAGTGATTGCTCTTCTCACTCTTGCTTGAGCTTTGCCTTCACCTCACCTTTGATATCATGTTAATTTTACGATAACAATGGTATGTTCTATGCTTAAGAGCAATTTTACTTCAATTTCTTTATTAAACCAATATCAATATCCAGTTTAGCAATCACATCATTATGATAGTAAAATGCAAATAGAACATAAAAAATAACAGTAGAAGACAATCCAAGATAAGAGGACACAAGATGTGGCACCAACCAAGGACAAACCCTAATATGGGGAAACCCTTGATCAATTCTTCTTATAATTCTTCAAAAGTTCAACAGAGAGAGAGAGTACAATATACAATATTCACTTGCCCAATTACAGTGAAAATCTAATAAGTCAAACAGCAGAAACAAAAAGCCCTAACCAGAAAGTCAACGCTGGTCAACAAGGTATAATTCTTCCTCCAATTCAACTCGGTCAAAGCAAGTCAAATCAGCCCAAAAACAATCCAAAAAAGTCTAGTCAAACTTGGTCAACAAAAGTCAACGCAGCAACAAGCCCTAACACAATCAACGCTAGTCAAACAGAGGTCCAAATTGCCTCGGATTTCGTGCCCAAAATTGCGGCCTATCCAAACAGAAATCTTCCACCCAAAACTGCACTCAAAATAGGTCAACGCTGGTCAACACAAGTCAAAACAACGCTCCTGCAATTTCGGTCAACGCAGGGACTAAAAACCCTTCTCTTCTTCGCACGTGTGGAGAGTTGCCTCTGAAATTCATACCCAATCAACGAAGGAGAGAGAAGAATAAGTGTGAGATGAGATGACAAAACGAGGAGGAGGCTCTTTGTATTTATATGCAACGTTGTGGGCTTGAGGGTGCAAATTAGATAGTTGGCCGACCTTGACAATTTGTCCATAATCAAAATAAATTCATAATTCCATTTGTACATGTCAGAATGGGATGATCTTTAGATCAATCCTACACCTCTCGGAGAGAGGAATCCAATAAAAATACCAGTTGCCTCATATGAGTTGTCCAAGGTGAAGTTTGTCCCTAGTTTTCAATTTACCATTTCTTCTATGGAACCTAATCTGAAGACCTATTCTTTCCCACCATGCTCTAGGAATCTATCACTTCAGTCATAAGTGCCATGTACCCTGTGTAACTCTATGGTTGGTTCCTTTGGCTAAAGGTGATAATGGAAGCTCCAACTCTCTCTTGATCTCCCTTAAACAAATCCTTTGCCCACTTGGCTCGAACTCTCCCTTTACTAGGAGTCACCGACTGAGTGGCTGCCTCCACTCGCCTTGGGCAATGGTCCTCATCATCCTACTGGTTGGCCAACTTCCAACTAGATTAGACTCAAACTGGGATATTACCTGAGACTCCATCTTGAGTAGATTCTTCTCAAGTACTCTAATCTTCTCTTGCTCTAAGGACTCCCTCTGAGTTCTACTCTCCTCAACCATCACTTCTCTACTCTAAGCTCTCCCTGCCTTGCTGCTCAAGGTTGCACCTGTCTCTACCTGGAACCTGTAGAGATTCTTCTTCCTTACACCTATCTGCTTCTTACATCTAGAAGCTAAGTGTCAGAGATAAGCCTTACCTCTATTGAAGATGACATCATAACCCTTGTCCTCAAGGGTAGCTACCGAAACAAGATTTTGCTTTAATCCCGAAACATAGAGGATGCCTCTGTGATGAAGCGAATTACCTAACTTCCTCTAAAAATTGACAGTGCCAACTGCACTAGCTGCATATTGACCATCATCTCCTAGCTCTATCTGAAAATGCATGTCCTCCTTCAAGTGGCTAAAATACTTCTTGTTCCCGACCTTGGGTAAGGATGCTCCCAAATCAATATACCATATATTTTTGTCTGTTGAGCTTGCCATGCAAGCAATCAATGAGAAATATTTCTCAAACTGGGCAGAAAATGCATCTACCTCTGCTTATGCAACTACATGATCCTTACTGGACTACTTTCACTTAGGACACTTAGTGGCATAGTGTCCAAACTCATGGCAATGGAAGCACTTGATCTTGCTTAGATCCTTCTTCTTGCCCTTCTAACTGGACTCGGCCACTCCTTAGCCTTGTTGCTCTTACCTGCCAGGGAAAAGTTCTCCTCATCCTCTGTCTTCATTGATCTACCATCTCTAGTCCCTCTCTGAATCTCTTCCTAAACGCAATCAGTCCATAGCCTTTCCCAACTGGGAAAATTTTCTCTACCACTTACTGCATCTTGGAAACCATACCAAGACTTGTGAAGTCCTAGAAGAGCAAAACTCACTAGGTCATGCTATGGTACAGTCACACCCACACCACCCAACTCATCTTGTACCTGAGTGAACCTTGACAAATATGTGACGATGGGCTCTCCAACGCTCATCCGAATACTCCTTAACTTCTCCTTAAAAGAAAGCTTCCTGGTATCACCAATATTTTGATATAGATCTAAAATAATTTTGAACATCTCAAAAGTTGACTTCTCATGGATATGAGGAACTATATGATCTTTGGCCCCTTCTAGAATAATCCTCATTCCCTTGATATCATTCTTAGTATGTTGGGGATCATGTCATGGTGGTATAGCCTGCTTCACAAATTTTCCCATTCCATTGTCCTCCAAAACTATCATGATCCTCCTTTTCCATGGAACGAAGTCAAAGGCTCCCTCTAAATAGTGGTATGATCTCAACCCTTGGAATGCCATCCGGCATACCCAGAGATCTCTCCAACACCTGCCCACTAACAACCTTGTTGTCCTTCACAAGATGTTGTACATTAAGGCACAAAAAGGCAACTTCTAACAACCCTCCTATACTGTAGAGCTCCCTGCCACCAAATCTATTCAATCTGGACCTACACCAACCTAGCAATCATCAACTCAGAAGGACAACAACAAAAAAACATACCTCTAGACGTCCACTTTTGTCCGCAAACTCTCGACCCTATGAACATTGCTATCTAAAGTTTTTTGGCCCTGGTTAGGGCATTAGAAGAGCCCACGTCTTGGCCTCAAAACTTTCATAAACCTTCTTCCATAGGTCACGATCTCCTGTGTTGGAACTCTGCCCTTCTTTACAACCCCTCCAAGGTAAAATCTACCTTAGTTTTGCCTCCACTCTAGGGCTCGGCCCTCCTGCGATAGATAGAGACAAACTTGGCCTATTTCCAAGGTGTTCACACCACAAATCATGCACAGAATTCTACCTATGCTTGCATCCAACAATCCCTCTACTCGGCCCACACAGAACATAGAAGGAAGACCCAACCATGCCCTTCTTCACTTCCAGTGTGACTCCTTTAGAGGTCGTGGCTACCTCAGTCCTTCTCCACTGATGAATTGCTCTTGTGATGTATTAATCAACTTGCAATGGTCTTTATTTTGTTCCTCACTCTGATACCATGTAGAATTTCCTTGAAATTTTGGAGTTGCTCAATGAACCAACTGAAACTGGGTTCGATTCACCAAGGCCCAAAATTTCTCTACTAAAAATTTGTAGTGGAACAAACACTGAATTAAAAGCATAATCACACAATACAATAACACAATATTTTCTAGGGAACCCAACAGAGAAAAGCCTCTACTAGTTGTATAATTTTATTGACAAAAAACAGAGCAATCTAATCTCTTTTACAAGGCAACTGTTTCGACATAACATACAACTTTTCTCACTACTTGGACTAAGCTAGAAACCTCCTTGCAAGACTTGACCTTTTGCTCACTATTTCCTTGTTGCATCCTCTACTCTTATCTCGTTGGAAATCTCCTATTTCCTAGCGCTGAGCAGGTCCCTATTTTTTAGGAATTCTTCCTAAATCATAGCACACTTCTGCAAGGAAGTTATTTGCCTCAAATTTGTGTCTAGGCTGCTCCTAGATACTCTCTTCCCACAACAAGCTCTCACACACACAACCTGTGCATACAAGAATAATTACAAAGGTGCCTTCATCCTCCTTATAAGCTTTTCAATCATGCTAAATCTGGCAAAGTTAATTTTAGAACTCAGACTTGTGATTGATTTGTTAACTGGATCAAATTGACTCTTCTAACATGTCCTACCTCAATTAGAAGCTAAAGCTCCCTAACTCGTCCTTTTCCAAAAATACCTTGCACTTGGAGACAAACAAGATTGAGCCTTCAACTCCTATGCATGAGTTAATTGCTCCATGACTTGTCCCAATTTATAGGAACTCGTGCATGCTAAAGGAAGGTTGTTTGTTGTCATCATGACTAAGGCACGAGTCAAGAAGACCTTCACTCACTACTTTTCAACGTTTCTCTTATGGGGTCACCCATTTTTGGTGGGTAACACAACTTATAGAGTAAGCCATCCTAGAGATGGTAGTCAACTGTGTTGTCCCATCGTGCACATGACTCTAGCTTTGCAACTATTGAAACACCTCCTTGAAGTACTCGTCCTCTAAATATGCCTTTCTTTTTGCATCATGGGTGAATGGCTCCATGTACATCAAAGTTCCCAAAGTTGTGACCTTTGATGTGTGTGGCCTTGAAAGCATGTAGGCCAACTTGTTTGTGTTGCACTTCTTATACTTGATCACTAAATGAAATTGTTATAAAAACATTATCCACTTGTAATGCCTGGTTTGTTGTAGATTACTTTGGGCCTATAGGTATTGTAGTGGTTGGTGATCTGTGTGGATTGTTGTCTCCTTTCCCATCAAATATTGTTTCCACTTCTTCAAAACTTACACTAGGGCATAGAGATCCTTGTTGTAGGTAGGGTAGTTAAGAACTACCACATGAAATACTTCATAATGGTAGCATACAGGGCTTCCTCCCTGCATCAAGACCACTCCCAAAGCATACCCACTCGCATATGTCTCCACTTTGAAGGGTTGTTTCAAGTTTAGTAATGCCAGAACTGGTGATTGACTGATTTTCTTCTTTAGCCCTTCAAAGGCTCTTTGCTGACTCTTTCTCTACTAGAAACTCTTGCCAGTTGTTGTTATGGCATGGAGTGGTGTTACTACCGCTGAAAATGAGCCTATGAATTTCCTCAAGTACTATGTCACCCCAACGAAACTCCTAACCTCATAAACATTAGTAGGCAACAACCATTTCATGATGGCCTCCATCTTGGCAGAGTCTACCTTCGATTTTCCTCCACCTATCACATACCCAAGATACACCCAAGAATATTGTGCAAACTCACACTTCTTGAGATTTGCTAGCAGTTGGTGCTTCTTTAAAGTCTCCAACACCTGCGTAAAATGTGAGATATGCTCCTCCCAAGTAGCATTGTATACCAGTATATCATCCAAATAGACAATAACAAATGAATCTATAAAAGGGTGCAGCATATCACTCATTAACCTCATAAATGTAGTCAATGCATTGCATAGGCCAAATGGACAAACCACTCATACAAACCTTGCCTGGTTTTGAAGGTTGTCTTCCAAGTATCTTATTCTCTGACTTGAACCTAGTTATATCCAAAATTTAAGTCCATCTTGGTGAAGTATTTTGTTTGCTACAACTGATCCAACAGATCATTTATTATGGGCGGGGGTACCTATTCTTGAGCGTAATTTTGTTCAACGCCTTGTAATCTATACGCATTCGTCAAGTCCCATCCTTCTTTGGCACAATGTTGATGGGTGACCCACATGGTGATGTACTCAGTGGAATGACACCCTGTTCCAATAGTTGCTATTGTTTCTTCCCCACTTGCTTCTATAATAAACTACCTATACAACCCAATGTTTAGCAATGGGGAATCCGACAATAGCTAGATCTCGTGCTCCACTTCCCTCTTGGGTGGTAGCCCTTTAAGCTCCTGAAACACATCCCCATATTCCAGTAGTAACTCTTCCAGTTATCGTTTATGTTTGTTAGTACACCCCTACAGGGATGCCTTTACTCTTGTTGACTCTTCTAAAGACTAATTTTCTCTTGAAAACAGTAAAACATACTTCTTGCTAGAACTTATCAGTTTCTTAGCTTGGCTGGCACTTACCAATGAAACTTTTGGCTTGCCTTTGTGCGCGTTGATGGTGAACAATTTTCAATCCTCGACGAGGCGGTACTGGTTGGCTCTCTGCATGAATATTGCATCTCGCATGTAGATATAGGGACTTATAGACACCACCCCACATACATCAAGGGGAATTATATCTAGTTCAGTAATTCTACTTCATCAATAAAATAAGCACTAATAGCAAACCTAATTTTGTACTATTTGGTTACCTTTATGTCTGCATCTTTATTTACCCAACCCAATGGATATGGGCTTGAATGATCACGAACTTCTAATCCGAATTTGTTGACCAGCTCTGTTGCAATGGGATTCGCTGCAATTCTGAGTCAAACAAAGCATCAATATTGGTCTTTTTAACATGTATCTTTATATGGAAGAGCCTATTCTTTTCGTTTTGTTCCTATTGTTGAAGGATACTCAGACTCACCTCCTTTTGCACTAATGTATAGATGATCTTCTCATCCACATTCAAGTTGCTTTCAACTTGGTTGGTCGAATCAGTGGCCATGAAATTCTTCTTCTTATTAACTTTATTTTTGTTCTTTGAGTTAAGCTTTGGATGCAACTTCCAACACTTCTCTTTTGTATGACTATCAATGTTACAGTGGTTGCAGTTATTGTTGGGATCTTTGCACTGGTGTGTTGTGCCCGCCATCTTTTTATCTTTCCCCCTTTACACTTCTTCTCCACTCCTTGGAAGTGTCCTAGTGCTCCTTCTGCTTCAATCCACTTGATTTCCCTTTCGTCAAGCCTATGTTCTCCAAGTGTTGTGCTTGTACACAAGCCTCATCCATCGATCTAGGCTTGAACAGCATCACTTGCTTCTGCAAATGGTTGTGTAGACCCCCCCAGATACTTGAGTACATCTAGGTTCTTTGGGGAGATACGAGCATTATGGCCATCTTTCTAAATTTTATGGTGTACTCCTGTACACTCTTCCCCTGCTTCTACCTGAAGTAGTGCCACTAGATCCACTGGTCCTCTACGATAACTGATAAGGTAAAATTGTGACTCTATGAGAGGTTTTAAAATCCTCCCACTTAGTCACTGGAGAATCTCCCTCCAACCTCAAGGTCTCCATGTGGCTTTCCCAACAGGTCAAGGCATGGTTCTCTAATTTCAACCATGCAAATAAAATCTTCTATTCTTCCCCTATATGATGAACACTGAAATAAACTCCTAATTGTTGCAACTAGTGATTTAGCTACAGAGCGTCAATCTCACCTTGATATGGCTTTGATATCAAACTTCGCTTCCATTTTGAATAGGGACAGTGAATGGTTCACTACACTCAAACTGTGTTGATCTTTTCAGGTTCTTTCTTCAACTCCTTAGTTTCTTTCCAGTCTCCTAATCTCCCCTCTGATCAAACCTCTACGTTAAAACCCCCATCTTGTCCAAACAACCCGAGCTTATCGGTCACGGTTGCCATGAGGAGATTCATGTTATAGTTTATAGCTACAACTTGTGCTTCTAGCCACGAAAACCTCTCCTCGGCAAAATCGCGGGGGTTATTCACAAATTCATCAACCATGACAAGGGTTTTATGACTTTTGGCTTAGCCGATCTAGATCCCCTGCGAATCTCCACAATTTACCCAAAGAAACCTGCTCTAAAACCAATTTGATCTGTAAACTATCGTGGATATTCCATTGGACAGTTCATCACAATAGATCTAATAAAATTATACTTAAAAATCCAAAATCTACACTACGAGGGTTTATTTCTCTTTATATTTTTGGATCTGTAAATTATTGTTTATTGTGTATGCATGTAAATTATAATTATGCAGAAAATAAAGAATAGCAAAATGAAAAACTCACAAACCACGCTTGGCCCAAGATATAACCTAGGAAACCCTTTCAGGAGAAAACCCAGCAGGAAGGTGAGGTCGCTCTACTCTATTTCTCTGAATAGAAAAAGTTTTTGAGTACAAAGAAGTAAAATCTATGGCTTGTGGGCTACTACAATGCACAAATCCTCTCAATGTGCTCTCTCCCTATCCCTCTTGGCTACTCTACTCATCTATGGAAAAAAATGCACTCGAAAAGAATGGAACCACTTTTCCCCTAGTGGCCCAATTATAACACAACTCGATAGCCTACTAGTGGCTAGGTTTGAAACTTTGATTCCTTCAACTCTTAACTAGAGTTACAATATGGACTCTTCTAGAGTCTTCTTCATCATGATCACGTGGCTTGCCCCTTTTCCACTAATAATGGGGCCTGATGTGGCATCCCCTCAAATTATGGTGGTCAATTTCAATAGGTCAACTTCCAGGAGGCATAACTTTCTCATACGAGCTCCAATTGAGGTGATTCATATGCAGTTGAAAAGGTATCGACATGTAGATTATTAAATCTAGGTCCACAGTAAGGTCGAGACCACAAAAAATGTTCATTTAAAGCTTCAAAATTGCTCCTGAAGTTTTTGACCCAAAATTTTCCAAACTAGTACCACTAGTAAAAATGGTCTTGTGCATTGATTCCTCCACTTTTTCCACTCTAAAGGCATTGAGATGGATGATAATAATATAATGATCTAATCTGGATTAGATAATAGAAACAATTAGGATGAAATTTGTACACGTGTAATGTCCTCCACGAATTGAGGACGAATGGACTTAGCAGCCTATCTATCCCTGTAGGCTATAGTCCTTTATAAAGGGGATAAGACCCCAAAATACCCACAGTTGGGCAAGTTTTGGGTCAACTGGGGTTTTGAGTAAGATACACTCAACCAATTAAGAAGATGAAGCCCCTCAAGGAAGTCTATAAATAAAGGAAGATTGAATTCATTTAGATCATCAAGTGAGGATCATTTCTTCTAATTTTGAGCATTAGCTCTAAGGGTTTTAAGACCCATTTCTTTTTATCAATTTCAGTGGTGAAAGATTCCACCCTAGTTGACAGTGTTTGCATTTCTCTTATCTATTCTGGGCACAGGAAAGCATTCTAGAGACCGCGAATTATTTGTGGTTTTTTGGTTGGGCACAAGATCATTTTCAAAGCAATGAGTGTTTGGTCAGTGGCTCGTAGGTCTGGGCACAAAGTATCCACGACAACAAATTCTTTGAGTTTAGGGTGGCTCGTAAGCTTGAGCATGGAAAACCATCGGGGCAATGAAGATTATCTGTGATGTCACTGCTTATGGTCTGCGGTCAAAGTTCACTCTAAAAGTCATTGAGGGTTTCATTGAGCAGAAAGGACGCAGAAAGGCAGTGCTGCCTCATCTCAGACAAATACGCGAGATTTTCTCTTCAAAAAAAGATCGCAGACTACATCTACTGACAAAGAATGCAAGTTGGACGACTATGGTTGTCGAGTTGATAATCAACAAAGAGTCTCCTAAGTTGAATGTGCAGTCAAGAGATTGGGATCTCTGAAGCATTAAACAAACTCAAGTCACCGTTTAGGGTTTGGGTAGGAGATTTGTAGCTTTGGGCAAGGCGCAAGCACTTGAAGCTAACTTGTGAATGTTCTAGATAGGGTCGCCACGCGTTAAAGGCCACAATGATACCACTACAGCGTTCGTGAAGTTTAGTAGCCCGAGTTTCGGTCCCTGTAGCAAGACCAAAAATCACAGTCTCGGATCCTATGCAGAGTTGAAGTCGACTGCGGACCTATGGCAGACAAAACTTGTAAAGGGTTTCTTTTGCTTTTGTTTGTGAATTGACGGATTCTGAGTTAGGGCAGTCCCTACATGGTTAATTTAAATTGAACGTGGAACTTTATGTTGTGGAAGGCCATAAATTGATTAAATATGTTGATAGAAATTGTGGTTTCTTTGCATTATTGTGGGCGAAGATGTTATTGAATGATTTGTTGTTTTAAGAAGAGCTAGCATTATTACTAAAGGATTCAATTAATTGCATTAATCACTAGAGTTTTTTTGCAAACCCTAGTGTTTCAAGAAATCATAGGCCATAAAATTGCCCTACTCTATTACAACATGTGTAGAAGGGAGTGCAAAGGACGTGTTGAAGAAGAAACATGCTACTGAATGCAAGCAAGAAAGGCATGTTGTAGAAGATGAATCATTGGGAAGGATGAAGTCCAAGATGGAAATGAAAAGACCAAAGTTGAAAACAAAAGGGCATGAGCATTGGTAGTTGAAGTTGCATGAGAAGACCATTTGGAAGCGAAAGGCGAACGATTTGTTGAAGATAAATAAATACAACGTCAAGAAGGCAAAAACAGTAATTTGCAAAAAAGAATAGAAGTTAGCTTAAGGAGAAGAAAGGAGATTTATGAGTAATACAAGGTAATGGTTGAGGTTGCCATGCCCTTGGGCCTGGCAACCTAACAATCTCTGTAAGCTGATATGCATCTATTGAGCCATTGTATGTATATTTCTACATAAACAAATAGAAAAGTTCAAGTTTCCACATTAAATCCCTGTGCATATGTGTGGGATGTGATTATATTGCTGAGTTGGTTTTGTATCTATAGTTGTAGATTGCATTCTATTGCATGGATGATTAATATTGTAGGGATGTCGAGGATGGCCAATATTTGCTCTTATAGAGAACAGCATCCTTGTGAACCTCTATCAATTTATGTGTGCGTGTGTGTGTTTGCATTTGTGTGTGTGGAAATATTAGCCAACAATGTCATTGCTCTTGAGTATGAGAATTGTGCATAGAAATGTGTTAGTGTGTTGAACTATGACTTAGTTATGTTGTGTATGATGCTCATGGGGATGAGAGTTCCAATTGAATATACGTATGAGCATAGAGATTTTCCATAGCACAGAAGAGTGTCTGTGTAAGCTAGATATGATAAGTCCCCATACGAGAGAGGATAATTTCCTTGTTTATAAACCAACCATTGATTGCAAGAAGTGGCATAAATTGCAAGTGACGTTTGCATGAAGAGAGCCTAGAGATGTCGAATATATAATTGTTGTGGAATGCATTGTATAGGTTGCCATCCTCATGCTACAGATTGAGAAATATGGAGTAGATGCATTCATGCAAACTTGTGTTCTGTAGCATCCAGTTTCTTGACCTAAAGAAGAACAAATTGTGGAAAATACGCAATTGTTATAGCTTTGAAGACTGAATCCTAAATCTTGTGTAGTTCTATTATGCAGTGGAGGCTTGACAAGTCTACATTTCCTAACCTATGTAAAGTAGCATCCAATTGGATGAGCTATGAAAACAAAGATTGTAGAAGATACGCAACTATTGTATATTTGAAGACTGTGAACCTTGAATCATGTGTAGTTGTATTACGCAATGGAGGCTTGAAAGTCTGCGTCCCTAGCTCTACGTAGAAAGCCTAAATTTCACTGGAAAAGTACCCTAATAAGGGAGGGGACGTGGATCCTCTTGCATCATTCAACAATAAACCCAATGAAATCAAGCATATCAAATCCAACATATGTTTTGGGGTTGGTATTGCCAACCATTGGATATCACAACGAGTGTGGAAAAAGATTGGCTGGAGAAGTAAGGTCGATTCCAAGCTTCCTATCCTCTAACCTCTTCCAAGTTGACATAACATGCACTGTGGATCTCCTTCAAAGAAGTTTTGTCATTGATGTCCAAAGTCAACTAACTAAAAAGCCAAACAGAGGCATCTAAGCTCTAATACCAATGATTGGGGAACAAATAGGATCTAGTATTTGCAGGAAGGCAACCTATCAATCTACACAGACTAAAATGTCTAAATTGTGGAAGCATTAAGCGAAAATTGTGTTGAACAAAGCAAATCAATGATATTGTAAATTGAATAAAGTATAATCATGCAAGATTTCGAGTGACCATAGACTTAATTATAGATGTGTTCTTACAAAGGGCACAAATATACTATGGATTAGAAAGCAACCAATCTTATCATAACAATAGTGTGCAGTGGAAAGCTCTGTAAACAACTTAAGAGAATATAATTAAACAATACCCACATGAATAATGTAAAGAACTTACTTGAGTAGTATTAAGTGTGAGTAAAATCACAAAATAGTAAACAATAATTCATTCAACCATAAAAGCCTCCCATGAATACCCACTAAGAGATAAGATATTGGCTCAATCTCTCCAATCTATTTCCAATTACAGAGAAAGATACAAACTGAGTTGTGTTTATGAGGGAGACAAGGAGATATCCTTGTGTAGAGATGAATGTGAGGCAACTTGTGCTAGTCCATGACGATCAGATACAAAGCTTTAAGATGATCTAACTAAGAGGGTACAGTGATGCATATGATTCATATGCATAGAAGATGACTTAATGACTAATCTATGATTCATCCAAGGTAAAACCTAATAATCGACCTTGGGCACAATAAACAATGTCAGCAACCATCCCACTCCCTATTTTCAGATCAATTGTTACAAGTGACAACTTGGTCCAAGTTGATCACTACATTGGGCATTGGTCTATCTACTAGGCTATGAGATGGAACCAAGGTGGCTAGCTAAGTTGTCATCGCAATTGCACAAGGAATTTGACATTAACACAATTATTGAACTTGACATGGGCCCAAGAGGTCTAACGTTGGTGCATTGACTTAGCTCTAGAAAAGAAACTATATCTTAGTCAGTGGCCCAGGATTGAACCTTGCACTAGCATAGGACTGCTAACACTGCATTGTTGCACATTGCATTAATCAAAGGGGCAGGGTATCTTAGTTTGGTTCCAACCACTCTAAAAGAATGGCACATTCACTTTTAATGTTTCCTTCTAAGGTTCCCCAGGTCTGGGTGGCCCAACGACCCTAGGCCACTCCAAAGCTCACAACGCACAGCCCCCACATGGCTCATCCTCCACACCAAGTGGCATTCACTCCCCTCCTACGCGCTAGTTGCCCTCATATGGGACCTCTCTACTCTCGTGCCCCACCATTAATTTCACCATCCCATGTTCATTCCTCTCGCCAACCTGCATTCTCATTCTGACATTCTCCTCTGCGCTCTTTCTGGCTTCGTGTCTGCAATTCTATTTTGCGTGACCAAGAATCGCAATAGGAGGAGAGGTCAGGGGCGCCCCCCAACCAATTTTGATGATGCCACCATCGCCACCATGTTTGACAGCAAGATTCCCAACTCCATACGCAGGGAGGTCCTAGCTATGGAGGAAGCTGAACTACACAGGGGTCACCTGACGCTTTGGGCACTCAAGAACCTCCTTGCGCACCAGTTGAAGGAACGTGCCCAAGAGAAAATGAAAGCAGTTGGCTAGATAGCTGAACTCTCCACTCACCAAAGTCATGGTGTCTCCTCTCTTAGGCGACTTGCCAGAGACCTACGGCTGGAATTCCCACCCAGCATTCCCTCCTATTCCCCAGCACCTTCCCCCTCCCACTCTTTGTCGGTTGGCCCCTCCTCCCCGCCCTTTCTTTGCACCACTGTGGCTCATCCCCTTCCATCCCAAGCTCTCGTCCCTCGGTTGTTGATGTTGCCTCATCTCCTCTGCACCCCAACCCTTGGGGCTGCTACATTCTAGAGGAGCACCCGGCAGACACAGGCAGCATGCAGGTTCATGGCATTGCCCAAGTGCAATGCAATTCCAGCGAGGCCACAATGCAGTTTCAGTGTGGCATAATTTAGCTCTCAAAAACATGGCAACTCTCAGGTCGGTTTTTCCACCACATTCTAGTCTCTCTGCAGGTCACTTCATTTCCATCTCCGTGAAGGCGAACAACTCAGAGCCCCATGTCTCTTTGGCTTGATTATGCACCATTTTTTGGCTCATTGTGCATCATTTTGTTATTTCATGCAGTAAACATGTATTTTCTACTCTCAGAAGCATGATTTTGATCAACAACTGTCTTGTAATGCAAACTACAAAACTGCAAGGCTCTGGTTTCTCCTTCCTGGGGCAGAGTCCTTCCGCTCTCTATCTTTGGTTTCCTCCCTCAGAGGTAGAGAATGCTTGACTGTATTTTTTGTAACTTCTTGCTTGTTAATATAATGTGAATACAATTGTTTACAAAAAATGTTTCCTTCTAAGGGTAGCGTAACTTCATTTGGCACCAACTGCTCAAAAAGAATGACACATACAACTTTAGTGGCTCCTCAAGGAGTAGAATTTAAAGAATGGCACTTTCACTTTTAGTGCTTCCTTTTAAGGGTAGGGTACCTTCATTTGGCACCAATTACTCAAAAAGTATAACACATACACCTTTACTGTTTCCCCAAGGGGTTTGACTTTTATTTATTATAATATCTCAAATTAAGGAAAGATCCATATTTGAGAGTCTGATTGCAGCCATACACTTTCATGCTGTAGAAACATCTGTTTTTAGATTGCCCATCTGTTAAAAAAGTGTGGGTGGAGGTCGGGAATCTCATCCAAAAACAGGTAGTATGGGAAGGGGAAAATTTTCCTGATGTTTGGGACAAATGGTGGCGACAGTATCCAGAGGGGAACTTGCGGAATCTACCCCCCCATCATCTGTTGGGGGGTCTGGATTGCAAAGAACAGGTGCATATTTTTGGACAAGGAAACCCCTGCTGAGTCAATTGCGTTACAATGTACTTCTATTTTCTCAAATATCCCTGAACCCGAGGAGGAAAGAAACCCCAGACAGATAAGGGAAGAACAAACCAAAGAAGGTGTCCCATGGGCCTACTTTGATGGAGCTTCTCAGAATAATAAAGCAGGAGCAGGGCTGGTTATTCATCTAAATGAGAATCAGATCTTAAGAGCTTCAGTGGGCCTAGGCAATGGAACAAATAACTTTGCAGAAATGTCTGCCTTAAAGCTGCTTCTTTGCTGGCTCATACACAGGAACATCTTCACAGTTCAGATTTTTGGGGATTCTTTAAATGTTATAAAATGGGTTAATGGTCAAAGTAGATGTCCAAATTATACGCTGAGACCTTTATTAGAAGAAATTCAGAACTTAAAGCTTTCGTTTAATGTGTTTTCTCTATACCATATCTACAGGGAACGCAATGCATCAGCAGACAAGCTTTCTAAGGAAGGTTTACAGCAGGATTTGGGCAGCTGGAGAGTAGCTGAGGAAGACTTTGGACAGATCCGTGTGTCGGCTCAGCCTCCTCATACTTAGTTTCTTGTTTTTCCTGTTAGATTGTTCACAGTCGTTTGTATCTTTTTTGGGACTACAGCTGTATATGGGAAAACTGTTTTTAATAGTTTTATTTTGTATTTATTTCCTGTTTGGGTTGTTTTCCTCTATAAGGAGACCCGGGAAATAAATGCGTGACTGAGACCTCTTGATGGACATCATTTATATGGGCTGTTTTTCGTGACTTTATGCTGGAAACGTGAGCTGTATAATGAGGCTTACGCTTTCAGAAGGTTCATTTTCTAGTTTTTTGAACAGAAAAGGCAGTCACTTTTCCGCAGTAGCTCTATGATCTTATCATACAGCAAACTGAATGCTCAGGCATATACAATGTAACTTTTTATCTTGTTTACAAAAAGTTCGCTTTTTTCTTTGGAAAAAAAAAAAAAAAAAGAATTTCCCTTCTTTAATCCTTGACAATGATTGCATATGTACAAATACCTCCTTTCTTCTGCTCCAGTTATCCCCTTAAATTGTTATAAAAGGTGAAAGGTAAACAAGAAAAGCAATCACTAATACTGCCTTTAAACCACACCCTCCTTTTGAATTCATTACAAATATTACGACTTACAGTGACTTTAACTTCCCCCTTCTTTTAAATACTTATAGGACATTAGAGGTAAACGACAAGACTTATCACTCATTCAAGCTTAAAAACACTCTCTACTTTCCAAGTTGCTTACAAATGCAATGATATTGACTGTGCCAGAACTTCTTTTGTTCTGTTTTATTCACACCCTCCCACTTTGATAACATTAGTAAACAAGAATAGTTATGATTTATGCAGGGTTCAAGTCACTACTAGTTTTAAGTTGCTTAAACATATAGTAATAAGTATTGCCTACCGCTGGACAAGAAAGAACTCCACAGCTGAGAGCAAAGGTAACGAGTGGCTCAAAGTGATCAATGACATATTGACTTTGCTCCTCTGAAATCTTCAACTTGTGAAGCGCCAAAAGTAATGCCTAAACAAATGATTGTTGTGGTTAGGTATCTTTTAGTCTAGACAAATCAACAAAGGTCTACTGCTAAAACTGAAATTGCATACCATTTGTGGCCGGTGTATAGGAGGTTTCATTCTCAAAATAACATATTCAATAGTAGCAGCATTAAAAGAGTGCCCGCCAACTGTGTAAGCTGCCTGTGAAACAATAATAAGTGATGTCAATCTTCCACAGAAACTAGCTTTTATTGTATATTATAAGAAAGCTTAGAACATTGTTAAAACACCCCAAAGCACATATTGGTAGCCACACCTTCTGCATGAGTGCAAAAAGCTTCAGTTCACTTCTCGGAACTCCATATGCAAGGTAAGCCTGCCAAAATAATTTCGATCAAACCTTCACAAAAGGGATTTACTTAGAAACTATGATGGTATCAAAACATGCAAAATTTGATATTTGTAGTCACGAAAAAGGTTCATTTTCAAACATAAAATATAATAAAATCAGAAAATATGAACCAAGCACCTCATGATACCCTGTATAAATACTACTCAAACCCCACAACAATTTCACTTGGCACCAAATATGGCTAAAGAATTTCCTATATAGAAATATCTCCATGGCATACACCACCACCAACCGCCCCCTTCCCAAAAAAAATGAGAGAGAGAGAGAGAGAGAGACTTAACAAATAGAAAAGGCATCAATTATAGTGATATGGACTGGAATTGTTCTATCAAAAAATACTTAATCCCCTAACCCAAAATAGAGGAAGCACTTGCTTCTCAAATAAATTGTCAAACCACCAATACTGTACATACATGCATCATTAAAGCATTATAGATATTGATCCAAAACGCAAGCTTCTCTTCGTGATTCATGTGGCCAGGATTCACTTTCGCTAATTTTTCAACCAACAATCTGCAAAATCAAAATTATAAATGTTTCAGGCCCCGTTCGCCAATTCGTTCATGTGTATCATGTATGTAGCATCGAGCATGTACTTAGTTATCAAATTTTGAGAGAGTAGGGAATATCTTGCAATGTGTAATATATATTATATCTACAATAAGACATTCAACAAAGGGTTCAAAGATGGTTCACAGAGGGGAAGAAGGCAGTATGGCACAAACCTAAACTTGCGCAGAGCTTCAGCAGCATATTCAAGCTGTTCTTTCCCTACTGACATCCAAGAAACCTCCATTGCTGAGCTGTATTTTCCAATATCAGCCCACCGGAGCTTCCCACGGGTGCTGTAAGGATCAAAAGTGCTTTCTGTCCCCAAGACTTCCTCCATAACCTGGAAATCCACCGGCGGACTTCTTGCAAATGAGAAGAAAGATGATGACTCAGAAAATGATGATAGTGAAGTAGTAATATGCCCTAAAGGAGATCTGGGAGAATGGGTTCTTGCAGCCGGTGAGAACTTGGAAGAGACCGTTACAGGGTCTGCAAGATGGATGAAAATATCTTCCATGCATCGCACCATTTCTTGAGAAAGTTGATTTGGGTTTTGCCAGAGATCTTTCGTAAATTTCCTTTCACTAAATATTTCTTGTTTAGCATGCTGCACTGATAATTTATGTGTTAAGTTATTCTGAAAACTTCTTGCTCTCCTTGAAGTTCCCGTCTTCTGATAACAGAAACCCAGAAAAACATAGGCATAATCAGAATTATCATTGAAACTTCTATTTTCACCTTAACATTCTTGGAACTCTAGTCTCAGTTCGGATTGGAAAAAAAAAACATGTCAAAGGGTTCTGTCCTAATGTTCAAACATGACATCCAAGCTTCTATGTATTTACAACATGAAACCAAAAAGGAAATTAACATTTTGAAGTTCTAATCTCAAGTCAGATTGAACAGGAGAATATGAAAAAGGGCTCTGGCCCAATACTCCAACAGGAAACACTAGACCCTGTGTATTTGCAATTTACAAAGTCAAACAACAAAACTAGAAAGCATATTACATATTTACCTCCCTGGCAGAAAAAATTCGTTTTGAGCTCATAGACTTGAGACAAGAATCATGGTTGGGTGGGGGTGGTAACAAAAAATTGTCACTTGACGAGCAAACCAAGGAGGATTCTCGCTGTTCAAGACAGAAGCAAAACAATTGAGTTAGGTAGAAAATCATGAACAGGACCAATCAAGAAAGAAATTTAACCAACAAGACTACTAGGAAATGAAAAATAAAATATTTTTTTAACAACATACAACTGGAGAAACACAAGAAAATTACATCAAGTAATGAGTGTCTCAGGTGATCCTCTGCTTGAAGATACAAAGATGAAAATGCCTGGTCCTTTAACTTGTCCGAGGAGGAAAATGCCACTGGCAGTGACAATGATGGTAACTGTTTGAACCTGTACTCCAGAAGACGCCGTTCATTGCGTTCCTGACTTAGTTGGTACTGCAAAGAACCTGTTTCCTCCTCCAGCTTTGTAACGGTAATTTCCAATAAGGCAATGCTGGCCAACAGCTCTTGAACCTACAATTTTCCAAAGAAACAAACCAAAATGAAACCAGAAAAGAATCAAATGCACTGAAAGGAAAGTCATTTATTATGTCAATTTTTACTTAGCCTAGATATAAAATAGGACACAAAATTATAAGGTGCAATAACTAAATTATGGACACCACTGCATACGAAATAGATAAAGGGATAGGAAAAAAATACATCAATTGGCAGATGACAAGGCAAGTTGGGTAAAGTTCCAGCATTCTCATGAATAGCGCTTTCTAGTATGACACGCAAATCAAGTTCTTCTTGCAGTTGTTTTTGCAGTTTTTGAACCTGAGATCATACAAGTTTATCAAAAGGATGTACATTAATAACCCCAAAGATATCAGACAATATCAAACAACGGAGATCTCCTGCTAATTCACTACAGTTGGCCTCGGCTGAAACTTCGAAAGGATGACAAGCGAAGCAAGAAATTGCCAACGAAGAACTAACCACTGCTCAAGCAGCAGCAGGCTGTTGGGCAAAATATTCAATAATTCATGAGTCAAGGAGAGTATGGTCTGGTGGATCTGCTGCAGGAAGCCCCTCCCAGATGGCACAATATCATTTTTCACATCAGATTAGAACCCATTTTGGGGAACGTAACAATTCAGAATTGACTTATTTGGGCAGTTTCCAGGTATATGTATATAATTAAACGAACTCAAAACAGATACAAGTTTTAAATGGGAAGGATAAATAACTCACATCCTCTTCAAGTTGACAATGGTAACAATTAAAATTGCTGCCGCTCTTACTTTGTTTCGATTCATCTTCAGTTTTAGCAGCCTGAAAATTTCATTAAATCATGAATAGCTCTCTCTCTCCCTCTCACAAACACACACACAACACTTCCGGTCTTCAAAGAACAATCTACATGCTAATTCAATTATATATTGATGTGTATGTGTGCCTATAAAGAAAAACTCATGTTGTTACCATCTTCACCCAGAAAACGTAAGCATTATCTTACCCCTAAATCAGTTAGTTCTCCATAGTTGAATTCATCTTGCAGAGGCAACTCCTGTAAAAATGGCCATCCTCTTTGTTGTTTTTGAGAATGCCTGGGAACAGAGTTTCGATATTGAATTAGATGGTATACAAAAATCCCAGTCAATCAAATACAGGTATTTGAAGAAAACAAAAACAAATTAAAGCAAATGAATATGAAAATAACACCAAATTTGAAAGAACGAAATCTTACGCTTCCACCATTGGCTCTGCACTTGGGAAGGTGTGCATCATAGAGGCAAAGACTTCAGTCTTGTGACGGAGCATTTGCAAAGAATTAGATGAAATTACAGGATGAAGACATGAGCACCACAAGAGTTATTCTGATTCCAATTAGAAACGAAGTGCTGGTTTCAAAAAAGCTTTTCACATCGCGGACAAAGCCATCCTTACGGCCTCGCTTTAGCTCTCGACACATAACATCCTATTATCAAAAACATGCTTGCTCTTTAAACGACCCCGTTGAGCAGATACCTACGCATTCGAAATGAAATGAAGGCAGTCAGATCTCTACTCATCCTTTATTGACAAAAACGGCCTTACTCCCCTATTTACAAAAGTTTGACAGCAAGTTCGCGAACCCAGACAGAAATGATACCGCACTAGTAAAATCCATTAAAGCTAATTAAAGTTCGCCGTGATATTGAAAGCTACGGTTAAAGATTTGTCCGTTCCAAATGATGCTGCAAGATAACTATCGGCGGTGCCCGGAAAGCTCGCCGAAAGCCTTTTCCTTTAGGAAGCACGGAAAATAAGCAACCTGCTCAGTTCAAAAGAAAATAGTTTTCGCTTTGGTTTGCAGATATGGACAGCACTGTTGTAAAGTGCTTCGTATTCACGGACTATTCTTAAATAAGAGGAAAAAAGGAACCACCTCGACAGTGATCCGCCGGTTTTCTTAAGACTTCATGTAAAATACTACTAGTAAATTTGCGGGTTTCCTTTAAAGATAGTAGAATAAGCAATCTATGAGATTTTTTACCAGTTTTCTGGAAGACTCCTACAGTTAGTCTTTCCCTATTTTAACCATGGCAGCGAATAGGATATCCGCGGGATGCACAAAACAGCAACCAGTCCTGTCTTATCCTATAAAGCCTCTAGAAAGCAGGCTATAATCTCAATGTTCCTTGCAATTTTTTTCCGAAATAAAGCTACAGGTTAAATCTGCGGATTTCTTACAGCATTACGGAAAGGAAGCAGAAAATTCAGTTCGTTTACTGTTTCTTACAAGCACGAAAAAATAGGCAATCTATGCAATCGCTTTTACAGAGTTTTTAAAGATCTCACAAAGCATATAATCCACACGGATTCTTTTCCATGTTTCTCCGCAAATTAGCCAGTGCGTACCCGGCAATATGTTATGCAAGGGATACGATCTCGGCACTCATTTTCTGGATTTCAGATAAATGTCTGACAAATAGCCAATCTATGCCGTTATTATGAAAGATAACCTTCCGTTACCCGAATTTTCTCCAAGTGAATACTGTGCAAAGAAAACAATCATACAATACATTGTCTTATTTTTTCCTTATCTTTTCGGCAAAATAGCCAATCTGCAGAGCCATTTTCCGTTTTTTTCCTTGGCATTTAAGCTCTCTGTGCCGTCGGGAGTTGGCTATTGTTAGGAGTATCAAGTGGAAACGAAGATAGCATTACCTACTTGTCTTGTTGCTGAAGCTGATCATCATTGAGCGCAACAGATCAGGGAAACAATCTTTCAATGGCTTAAGGCTCCTCTATAATCAACGAATCCTGTTTGGTGCTTCGCCACACACAATGCCGGGGAGAATCACCTTCCTTTGAAGGTTCAGAGAAAGATAGCCGGAGCAGGCAGTGGGGGACTACTACTTCAGAGTAAAACTACAGCTTTAATTTAATTTTAAAAAGATAGTAAATTAGATGTATGCCTTTCCTAGGAAAAATAATAAAATAAGGGTGCAGGAGTTAAACCGGGGGGTTGCAGATCATGTGATGATTTGTCAGCAAGTACTTAGACCGAGGGTGACATTTTGAGACTCAAATTAATTTTCGCTCTAATGTTTGTGTGGCATCTTTCTTTTCTTTAGTTAAGTGTGGCAGCTGTGCTTGGTGGGGTGGGACATACAGCAGACACCACAGGCCCCTCCCTCCTCTCTCTTTGTTTTCTTGGTAAATTCATCCCCCGTTCCATCACCTGCCCTGTTAAAAGGAATTGTGTTACGGCCTCATTTTGGGCTGCGCGGCCATTCGTGGGATTTGAATGTCGGTGTCAATTTTGAATGCGGTTTGTCATTTGTATACTGAACATTCCAATGAAAAAATAATAGTTGAGCTTCTTATATTTGGTTTTACTTGCGGTGAATATTCTAATGGCGTGTAGCGTTATGTGAGTACATCAAGGTAAGACAAAAAAAGTTCAATTATTATCAAAATCCAATGTTAGCAATATCATGGTGGAACGGGTAGCATAAATTGGGAATACCACTATGATGGAACGGGTGGCATGAATTAGGAATACCTAATTTGTAAATGTTTTCTATGGAATTATGTCAGTGACATGTAAATTAAAAACTCCTTTATTCTTGAATGAAAGATATTTAAAGTTTACATTGGTCATGTAATTTCTTGGTTAAATAAACTTTTAATTTTAAAGTATGTATTAAATAATTTTAAAAGGTATTTGTGTTCTATGAAAAATAATGTTTTTTTGGGGTTAAAAAACAAAATTATAATGCGGTTAGTAATAAATAACAAATTATTAATTTGGAATTATAATATGGTTGGTTACTAAATAATAAATTAGTAATTTAGAATAATGGTTTGAAAAGGGGTTATATTGGTCTTAACAAATGTTCATTATACAAGATTTCTAAAAAATATATTTCTTGTATTTTTTTTCTTGTTCTTATAGAATTTAGGTATTATACAATGTAAGTAAGTAGGAAACAGGGTTTTACCAAGCTCACTCTGCAAGCAAAATGGTCAAGGTAAAGTTTAGAAGAAAAAATAAAGGTAATGATAGGTGATAAGACAATCATTCAATTTGAAGTCTTCTCTTGTACATTGATATATGGGATTTGGTGGGCCCGAAGTTCCAATACATTCAGATCTCTAGATGTCCCCCTTGAGATTACAACAGGGATGGTCGTAAAGTTATGCATGGAATTCATAGCTTCCCCTAAACAGAAGAATGGTAGAACTCCAATGATGTTGGCTCTTGACTATGAAATCCCTTGGGGTTATTTCGACGAAGCTTCACAAGGTCATTCTTTGGTTTATGGAATAGTTGTATTACATTTATCTCATTCTCATATCATGCACCGTCTATTTTGCTCCTGATAGAGGCTCTAATAACATAGTTGAATTTATTGCATTAAGAACACTCCTCTCGGTTGCTTCACTAAAAGTCATCAAAAATTACAAGTTCTTGGGGTTTCCAACTTGTGATTGACTAGGCAATGAAAAAGGTTATAATTGAACATGTTTTTATTCAACCGTTGCTTCAGGGCATACAAGAGGCAATACTTTCCTTTAATTAGTTATATTTCTCGCATGTGCTCATTGAATTGAATACCAAGGCTAATGGACTCTCTAAGGAACCCTTTGCACTTCCTATTGGCTCTTTTGGTATATCAAAATTGGTAGAGGGGGTTGAATGGGAATGTGTGGACTTCCATTTCTAAGTGTTCACGTCATAGGTTTTGATCATTGGGTTGTTAACCTAAACTAGTATTCATGGACTACTTTTAAGGAGTGGTGAGGAGGCAAGTATATCTTCTTGTTTAATTCTGGTCACAATCCACCGAATCGTTGTAACTTGTTTTTTGACTCGTTGAAGGGTGTCACCTATAGGTATTGGTTTTGGTATGAATAAGAATGAAAATCAAACCAAAGTGCCACAAGGTTGGGACAGTCCTTTATAGGACCGCAACATGTATATTATTTTTCAAAAATATAAAGGTTTCTCTCCTTGTGAAAAAATAAAAAGTATTAACTTTAAAAAATCGGAATTTATATGAATTTATATTGAGATATAAAATTGCAATTTAACGCCCATGCATCTTGGGTGGTTGGGATAAACAATGTTAATTCTTTTAACTTCAATTCAAATCCCTGGATAAACTCCAAAGCATGATTGTTTGTTTTGCATAAAAAATTGCAAATTATAATGCAACCCAATAGTTTCAACCTCATGTAGAGTGGGTGAGATTATGCCTAATTATCAATTCCCCCAACTGGATCATTAAAAACAAGATGTAATTTAATAAATTAGTTGAGAGATGGTGTGGTTTGGAGATTTCGTTCCTACTTATTGAAAAGTAAGTTTTGATCAAGTGTTTAATATGCAAGCACAAGTTAATCAATATGAAGAGTGAAAGGTTTTGTGGAGTTATTTTAAATATCAATGAGTGCCACCGAAGATTTCAAAGAGAATGGACTAATCATGTAAAGTCCCTAACTCTCTTCATAGTATTGGTGTCATTAAAAGTACAATTACAATTAAATGTAAAGAGAAGTATTGTGCAATGAAGAATTTGAGAATAAGAATAGGTTAATGTATTATAAGTATATCATAAATCTCAAGCTAGTAAATCAGAATTATCTTTTTAATGTAGACAATGTCAAAAATAAAATTAGCATTGTTAAAACATGAAAAAACTCTTAAGATTTTTTATGAAAAAATGGGTGTTGAACTAGATCTAAAACATGACAGGATGAAAGAATGCATAATTTTTTAGATACTGAGAAGGTGGGGGATGAAATACAGTTCCCCCTACATTTCCCTACCTACACATACACTAGGTCCAATTTTCAAGCCATTTATGACTTTATGAATCTTCATAACATGTTAACTCATGAAAGTGAAAGCAACCTCATAAAGCTTCTTTCAATTTTTTTGTCATTGAAACAATATGTTGAAACATATTAGTTATTTTTCGTGTTTATTTTCATAAGGAGCAATAAACCAAAGTTGATCTTCAATGAATGGTAATCATGATCACCACCATCATCATCAATGTGTCTAGGTATCATAATAATAATAATAATATATTTTTAAGGTCACAGTCAAGCCAGACACCAAATTGGTATATGAGATTCCCTTGTTTGTGGGACAAGGGGCTAAACTCCATGCATCAATTTGACTGCTAAAGTTTACAGAGGTTTACATACTCTACCCCCCTCTGGATTTGAACTTGTGATGCCTTACAAGAAAACAAATGTTCTCAATCATTAAGCCCACTCAAGTTGTGCATAATAATATATTATTAAGGCCATGGCTAAGCTAGACACCAAATTGGTGTATGAGACCCCTTTATTTGTGGGACAAGGGACACGCCTCCTCACAACGATTTGAATGATAGATTCTATAGAGGTGTATATACTTTGCCCCTCTCTACAATTGAACGTGTGACCTCTCACAAGGAAGCACATGTTCTTAACTATTAAGCCCACCAATTTGTTTTGATCAACATTTTCGATGACTTAGTCCATTCTTTTCAGTGACATAATCCACTTATTTTTTCCAAATCCCAATCACTTGGGTCATCTTAAAATGGTCCAAACCCTTAAATCCAAAGTTCTATGGTCAAAATTCCCATCTTATAGTTGGAACTATGAATTTCAACAAATTGCTTGTTAAATTTGGGGAGAATTTCACCAAAAAATGAGTGAGTGTGTCCACTTTAAAACCTGTTTTTAACGTCAATGGTTAGATATTGTATTAGAGAGAGTTGTTTACAAACCTAAGAATGGTGTAATACAGAAAAATTTAAAATTAGCTACAACCTTCGAGCAAAATAGGCAGAGCCAAGTCCATACAATTATGTCCCGATCTATACTACTCCATAAAAATAATATTTGTAAGTAAAATTCCTTCAAAATTGTGTTAATAACAAAACTATATGACAATATATATAGAGATTCAAAAAATGATAAACTATAAAAATTTCCCTGGAGGGGCAACAATGTTCAAATCCACTAAAGCTTCCATATCTTCCTCTAGGGTTGGCATGCCCTCATTCATTTGGTCCATGATGGTAACTACTTCCATATTCTTCTCTACAACCAAAATGGTGCTACCTATTGTAGCCAATATCCCCATGCTTATAGAGGGGAATTCACCAAACCATGAGTCCCTGTATGTTATTGAGGTCAAAGGGAGGGAAATAATACAATAGACTAAGGAAAATTGAGATGTACCACAATTCTATCAACCAACGATTTCGGAAAAATCTACAAAAAATCCAACTCCAATTGTTTCTTATGAGAAATTTGCATAAAGGATTGAAGTTCTTTATTTGACTTTTTAAACAACAAGAGTTGAGTGGTTGTGTCAACTATAAAATCATCTCTAATCCTATTATGAACACTCCCAAACCCTCCATTCATTTGTTCCAATAAGTGGTGGATAACATCACAACATTGTGATGGACCTCCACAAGCTAGGTTTTCGCATCTCTATAACATTCTTTGAAAATTGAAACCTTCTTTGAACCTCCCATAGATTGTATAAAACATAGCACTAATGGTGTTAGTGGAAATGGCCCACATTATAAAAGGAAGAGGGTGGGATTTAGTGCCTAATAACTTGAGTGGGTGTAGAGTACCTCCAAAGCCAAGCTTATAGATAAATGAGCGTGGCTTCAACTTTTCTTCGTCCACAACCACACAATTATGCCCTTGATATGGAGTAAGAATGTAGCAAATAGAAATGTCCTAATGGAACCATGGAATTAATCCACATGCACTTACCTCCCATCTAATGTACCATTCAAGGTTGTGCCCATTGTCATAAATGGCATAGGAATTGAAGGATCTAGTAGTGATATTAAATTCTTATCTACTTGTTTATACTTAACAAAACATGTAGATAGCATGACATCCTTCACACAAGATTCCATTAATGTCATGAGAGAGGAGTGGTTTAAGGAACTTCACCCCCCACCACCCCCCCCCCCCCACCCCTCTTTCTATTTACACTTATTAATCTTACCTCCATTTTCATGTCTCCATTTTGCACCCTTAAAATTTTACAAAAGGAGATTTATTCAAAATGACAACACAAAGAAACCACCCTTTAGGTTAGATGTGAGAGGTTGAGATGTTCAAAGGGGAGTGATAATACAATGATCTACTAATGATTGAAGAGTCCCCTATTATTGATACCTAAGAAACACCATTCTCCTTTATGATGGATGGGCATGGAATATTGCTAGAGCTTCTTCTTCATTATTAGATGCATTTCTTAATTCCCAAGCATGTGAGAATTTTTTAGACTCAAGATTTAATACAACTTTAGAAATTTCACCTCTCTCCTAGAGGTTTCTTGGATCTTAGCCCTAAATTTTTAACCTAATGATAGTTATGAAATATGATAAAATAACAACAATGATGAACAATATTTCACCTCTTAACAATCCCAATCAACAACCAATCCAAGAGAAAAAGATATTAAATGTGTGTTAGTAAGTTTCATCCCTATAGAGAAATCTTATCATGCAAAATCCATATCTAAAATTTACTTTATAATTGTAGGAATTACAATAGTAAATATACCTTGTCTTCCTTGAGATTATTGTTAAATCACTTAACAAACATAGCCTTAACTTGTAAAATTAGCAAGACGTACTAGTGTTGGAAATTACCAAATCATGAAGATAAAGATAATTGAAAATTAAATTTACAACAAGACAATTTTCGACAATTTAGAACTTTATGTGTGTGTGTGTGTGTTTGTAAAGGTGAAGTTTATGTACATACCATAGCCTCGTCCCAAGGCTAGTATAATCCTCTAGCTCTCCAAAACTCTAGCTAGGGAAAACCAAGAAAACCCTATCCAACATTAAGGAACTCCAACAAGCAAGCATCGCACTATCAAGTTGTCATAGGCAATATGTCTTCTCCCCTTGAATTCTCAACACACACAATCTAAGGTTTCAACACAAGATCCTAGCTCCAATGTCTTCGAGGGATAGAAACCTAACCCTAGTATTCAAGATATTCCATAAGCTCCAAGAAACGTTAGCACCTCAAATATAATAGAGACAAAGTACAAAGATGAAGAATACAGAGAGAGAGAGAGAGAGAGAGAGAGAGAGAGATGCATGTTTCTCCTCACTTATTTAACAAAATAAGAGGAAGTGATGGTTAGTAATGGAAAGGACTATCTCGTTCCTTAACTTTTACATTGCACGCCCTGGATTTTTTTTTGTTTATAATATAATTTTTCATTTATTTTCATATAAAGAGGCACAACAATAAATATTGTGATGCATGTAATGTGAAGAATGTGGGAGAAACTAGTTTAATGATGAAACTATGTAAACTATAAAAAGTACACCAATGAATAAAAAAGATCAAATAAGTATCCAATCAATGTATTCCATCTATTGTCACATGTAATCAAGTAAGCATAAAAATGACAAAGGCAAGTGAACTTAGTTTACTTGACTAGAATAAACTAAGAAAACGAAAGGGGGTCCCCAATTCGGTAAACTACCGATAGTTAAGGCCTCAATACCCACCTATCCACAAAAGTGACAACATTTTTCCTCTAAAATCATAAAGTACTAAATCTCTTTCTTCCATTAGATTTGTTAGTTGTAATTGGAAAATGAGGAGAGATTGATTTCTTCCCCGTAGCTAGGGTTTTGATCCCATCCCCCAAACTTCTTCTTACACAATGGCCTCTAACATAACCAATTCAAATCAAGATCCAATCCTTTTAACATAGGTCGTAGTGTTCTAGTCCCTTATAGTCAATACTTCTAAGCATGGAGTCCATAAGAAGCCAAATAATTAATATTTCATGAAAAAAGTTATTCAAAGTACCAACAATGAAAATTAGTACTACATCTTCCAATAATTATGAACTTCTTTTAGTAAAGAAGGATCTAATCAAAAAATTATGGATAGTGGCCAAATTATATAATATTAAAGCTAACATTGGAACAATGTTGCCTTTCTTTGATGAAAAAATCATTAAATTTCTTCCTTTGTGGACAAGGTTGCATTCATCTCTTATTTTGGTTGAAGGAAGATAAAGATTTCTGCAGTTCATAATTTTTAGATCTGGGGATTGTATTTGAACCAATGGACATTGATCTTTAACCCAAAGGATGACGTCCCAATGTTTCCTAGGGTGGATTCATTTCCTTAATTTATATTAAACTTTTGTGATGACCTAACATTATAGGTTATTGACAACAACATCATAAGGGTTTTGAATAAACTTGTCCCAAGTGCATGCCACCAATGATATGTGTAGATTTCTACCAAAATAGACCTTGAGAAGTTGCTTTGGGAAGCCATTTAGCTAAATCAAGATGGATGAAGTCATATTTAAGAAACATATAATGACTAGCTTCCTTTCAAGTGCAACATCTTCCATGTGTGACCTCCTTGAGTAGAGATTATAAGAAAGGGCCAACAATATTTTACCCTAAAGAGTAAATGTAAACAATCAACAAAAGGAAATGCAAATAATGAAAAACTCTACCAAGTCCAAGTCCAAAGGTCCCACCCTAGCCCATATTAAAACTCAAAAATTGCTTTTAGGTCTTGAAGGACCTAGATCTGATTGTGGAAGATATCTAAGAAGTTTGTGAATATGAGGATTGGTGCAGTGGGATCCTCCTTATGGGCATAGTATGAGCCTATGTGCCAATTGGAGTTAAGAATAGGATAATTATGTAGCGATTTTATGTAATGTAAACTAGGTCCACAAAGCTAATTATTATTAAATAACGCCCATTTGGTATTGCATAAATGTAAGGTGTTCTCATTAAAGAAGGCCCACTAGGTAGTTAGTTTTGGTTATATATATAGGAAGTTCCCATCAAATAAGAAAATGAATAGGAGTTGCTTCTTCCATAAAATGATCATTATAGGGCGCTACCCTACCTCAAGAGTGTTGGAGATTATTAAAGTATTGGTCATTCAGAGATATTGCTACCGATTAAATCCTAAGGGCTAAGGATCATAAAAGTGGTATCAAAGCACTTTCTTGGGAATTCTCTTTGAACAAGGAGATTTTTTTTCTCACAATTTTTTGGGAATATTTTCTCTTATTACATTTGGTAATAGATTATAGCCAACCTGGTGTCATTAGAAGTAGAGTGGCCATGGCATTTTATAACTAGGATTTAATAGAGATTTTGAGAAGTATAAGAGAAGTTACAACTACTTTAGCTTGTGACTCAAACCCTTTATGGGAAATTATTGTGGCACACTTATCACTTTGTTTATGAACTAGGTTACAACATAACAAATGGTATTAGAAGAAGAGTGGCATTTCAAAATTGGAGTCATAATAGTGATTCTAAGTAGTACCATAGAAGTTACAACTATTTTAAGTTGTGACTCAAAACCCTCCTAGGAAATTTTTCTGACATGATTATCTCTACGTCTATGAACTCAAATGTAGCAGAAATGTTTCCATAAGAAGTAAAGTGGTGGTGACATTTCTAAATTAGGCTCATAATGGTGAGTTTAGTTAATAATGAGGGAGATATGGTCATTTCAAATTGTTGCCCCAAAACTTTAATTTCACAAAGGAGTCCCATTGAATGTAAGTTTCACTGAGTTTTGTTTTAAAACCCTTATGGTAGATTATTGCATTTAACAAGGGTACATTATCCCCCATAATTGAGGCATATCCAAGGTTGTATGTGAATTACATGGAAAATGCAAATTAAGTGGAAAAAACCTCTCTTGTAAGTTTTCCTGAATTTGTTATGAAATATGAAGAGTATATCAAACAATGGGTACTTGAAGTATAAAATATTCCAAAACTTAATGTAGTTTATAAAAAGCTACTTTGTCTAAAGCATTAAGTGCAAAAATTATAGAAATTATTTGAATAAATCCAAAAGTTGACACTTTGAAAAATATTAAAGAGGAATATAAAAGAGAAAGATGGGGCACGATGTGATTTAGAGGAGGCTTGCAAGGAACGATACAAGGACATTTATTATTTATGGGTAGAGAACTACTTTCAACTTCTTTCTAATGACCATACTCCTTCATATGAAGTGAACGCCATTGAGGGAAGTTAGGAGTAGGTTATGACTATAAGATTTTTATTTGCACATTCTCCAATGATTTCAAGGTAATCCTAAATCCACAATCGACCTTTATAACTATGTGGATGATATTTTTGTTGTGGATAGTTCTATTTATTTGGATCTACATGACCATGCTAGGCATTTGGAGCATAATACTCACAATTCGTTAGGTTTAGGCATCATAAGATGGGAGTCAACATGAGGACTTAGAAATGGGACCTAGGTTTATGGATGAGCTTCATGAACCTATTTTTCATTGTGGTCAACACCCATACATGGGACCCTAGCTTATGGTTGTACATCATTACTACAAGCATTTAGAACAATGCTTCTTCAAGGGGGGATAGAATGGTGTCTAGGGGGGTAATAGGGACTTATAAGCCCATTAGAGTTAAGAATATAATAAGTATGGTGGCTATTTAATATACTATGGACTAGATCCATGATGCTAGTCACTATTAAATAAGGTCCATTAGGTAGTTAGCATTGCATAAATGTAATATGACTTCATTAAAGAAAGAATATGACTTCATTAAATACCTCTTTATGACTAATGTATGAGAATATTATTATATTGGACCCTAGCTCATTGGGAGAATTCCCCTTCAAAGAGACAAGTGAAAAGGAGTTGAGCCTTCCATAAAATTATCATTATATGGTGTTACCCTACCATGAGGATTTTGATCTGAATAAAATATCGACCATTTATGAAATATTGATCATGATTCAATCTTAAGGGTTAAGGATCACAATAAGAGGAGCTAGAGAGGGATGACAATGTGGATGTGTGAAGATATAAGAATCCCTCCCTACTTAGAATATGCCAAAGACAAAGCCTCAAACTCCCCATGCATTGGTGGTGTTAAGTAGATGCTTAGCTTTCCACGAATAGCAAGAGCTAGAAAAACTCAAGAAGAAGTTGTAGAAAGAAATGATGGACAAATTAAAGCATCTAGTTCAAAATGTTTGCTTAATTTTTACAAAGTGTGTTTAAAATTATTTTTGATGTTTCTTTTTAAATAGTTAGTCTATCAAACAACATCTAAATCATTGTGCTTGGGAAAATAAGTGTTGTCTTAACACCTCTCTTTATTGTAAAATTGAAAAGAAAAAAGGATAACAAAACTTTTTCTTTCTCTACATTGTATTAAAATGTATAAATGTTATCATACCCATTTTTTAATTAATTCAAAAGTATTTTTTTAAATAAGAAACATACTTATATTAAATCCACTTGTCATTTTTCTTAATGTATTCATTTTTAGTTAGCCCCTAAGGGACAAATCAATTGGCAATTGTCATGATATGGAGTGCTATGTAAACTAGTGCTTGCTAAAGGGGCATACGTAGACACCTATAGTGATCCAAGTTGACATTAGTAAATCACCATGGTCAATGATTATTTCTACTGTTGATGGTTGACAAGCCCATGGTTTTGGTAAACCATGGTATCCACCCATGGTATTTGAAAAGTGAAAGACAAAAAATAAAAATAAAAAATTGTGCAATTAGATTTTACCATATAGAACTCTTCGTTAGGTTTCACCACAATGATTTATGATATTCACCCATGGTTTTTTTTTTGTAACCCATGGTATTTGAAATATAATGAAAGTGTACGAGTCTAGTGAAAAGGTATAGTAAATAATATCTACGGGCCTTCACTAGTAAAAACATTTAAGTTTCTGATGATGTTGTCCTATTAAGCTCTTTCTCTATGATTGTTTCCTCTACATTATTCTTTTATGCAGTTGTGATGCATTTTTATTGTCAATATTTTCTCTACACTTGTGATATATTATATTGTCGATATTTAGTCTCATTCCTTAGACATCTCGAATCATAGAGGTATATTAGTAGAGGTTGGAATTGACCCCATGTCACACAAGCACGAAAACCGATTTAGTTATATATTATATATATATATATATATATATAATATATATATTATATATATATTATATATATATATATATATAATATTAAATTGTCTTAATAAGATATTCCATCCACATTTTTGTAATATATTATTTTTTGACATCACATTTCTTATTTTTACAATTAAAAAAAATTACAGGTTATTGAAGTAATGTTTCATTTCTTCAAAATCATGCTTGTGACTCTTATATTTTGACAATATACAAAAATATGTCAATGTAATTTATTATTATTATTATTAAGATAAAATTATGATATAGTTGGAGGGGGACAACTCAATTGGTGACCATTGTGATACGACGTATTGTATAAACTAAAGGTTCAAATTCCCCTAGAGTAACCTAGTCTACAAAGAGGAATCGTAAGGCCCAAAAATATAGTGGTAGTGGGCATAATCGACCTAATCGTGTCACGAGAGTATGAACTAGACTTGGTTGTCAATTCCTTTGGTAGAGAGAGAGGTCCTAAAATTAGTATAAAGTTTAAAAAGCAATAAATTTAATAAAATAATTTAATATTAAATTCTTTGTGAAAAAATAATTATGATTATTTAAAATTAACAAAATTTATTATATAAGTGAAGGATATTTTATTAAATATTATTTATAAATTTAAGTGACAACAAAAGAATCATAATATTTATGTTTTAAATATGTAAATATATTTTAATGATTACTTAAATGGTGAAAGTGGATAAAGTTTTAATAATGATGATGATTAATGCCCATTAGTGGTATGGTTTATTAGACCTTAAAAAGGTAAGAGGTTACTCAAAATTCTTTAGATTTTAGTTCTCTACTCAAAACATATTAAAAGAAACATGCCACATTCAACACAGTTTTGCTAACTTAAAAGGTCAAGAAGGTTGGTAGTGGGACAAATATCTTGAAAATTAGATGGAATATAGAAAATGCTTTTTCATCTTCAACTCTCTAAGTATTACAAAGGTGATAGACTCTTTCGTCTCATGAAATTTTTGAAGTTTACCAACATCCTGTTTCCTTGCGAATTTATTCTTGTTTTAACAATGTGCAATTTCTTTATGACAACACTCAAGACATAGAGATAATTTTAATTTTCTAGATTGTAGTTTACCACCTCCTTATGAATCTTAGTTTCCCTCTGACTCTTTATCACCCTAAAATTTTAATGTAATAACATTATTAATATTATCCTTATTATGCAAAAGGATCTTCTCTCCTATCCCCAATAATTTAGTCTTATCTTCTTTTTATTTTCCATCTTCTTTTATTTCAATTTCACATTCTTTCATTAACCAATTTTACTATTTAGTCCATAGTTATTTATTGGTTTTTACTTTAACAATATTAATTTTACTTTTAAAATTCTCAGTATTTTAAAATTAATTTTGGTTAACTAAATTAAAAGTGATAAAATCTTTGTAGCGTTTCCACTTCCTCTTATTAATAATTTTATCTTTAAACTTATGAATGTCACATGTAATATTATTGAGTGTTTTCTTTATCTTTAATAATAAAGTTACGTTTTAAAATCTCTAATCTAAGTTTTTTTTTTTTTTTGGGTCAAGTTGTGTGAGATGATAGTTATATGCTTGATTTCTGGCTTGAGAAACCGCGACCCAAGGGCATCTAAACCATCAAAATCACTCGGAGATTGCACTCGTCCTGGGCTACATGAGCTTTTAACATGACTGAATTTTTGCCCACAAACTTTCAAACTAGTGACTTTCACATCACAGAGTGATTTAGCAGTACACCCATCACCCTCTATTCTACACCCAATAAACTATTTTGAACCTATTTTCACTATCATTTATTTTTATTATTTTAAAATATATTGTAATTTCACCGATGGACAATTTATTTTGATCACTTATTTATTAATTTAATACCTAATATAAATTCAACATTACCAAATAACAAATAAGACTCGCTTATTTTACAGTTAAGAAATTTCCTCTCACATCAATTTAATTGTTTTGGATGTAAAAAAATTTCCTTTCGCATCAATTTAATAATTTAATTTATAAAAATATATGTATTTTATTTTTTTCCACATTAATTTTTTCATTAAACTCTACTGGCCTTTTTTTTAATAAAATATATCTCACTCGCATCATTAAATTTCTGATAACTTGGAACCCCACAACCTTACAACCAAGTGAACTAGTTTAAAGGAAAGAAAAACATCAAACTCTTCAACATTATGAACATATACCAGAGAGTACAACTATGTGTTTCATCTATTTGGCAGAGGAGATCATGACATGCGTGTGAAGGCGCACCCACCTCAACCTAATGTCTAAGTAAAATAAGCTAATCTTTCCGTAAAGGTTGGTAACCTAAAAATGAATAAGCTAATCTTTCCGTAAAGGTTGGTAACCTAAAAATGAATGATGAATGATGGTTCACAACCGAATATTTAAAACTCCCTTCTCTTTTGTAACCAAATATCATGAAACTGAAAGCCCCTAACTATCAAGACGTTGACACATGAACAAGTTCCCATCATGATTAGGTTGTTTACATCCTTGTTCTTCACAAGAACAATATATTTTTGAGTCGCCACCAACTAAATCTCGGTCCTCTATTTCTGTGCTCTTCTGACATTGAACAACACCCACCGCTAAAATAATGTGTGGTGCACGTACCAAATAAATAGAAATATAGGTATATGAGGCTTCAAAAGGTAAAACCTGGAATTCTACCCGGGGCCGGTAATTGAATGAAAGATATTTGAAGTTTTTGAGGAGCCTCAACAATAATGGTACGTTAAAGGGGTTCAGTCAACCTGGAGAACACGGTAGTTTAAAGGAGCGCTGAATGCGATGTGAGGGCTTTATAATTATTGGACGACAACATTAATGATTCAATTAATCCACCTAAGCCCTCCTCGTCTCAATATTCTCCACTTAATTTATCGTACGCTTATATCTTTAAATGTCTACATAGTATTCGACTTCGATGCACAAACTTTTATTGTTCGAATTTCATAGTTTTATTAAATGTTTTCGTTTTAATTGGCTTAATTTAGTATTAGATAAAATTCATAAAACATTATTTTTCCCTATTAACCAAATTCGAAACTTTTATGAAAATAAACTTGCACGGTCATCCCCTAAATATATATATACATACATAGTAAATGGCATGGGAAATAGAAATAGAATTGGTAATTATTGTTTGACCATGGAAGCAACTCGCATTGTTGGTGGGCCACATGGGGGGCACATAGGATTAGAAATGGAAATTCTTGTTTGACCATTGCTTCCAAAGTTGATGGACCACGCGATGACTTGCCAGTTCCGTTATTAGTAATTAAGTAACTCAAATGGTCATGTGAAACATATTATTATTAGGATTTGTTTATAATAAAGGCAAAGTTAAGCTACCAAGGCAAAGACAAATGACTTGTGTAAGAGGGGACTTATCACTATTCATGTGCATGAATTTTTTTTTTTTTTATGTGTATTAACGGCATGGCCCACCACCACATGCACGTGTGATTTGCATTACCATTAGATAAAACAATGATTGAATTTGGTTACGTGTTTCTTCTTATCATAAAAGAAAAGTACGGCGTTGAATCATTAATAAACTTCGGAAAATGTAGGCGACAGTTTGGAGAAATGTTTGAGAAAACATGATTTATGGCCGCATCTTTGGACATCTCATCCGCTTCTTTGGAGGTAAGTTATTCATCTCCCACCGTGATTTCACGTGAACAAGAAGGGGCCAAGGGCTAACCACTCTAAAGCATCGTCAATGGTAATCATAACCATTTTTCAAAGATTGCCGTTAATGTTGTTAATGTTTTGTGAGTGTAGTGGGTTAATTATTGTAAATATTATTATTTTCTATTTTCATTTTATTTATTTATTATTAATTATTTATTTGGTTGTAATGATATCAATGGAGTATCTAAATCTAATTTTTAAAGTTAATCTTTTGCACATTGAGAGCTTTTCAACGAAATAAATTTTATCCAAATTCAAGCTTTGGACACCAAGTTATGTCCATATGAATATTTCCCCCCTCCCAACCACCACATTAGCATTTGTACCATTTCCACGTCGCAAACACGTGGCAATGCTTTTGCCTTGGTGTCCCCATCATATAATGCCATATTAACTACACATGGTAGACACATGGTAGTCTGTGCCCATGCATTGTCACTATATAAGGCCAAATCCTCAAAAGGGCACACTAACTCGAGGCTCACATCTAGTTCTAGGATTTCCAAAAATCTCCACTATAGCGATTTAACAGCTCTTTGGACCTTCAGATTCATTTGGGGTTTTCAAAACTTTTGAATCTTATATTTTTCCTTTTTCTTGTTACAGTTAACTAGCTAGCCTTTCAGATAATCCAAATCGTCGAAATTACAAAGGTCCTCTATGAAGAAATTCCATTATCTCTAGATCTGCCTTATTCAAACCATTTTTCCATTTACATCATCCATACCTCAATTTCCATGTGGCCTCCACCTAAGCATCCCTACACTCCAATCCTCATCAGTAACTTCCACATTAGTCCATGCCTCTGCGATCAAACCCGTGCTTAATTGGATATTCGGGGTTTCCAAACTTTCTGGATATCTAGATTTGGAAAAGCCCAAAAGGGATCATTTCAAAAAACTTTGGATTTTTGGATCTCTAGATTCCATGTTGCCTACTATGATTGATGAGACACTAACTGCCATTTCAACTCTTTTGCACTACCACACCACATCATCTTACCATGTCAACATGCCAAATGACCCAAAACTTTCCCTTTGTGCCACGACATAACACATCATCCTTCCACATCAACACCTGCTTGTTTGTACGGTCCAAGAGGGCTCACATGGTCCCAGGTAACCTCCATGTGACTTGTGACCCTAGCATCCAAATCCATATTTTTCAACAAAATCTCTTTATAATAAAATTCCAAATAATCATATGCCCAAATCTCAACGAAGTCTAGATGCATGGTATTATCACTTCATAGATCTTGTTAACGCCATTTTACAACTCTCAACAAAATCTAGATCTTGCTCCTTTTTTATCTGATTGATGAATCACCAAACCATTAGGAAGATTAAGAAAGGTCTCTAATGTCCTAAGTTGGTATGATTGATGATTACTCATCAACTTATGAATTTCTAACTAGGCATCAGGGCATCAAGCCTTTCATTTGACTTTGATCTTGTTGCAAATGAAGTCAATCTTCAATCATTGAACATCGGGCCACTAAGAGAACTCAAGAAGTCTCTAGAAAGTCTTAAGGCTTATATAGTGATCAGATCTCATGCTTAAGCCCCCTACGCATCTAGTCCCTTAGTCACGACTCTTGTTGGGCCACATGACAAAGGGCCTGGGCTAAAGATCCCCAATCCCCAAAAATTTGAATCAAACTCAAAACCAAAGGGACAATCCCCAAAAAATAAAACTTCTGCCATACCTCTAAGCTTGTTCACAAGAATGATAGTGACTCTTAACATGGCAAAGACCTCCTTCGAAAACTTTTCATAATATAAAAGTCTTTGTTAGTTGATAAGGGCATTCAAAATGATATCCTCAAGCGGGAATCTTCACAAAAATAACAAAATATGGCCAAATTACTCCACAACCTCACCCCAACATAATGAGATTATCTCACTTCTTTTGGGTTGTAAAATTTCAAGACATCAACCTTAAAACTTACAAATAGAAAAAACCCGGTAGTTTGGCTCATCACATGAGGAAATTAAGTTTCCCATAACTTCTCAACAACAAAATCATTTAGTTTCACACAAGCACATAACACACATACCATATCTATAAACTATCATGTAGACTTGTCACAAACAAAGCATTGTCCACCTTTTCCAAGGATTCCAATCAAGGGAAAGATCTCCCAAATATCTTTCTTCAAATCAAGGATACAACATAGTTGTTCAATCCCATTGTTGGCATATTAATGACCAGATACACTATCAAGATTGTAAGAAGAGCCATAGGTATAACTCAACTTGTGTATTTTACCTCACAAACCATACATCTCATATGTGACACAAGCAACATATTTTAAGAATGACCACTCCTTACAACATTCCTTAATAATAGAAAATCACAACTAGTAGCTAAACACAATTCACCATAAATTTCAGCTTATCATTACAAACATATTCAGTAACCTAGCTTAGCACTAGTCATAAAACATTGAACAACAATATCATTTTGTTAATAGAAAGATACACACACACACACCACATACTTATCTAATTTGCATAAGCTTGCTAGAAACTGAAGAAGGGAGATTCACTATCCACCCAACCATAACCTCAACTACATTGCAAGTTTCTTGCAGTTGGTCACCCTTGAGCCAAAATTGATGCCTTAAGAGGAAGTTTCGCTCAAGGTTCACAATTCAACTTAGGGTAGAGAACATGAAAACCAATCTCCTTCATACGCAAAACGCAATAGCCTACCTTGCAACATTTGAGCCATGGGATGTTAATGCTCATAGTATGGCCACCATGGGCCTACACAACACAAAGGAAGTTCTTCACTAATCCAATAGTTCCTTTGTTCTTCCCTTTTTTAGTGCCTTACTTGCTTAGTTCAGACCAATTATTCAGGAATTTCTTTTGGCCCTTTGGCCTAGGATGAAGGATTCCACACAAACTTCCTTATCTAATTTCTGTAATATCTCAAGTTCCACACATGTTTGTTGTGACTTAAAAGGTTTCCTATCACCTCCTACTCATAGTCACACTTTCATCCCTATGTGTGGTTCAATTTTATCTTCATAGCATTCTTTAGTTTACTTGCATGCACTTCTTTGGTTTTCTTAGATACAACAACACACCAAGCCACCATCTTCACACACTACTCTCTCACATGCACTTTTATTTCTACCATCCTTTGTTAATTTCCCCAACCACATACCTAACATGAGAACTCGGGGTCCCTCCTGAAGCTACGTGGTCAATTCACAGGTCTCCATAATGGGTACATAGTCCATACCTCGAGAGAATTTTAGTACCACTTTCATTCCTTCCCATAATTGTCGATTGTTGAGTGGTTCAACTACCAAAATAAAAATTAAGACATTTAATTCAAGTAAAATAGGAAACTTCCCAAATCCTCTGTATAACTTCCCCTCGTGCATTTTCATGTTAGATGCTTTCTTCTTCAACCTTGGCTATATATTAATTAAAAATTCATATTTACATAAAATGAACTTTGACAAAATATCCATGATGGTCATTCTAACATTATCAATCTTAATTACAAATTACAAAACTCATTGATTAAAAAGGGGTGTTGCAATCCCATCCCTCTTAAAGGAACACCATAATTGATGTTCTGTTATTTATGGTGAGGACTATTTACAATGAAAAAAATTGGTTATGCCGTATTCATGGCATCCTCTAGTTCACAGGTTTCCTCATCCACTCCAAAGTGCCTCCATTGCACCCTAACTTGCATGATAGCTTAGTCCCAACACTAAACCTTATTTCTGTCTAAGCTGCATTGAGGTTTTGGTTGGAATTTTACATCTAGTTCCACCTAAATCATAGTCTAGTCACTTTTTACATGGTTAGTATCAAGTACATATTTCTTAAACAAGGACACATGGAAAACATTGTGTTCTTTCACTATAGGAGGAAAAGCGTGTTTGTAGGACATTGGTCCCACTCTTATTAAGATCTAAAATGTGCACAATATCTTGGGGCGAACTTGGCACAAACCCCCCATTCTCAGTGAACTTCTCTTTGGCTCAATTTTTAGGTACACATGCTCTCCCACCTTAAATTATTTATGAGTTATGTTGTGATTAGCATAGATTTTCTACCAATATTGGGTATCTTTCAAGTTTTGTCTATTTTTGTTTACTTCTTGCTCTAATTCTTTCAGCGTATTAGGTCCCAACATAATCTTTTCTATTAGGTTACTCCAATTGATTAGTATGTTACACTTTTTGCCATTCAATGCCTCAAAAGGACTCATATTCAATGACTCTTAGTAGTCATTATTATAAGCAAATTTGACCAAGGCTACGTAGTCTTCCCATTTCTTAAGTTTATGCATTACATACATTCTTAGTGTGTCCTCCAACACCTTGTTTACTCTTTCTATTTTCTCATTTGTTTAAGGATGATAGGTGATGCTATAGATCAACTAAATCCAAAATATGCACACAAAGATTTCTAGAAATATGAAGTAAATTTAGCATCTTTGTCTAATATGATAGCCAAGGGTATGTCATGCAGCCTAAAAATTGCCTTCATAAAAATATTTGCAATGTTTATTGCCTTGTAGGTGGACGTCACAAGGGTGAAGTGAGCTACCTTGCACGGTTTTTCCACCACCACCATGATTGCATCATGTTGTTTGGTTAATTTAGACAATCTAGTGATGAAGTCCATGGATATGACTTCTCGCTTCTATTCTAGAATTAGTATGGGTTGCAACAATGCAACAAGATTCTTATGCACCCCTTTAACTTGTTGACACTCCAAACACTTAACAATGAACTCTGCAATTTATTTCTTCATTTTGGGCCAATAATACAACTTCTTTGTAGCTATTACCATATTTTGATAGCATGGTTGGATTGTATAATTCCTTCTATGAAGCCCATCCATTAAAATATTTTTTAGATTTGTTAAGTCAAGTATGTGTAACCTACCCTTGTGCATTAGTAGGTTGTCCTTCGTCAACTTATAATCAAAGCACTTTATTTCTCTACCTCTTGCTCTAAACTTTATTTCACATAATTATAATGCCCATCTCCTTGTTGGGTATTTCTTATTATTTCTTTTATATTAGGGTCACAAATGCTTATTGTTGCCAAATGTACATTATGCATGCTCTTATTAAGTGCATATGCTAATCGGTTTTCCTTTCCCTTGATGTGTTGAATTTCAAAGTCCAAACTTGCTGATAAGATCCATCCAACGAGCTTGTCTAGCATTCAAGTGACATTGATCAAACAAATATCTCAACCCACTATGATATTTTTTTCCCAAGAAAAATCGTAATTTTATTAATGAAAACAAAATTACATGTTGTATATGCTTGTAAAGCATTCATCAAGCCAGTCAAGACTGGTGATCACATAGCCAAAACAAATACACTATCTTATTACGTAGAGAAACAAGTTACCCTTTTCGCCATTTCTTCTTTTATACTTTACGCCATTCTCCTTGAGATGGAGTGGTTGATACAATAGCTAGCTGGTTCTCTTCGTCCATTTTCGGATTTTCCTTATCTGAATCCGAGCTTTCTGAGACGTGTTGACATTTGTATCCTCCCATTTCCTTTGACTCAGGTCTCCCCTCCGACTGCGATGTGGGAACTAGTATTGATGAGGCTTCATTATTTGTTTCCTCCTTTTCTACATTTTCTTGTGGATTATGGACTTCTTCATTGGTAAAGGGATCCATTTCTTCTTCGTCCTCATCGTTTTTGGGTGGATGTTGAGGAAATTTCCATCCTTTGGGTTGTTTTCCTTATTTCTTCTTCCTTTGTAGCTCTTTCTTGGCCTCGGGACATGTATTTTGTAGATGTCCTATCTGTTAACATATTCGACATTTGAATGTCGTTTTTTTGAAATCGAGAAATTGTATCCAACACTGCTTGTTGTGAGTCAAGAGGAGGCGATCCGACAATCCTATTAAGATCCACATCCACACAGATTCTGGTGAAAGTGAATATTCGTTCTTCAACTCTTTGTGTATCTGTCTTTATGTATCGCCCTAAGAGATTCCTAATGCCTTCTAGTACTTTATGATGTCAGAAATGTATGGGAAGATTATGCAGTCTAACCCAAACCATCATTTTTGATACTACCATTGTATTTGCATCAAATTCTAGGAACCATGGAGTAACAAAAAGTTCCATAACTCCCCAAAACCATGGGCCTTCTTGTAGAATATATTCTCGTTCCTCCGATGATGCAAACTTTGCTATAAAGAAGCCTTTGGATCAGAGGTGGTTCTCACGGTTTATTGTCCAATTTGTGAAGATCCAATGAAAAATATCCATTTGTTTTCGCCAAAAAATGTTGAATCTGCATATAACAGCTTGGGCTTCATATGTTGAGCGCAAATCTCTAATAGATCTACAGTCAATGCTGGGACTTGATTCAACTGTTCCACTATATAGGGGCTAGGAATATTGTGTGTATGTTCTGGATTTGCGGAAATAGTCAGTTTTCCATTTAGAATGTCTTTGAAAGATGGTCCTCCTTGATTCAACGTTGGTCTTTTGGGAAAACTAGATCCAGACTCACCCCTTACACCCTTTGATTTTCTCGATTTGGAGGATCCTCCCTGAAGTCTCAAATTTAAAAATATGGTGGAGGATGGAGTGACATTATAATATTGTATTTCCAGTTCATCCCACATTGATTTTCCTTCGCAGATGAGGCTTTGAAGCATTATCGGATAACCCAGGGTATGTGGGATATTTTGCTTCAGTTTAAACCCTTTCAGAAGCCCGAACCCAAAAAAGAATTGATTTTCCAACAAGAGTTTTGATAAATACGTGGAAGGATGTCTATGATTCCTATTCTAGAGTCCTTTCTTGACAGTTATGTGTGTCAATATCTGAATCTGTGTCAAAGTACAAATCTAATAGGATTTGAGGAGGTTGTGGCGAGAAGAAAAATATAGTAAGAGAGATCTGGTCCCTGGGAAACCTCAGATCGATTAAAAAGAATATCTGATCCATCGAGCTGCACCGCAGATCCAGGTCCAATCCTCCCTTTCAACTTCTCAGTGCCCACAGTGAGATGATAATCTCTCGATCCAGCGCATTTCGCTGTGGATCTACTGCTGGGGCCGCTCCAAAAGAATAATTCACTACTTCGCTCACGATGAAATGATTATCTGATTGGATTAATGCCTCGCTTGAGGGGAGAGAAGATCCAGTTGTGACTTCTGATTGAGGTGCGTGTATGACAAAAATGGTTCGATATCTGGCATAAATATGTGTCTCTCTTGACCTTCGTTCGATCCATCCTGCAATGCAATGGCCCTCTAAGCGCACATGAAATCCACTACCATCGTTCCTCCGCTCCAGTCTAATCCTCGAATCCACCTAACACACTGTTTTTGGTTCCATGATGGCGCTGCTACGACTCGAACTAGAGAAAAGCTCATTGAAGTGAAATCCATTGTTGCCGAAATCTTAGATCCAACTAATTGCAAATAATGTTATCTGACGTTCTCAACCATCAATCCACTATGATATGTTAATAAAACATTTTTTCCCCTAGTAGATAATGCCTCCACATCTCTAATGCGTGCACAATTGCTATAAGTTCCAAATCATGGGTTACAAAGCATTGTTCACGTCCATTCAACTTCCTAAATTCATAGCCAATTATGTGCCCTTCTTTCATAAGAACTCCTTAGTGTCCTCCTTTGCAGGGATATGTACACTTTATGAAGTCCTTATTTGGATTTACAATCTTGAGGATTGACACATTTGTTAATAGGTACTTCAATTGTTTAAATCTTGTTGTGTACTCTGATGTCTAATTAAATTTTACTCCTTTATTTTGCAAGAAAGTATTTGAGTGACCAATATATGAAAACCCTTGGATAAATCTTCTTCAAGATCTATCTAGACCCATAAATGAAATCACCTTGGTCACATTTCGAGGTGTGGGCTGATCCATGATTGCTTTAATATTTTCCACGCCCAAAATGATCCCTTTCTCTGAGATCACATGCCATAGATAATGCACCTACTATTGAAAGAGGTTGCACTTGTTGAATTTTTCATATAATTTATGCTCCCTTGGCACCTATAACACTATTATGAGGTGCTCTGTTGAAAATGGCAACAAGAAATGCTAAAAATAGCATTGCTATAAATAGCATCTCAGGTACTAGTGTTGGAAATAGCAACAAAGAATGATAAAATAGAAATGCTAAAAATAACATTGCCATAAATAGCATTTCGGGATGGATTCCAATTCTAGTTAGTCCCTGAACTAAAATTGAGAAGTAAAATTCGAATTTGATCTTAGCAATTGTTTGTAAAATAATTAATTAATTCATCTTAAGTTAATTAGTTGTAGAAAATCAAACATGAAGTCTATGTGAGGACAGGCAACATTTATCCCATTGATTGAGGAATTTATCCTTCAGTTAAAGAGATAAGGATGATTTGTAATTAGTTGGCTCAGTTAACTGAGTCAACTCCAGTTAGATTAGTTCAAATAATTTGTTGAATTAATTGTGAGTTCAGTTAGTTAATGTTTGCATGCATGTAACTGTTGCACTTCAGATAACTGAATATTCTCTCATAAATAACTTATGCATGTCAGTTCAGTCAGAGACCCAGTTGAGATCAGAGGAAGGGACAATGTACTATCATTTGGAGGAATTTTCCTATAAAGGAAACTCATCCATGTAAAAGGAATTATCTCCTTCAGGTTTGTGCAGTTATTTCTGAGCCAAGTGAGCAATGTGAGGTGGGAATTCACACAAGTGGAAGCACTGGACCCCAGGAAAAAATGCGCAAGGAAATAGGAAGCTTAGAGGGCAGAGGAGAAGGTTTGGAGAAGCCTTTGATTGTCTATGAGCAACATTGGTTGATTGCAGAGAGAGCAAGATAGCTTGTGAACTGATTCTTTTTGTAATACTAAACATATTTCCACTTGTATGATAATACAGAGATTGGGGTTTTAAGCTGAGGCTTTCCTTGGGTTATTCTTCTGTGTTCATGTGTGATTGATTTCTCATTCTCTGTTATATGTGTTCAAATTGATCTTGCTCATATTCGATTAAGCTTCCGCAAAGTTTGTTGTAGAAGCAGATCATGTATTTTGCTTTAGTATATTGCATAATCTGTTGATATACAGTGGGAAATTCTACATAGTGTCAGAGCAAAGGTGATCAAAGTGGAGAACAGTATACAAAGAAGAGAATTTGAAGTAAAAAAAAATTGGGCTAAGAGTTTTCAGAGCATATTTGAAAATATTTGTGCAAATTTTTCAGAAACAAATAGCAGATCTGGATTCCTTGTGGAAAAAGAACCAAATTAAAAAATAAAATAAAATAAAAAATCGGCTGAAGCAGAGTTCAGATGAGGCAGATATCATTGATTTAAAATCAACTCTTTTTCCAGAAAATTTCTAGAGTGGGAGAAAGATGAAACAGATTGGTGTGCTAGCCAAGAACCTATATGCTCTTGAGGTTCAAGATGCATGCAAAGCATTGAGGAGCAAGGCAACTGATGGAGACTTGGTGGTTGAGAGGGAGAGTAAATTACCTCTCAACATGTAGCACCAGAAGAAGTCTCAGACGATTGTGGAGGAGCCACAATTGGAGAAGCAACTTCAAGAGGTTGTGGAGCATCCACAACTGAGAAAGCCGAGAGGAGACCGAGTGGAGGCATCCACTCATGTAGAGACCTCCAGTAGGGGGAAATTTCGAGCCAAGTGCGCAGAGGGATCACATGCATCCATACCTCTAGGTAGGAGGTGGGGCGATGTTGAGTGACAGTCCCAAGAAGGCTGGAATAGGGGCAGGATCATTGAGGTACCCAACCTCTTTGATTAGACCTTGTTATGGGAGCCCCAACGAGGAGTAGCAGGACTGGCTGAGTGGGTAGAGATAGATGCAGAGGGAGCGGCAGAGAGAGCTATAGTGCAGGAGTCCTAAGACTGTGTAGAGCTAGCAAGCGGCAGCAATGCGAGAGGCACAAGAGTGTTGCATCGGTGCAGGATGGCACAAAGAGATGTGCAATGGTGTGAGATGCATGGAGTATTGCAGTAGATCAGAGGTCACAGAGGGAGCACTTGTCAGCGACAGAGGAAGCTTCAACATCAGAGGATGTTTCTAGCCCAACAGGGAGATCAGTTGGGAGATTTTTTGATTCTAGAGTTGTTGGAGCAACACCACTTGGGAGTAGTGTTGCATGCAGAACATTCCAAAGGTTCAGGACCGGGTTTGAGTTGAATGCGTTTCTTGTTGTGAGGGAGTGTTGAAAATGGCAACAAGAAATGCTAAAAATAACATTGCTATAAATAGCATCTCAGATACCAGTGTTGGAAATAGCAACAAGGAATGATAAAATAGAAGTGCTAAAAATAGCATTTCAGGATGGATTCCAATTTTAGTTAGTCCCTGAACTAAAATTGAGAAGTAAAATTTGAATTTTATCTTAGCAGTTGTTTGTAAAATAATTAATTAATTCATCTTGAGTTAATTAGTTGTAGAAATTCAAGCATGAAGTCTATGTGAGGACATGTAACAATTATCCCATTGATTGAGGGATCTATCCATCAGTTAAAGAGATAAGGACGAGTTGTAATTAGTTGGCTCAGTTAACTGAGTCAAGTCCAGTTAGATTAGTTCAAATAGTTTGTTGAATTAATTGTGAGTTCAGTTAGTTAATGCTTGCATGCATGTCACTGTTGCACTTCAAATAACTGAATATTCTCTCATAAATAACTCATGCATGTCAATTCAGTCAGAGACCCAGTTGAGATCAGAGGAAGGGACAATGTATTATCAGTTGGAGGAATTTTCCTATAAAGGAAACTCATCCATGCAGAAGGAATTATCTCTTTAAGGTTTGTGCAGTTATTTCTAAGCCAAGTAAGTATTGTGAGGTGGGAATTCACACAAGTGGAAGCACTGTACCCCAGGAAAAACTGTGCAAGGAAATAGGAGGCTTGTGTTGGGTGTGGAGCCTGATTATCTTATGTATTCAAAGGTATCGTTGCATTGGACCCCAGTTAGTAATGGGGCGGAAACACCGCCCGTAAAATATTCGCTATAAGGGGGGGGTCTAGGGGGGGCAACTGCGACCTTTGAGAGCCCCCCGCGGGGGCAGTGCCCCTGAAGCTAAGAACTGATGTAAAATTGCCTTGTAAAATGTTGTAATTTCGTATTCAATTTGGGTCATTCATTAGGTAGAGATCTGACGGTAGAAGTTATGTTTAATTTAGGGTTTTTTTGCCCTAGAAAGCAACCCCTTGCTATATATGAGGGAATTGTATTGCATCTATGTAGACATGTATTCTGAGTGAGGAAGAGAGAGGAGATTGAGAGCGAAGAGGGAATTACAATGGATCTACTATAGGTTGTATCTCTTCAGTTTGTTGGATAATATAAAAGGAAGGACTGGCTGTTTCTCCGTGGACGTAGCCCAAACTGGGTGAACCACGTATAACTGTGTCTCTCTTGTTTGATGCGTTTTCTGTGTTTATATTTCTGCAATATTTGATGTGTTCCATTGCTCTATAATATATAATTTTCTAACAGCGTGGAGGGCAGAGGAGAAGGTTTGGAGAAGCCTTTGATTGTCTATGAGAAGCATTGTTTGATTGCAAAGAGAGCATGATAGCTTGTGAGCTGATTCTTTTTGTAATACTAAACATATTTCCACTTGTATGATAATACAAATATTGGGGTTTTACGCTGAGGCTTTCCCCGAGTTATTCTTCCGTGTTCATGTGTGATTGATTTCTCATTCTCAGTTATATGTGTTCGAATTGATCTGGCTCATATTCGATTAAGCTTCCACAAAGTTTGTTGTAGAAGTAGATCTTGTATTTTGCTTTAGTATATTGCATAATCTGTTGATCTACAGTTGGAAATTCTACATGATCCTCATTCTTTTCGATGCTCTTGGAGTACATTGGAATATTTCCTATGAACATTGAAATTTTTTTGTCTAAACATTTGTTAAGAATGTTGTTCATTAAGCACATAAATGTGGTTTGTGCATTGGTTAGTCCAAATGGCACTGCTGCAAGTTCATAATGACAATAACAGGTTTTAGAGGTGGTTTTATTAATATCCTCATCCTTTATCCAAACTTTGTGGGAACTAGACCTCAAGTTGATCTTGGAATACACCATGGTCCTTCTTATCCATTCAAAGAGATCATTGATTATGGGAAGGGATTATTTTTTAATGGTCATATTATTCAACTCTCTGTAATTGACACTTAGCCTGAGGGCACCATCCTTCTTTTAAACAAACAACATTGGTGCCTCCCATGGGGATACATTAGGTTTAATGTACCTTTATCCATGATCTTCTTCAGTTGCATTTTTAATTCCACTAGTTTAGGCACGGACATCCTATAAAGTGCTCTAGATACACACAACACTCCATGCATAAATTTTGTTGAGAATTTTATGTCTTACTTAGGTGGAGTTCTCGATATTTATTTAGGAAATACATCTTCGTACTCCTATAGCAATGGATAATCCTCATTTTTTACCTTGCCATCCTCAATAGAGTTTAAAACATGAATAACATACAATTGCCATTTCTGAAGCTACACCACTGAAATATGCCTGAATGATGCTTACTTTTGCTTGTCTTGCAAGCATCTTGGGTTACCATTTCCACCTTCACATTCCAAAACTTTATTTAAATTAGTCCAATGTTTCCTTTTTCACTACCATCCAATCCATACTAATCAATATGTCATATGAACCCAATGACAACACATTTAAGGTGTCTTGAATGTGTAGTCAACTCATCTAAAAGGGGCACTCTTCAATTACTTCAGTAACCTTTGTCTTATTTCCTATAACTAGCTACAATAACCAAGCCTTAGCATGCTTCTTTCTCTTCCATCTCAACCACATAGGTTTGGTGGTTCACTTGCCAATTTTCCATAGCTACATAAATCTTTGGCACACTTGTGGTTACACCAACAACTATGGTGGCCTCTTGGACATTGCAATTTTTTATGCCATTATGTCTCTTATAAGGGAAATCTCAAAGTAGATGTTCCTATTCACATCCCTAGCATTCAATGACCTCTTCTTGGTTTCTTCTACTTCTTATTTTACTGGTCTAATTGGTTTATCCCCAATTTGAGTGGAGTAATTTTTCTAGTACTCACTTCTAGCTAATACACAAAATTTAGCACTCTTCCTAGAATATTAGTAATGTGAGGATTTAGATCCTTTCTTTTTTATGCTAGTTTTCTCTCTCTTATTTCACTCTATCCGAGACTAAATCTTATGGTTTAATTGTTCATAATAATACTTATTGTCCTCAAGTGTTTTTAGTTCATCAAACTCAATTCTATCCTCATAGAGCTATAATAATCCATTGAGAAAGTATTGCATTTTTACTTTATTGTCTTTGATGTAGGACACATATCTTATTAGATATATAAATATACTTGCATAAGCATCCATAGTGAGCTTCCCTAACTTGTGTTTGTGAAAATTTGATTTTCCCATCATATTACCTTTCATAAGTGTATATTTTTTTTTTCAAATTTGCTCCATGTCAAATTCTCTCAAATTCCCATGACATTAGTGAGATATCCCTACCAAATATATGTCTTTCCTCTTAGGTTAATATGGCCACTCTTGCTTTCATATTTTCAAAATAGTTATATACCTTGAACTATTTCTTCAGGGGCAACAATAATGCCTTAGTTTCTTCATTCTTCTTAAGTTATCTATGAAATGTGGGAGGTTTATACTTCTTGAACTCTTTAGGAAAGAAACTCTTTGAAACCCTTATTTTCTTCTTCTTGTACAACTTTGATCTAGTTGTTGTGCTGCATAGTTTTTTTGAGCTATCACTTTCCTCTTTAGAGTTGTTTGTTATGGTTGCTTCACTGCTTGTATTCCTCTTGGAATTCCTATGCCTCTTCTTGACCCACTTCCTTTAGTATTGTTGGTTCACCCATATTTCTAAGTTTTAGATAGGCTAGGAACCTTCTTTGGCCTATGTTATCCACATTGTTGGGGGCTAGTTCATTCCGTCGATGTCTCTAAAATTTTTATATGCTTTGCAGTAGTACTGCATTTATTTCCTCCTACTTCTCTTGTGATTTATTAATCCTTTCATTATCTTCTTTATAGTTTCAAAGTTCAACCCTCAAAATTCTAATCATTTCACCCAATCAAGAGGGATCTCCCCCCCTTTTCTTTTATTTGACTCATATTCTCTATTTTGTGAAGTCCTTCCCAAACTATAATGCATCATTTTGTTGAGCATTCATTTCTTATTGTTGCATACCTTCTTATAACTTGAAACAACACACCAATGTTAATTTAGGAAAACGACTATATTTTAGCATATCTAGCTACTTGGTTACACATTAATTGGCCTATGTCAGCCTGAAATTGATACTTTTCTGCTATCGCACATCACATTCAGATCTGTGTTAAATAAATCAAGTAAATTGTAATTCAACAATTTTACTACAACAAACCTTTAACATTCACTATACCCAACTTATTCTTTCTATCCTTAACCCATTCACCCTAAGTGTTTAACCTTAGCTCTAATACCACTTTGTAATAATACCATCCACCTCAAGGCCTTTTTAAAGGAATGTGGTGTCTAGACCCAAATGGCTAAGGTTACTTTATGGATATAGTGTTATTAAAATTCCTTATCCTCAAACTCATTTATGAGATCACTAACGTCTTCTACTCATCAAGTGATTTCCAATGATAATAAATTTCATCCAAATTCAAGATTTAGATATCAATTTATGCACATACGAAGACTTTTCCTCCCAAGTGCCATGTCAACAACCATATAGTTGCCAAATTGTAGTCATACAATGCCATGTTAGCTATACATGATTGACATGTGACAGTCCCTGCTAAAGTGTCAAAAGTGTATAGGGCCACATCCTCAAAGGGGAAAAATAACCCAAGGCTCACACCTAGATCCTGGATTTCCAAAAATCCCCACTCTAGTGATTTACTAGATCTTTGGACTTCCAAATTCATTTGGGATTTTCAGAATTTTCAGATCCATCCGTATTTAGGATTTTCTCTTTTTTCTCACTATTGTTAACACGTTGACCTTCCAAGTAATCTAGCTCTAGTAAATTTGAAAAGTCCTCTTTTAAGAAAATTTTGAATCTTTGGATCTCCACTATTCAAACCTTTTTTTCGTCCATGTCACCTTTACATTAGTTTCCACTTTGTCTCCACCTCAACATTGTTTCCATACTTCTATCCTCATTAATAACTGCCACATCAGACTAGGTTCTCATGGTCAAACCCTTGCTTAATCAAATGTCCAATTTTTTTATAATTTTCAGTATTTATATAGATCTGTTTAGATCCAAAAATGTCGAAAGGGCTCATTTCATGAAACTCTAGATTTTTGAATTTCCAAACTCCACGAATCCTTCCATGTCAACACTTTCCTAGCCATAGGGTCTGGTAGTGCTTATGTGAGCTCCATGTAGCCTCCATGTGGCCTGCTACCTTGGCATCTAGATACTATTTTTTCAACAAAATCTCTTTCTAAGAAAATTCTAGAATGTCCATATATATGGATCTCGACTGTGTATGGATCCTTGATCACATCACTTGATAAATCCCACTAACGCCGTCTACAACTCTTAACAAAATCTAGATATATCTCCTTTTCAAGCTGGTTGACAAATCACTACATCATAAGGAACAAAAAAAAAGGTCTCCAATGCCCTGTGTCAATCCGGTTAACAAACCTTGACTAACATAAATGACAATAATTCTTCAACTAATGAATTGTTAAATGGATATCATTCCATTAGGCCCTTCATTTGACCTCAATATTGCTACAAATAAATCGAGTCTCCAATCCCTGAACACTAGGCCACCAAAGACCTAAGGAAGTCTCTAAAGAGACAAGGCTAATATGATGAATGAACCCTGTGCTTAAGCCCTCACTCATGTCTCTTATTGATCCATGTGACCAGGGATTAGGCATAAATACCCCCAATCTATAAAATTCCATGTCAAACCTGAAACCAAGGGGAGAATACTTGAAATTCAAAACTTTTGCTACATTTCTAAGCCCATTCAAAGGGCTAATAATGGCTTTCAATAGGGCAGGGACCTACCCAGAAGAATTTTAATAATATAATAACCTTCATAAGTTGATAAGAGCATCTGAAATACTACCCTCAACCAAGAATCTCTAGAAAAAGAAAGAAAGATGGCCAAAGGCCAACTCCATAACCTCACCCCAACAAAAATGAGATTCACACTTCTTTGGGGTTGTAAAACTTCAAGACGTCAACTTTAAAAGTGACACGCAATACTTATAATGTGAGGAAATCAAAGCCCTCATAACTTCTCAACAATATAATCATTTAGTTTAACAAAGGGACATAAAATATTGTAACACACCCCTTTCTATTCCTAACGCCTACTAAGGGTAGAAGGAGGCAATTACTGTACTAAGCCGACCTCCAATATCCCGTTATGGAAATGGGGTCTAAATTTTTCAATAATTTTCAACTTCCTCAAAACTTAAAATGGATAACATCGTTATGTTCATCTCGTCAATACACTTCCAATGATATAAAAATTGCCTCAATTCGACTCCCGAATCAAAATATATCTTTGATTAAAGATTGGCCTATCAAATCTTGCACTCTGGCCTGTCATGTGGCACATACGTGGTCCCCATGTGGTGCACACGTGGGAATCTATGTCATTTTACACATGGAAACCAACCTGTTCATAACTGGTAGCGTGCTATACAAACTATTCCCCTTTTTCAATGGTCTAATGCACACACAAGGTGGTTTACGACACCCCCTATATATATATATATATATATATATATATAATTATATATATATATATATATATTATATATATAGTAATATATATATATATAATATATATATATATATTATAAGGCATGTAGGCTCCTTTGTAGCCACATCACCCTAGAAATAAAATCATAAGAATTCCCATTGCAGTCCCCCATCGAGACAACCAAAGAAGCATTGTTGGGGTTACACGGAGTTGCCACCTACCATGCCACCACATTAATCTGTCAGGGAAACACTCAACCAATCATATGGGCCATGCCTCCTTCATGGACCCCTCCTACTCACATTACATCACCTTTACTTAGGGCCTCGTGCATGATATCCACCTATGCCACATCACATTGGGAATAAAATCCTTGTGGGATTGCATCGAACAGCATAAGAAATTGTTGGGGTGACGTCACAACCACCACATGGCTCCACTCCAGGAGTGCCACATGTCACCCATCTATAGGCCATTTGGCCCCATAAAAACCTCAAATCCCATTGACACATGTTTTGCATTCTAGGCTGCCACGTCACTTGTCACACTGGCCATGGGTCTCACTAGGTTCTCCATTGCGTGGTAAAGTGCATTTTCATGCTATAAAATATGTGGGATCCCCTGCCAGGTTATGCTGAATGCCAAGAAAATGACCACACTATGCCATGCCATCGTGATGGTAAGATCCCGATGGGGTTGTCATGGTATCCCTTCAAAATCTCTAGGGAAATACATATGGGGTTCATCCAATGGTGGTAGCTTCTCAAGGCATCCAACATCCATATTTCTTCCTCTTCCACCCTTTTGAGTGGCACCTGATCACATGGCATACAAGACTTGACACTTCTAGCTCCTCTGGGCCCTAAACTTCCAGCCCTCGTGACATAAGCGTATATATTTTTGGGCCCCTACTCTCAACTCTTAGTTACAACACCTGCACACATGGGCCATCGTGACTCAAAGTTTAGACCCTTAATGCCTTAAGTCTCAACCGTCACTCATATCCCCATTCACACACACACACACACACACACACACACATTTAATTTACACTTATGTACACTCACTCACACACACACACATACATATACAAAACTATCCTCCCTAAGCTTAACACTGGTAAAATAAGGATTGAAGGCCAAATCTATTAGTTTTATAACAAATACAACAAAATTTTTTCCATTCATTTACACCGACTCCCATTAGACAAATTTGAAGCTCATAATTGTTCAAAAATTTGCAGGCCTCTTAGGCTAGTAATAAAAAAAAACAAGCTCATAATAGTTCAAAGATCTATGGGTCTCTTGGGCTGATAATAAACATAAATTCAGGTCATGAACAAATACAAGTTTCATTCATTCACCCAAGAACCTTACAGGAAATCAACATTCCTTAGGAATTTAGGAAATCACATTATGCATTATATCACAAGTGTTAGTTCAATACATTGAATCAATACCAAAACAAGCTTTAAGCCAACACATCAAACATATGGTTAACATTTAAGGTAAAAAGGCCTGAGTATGCACTCATTTTAATAAAATGTGCTCAAAAACTGATATTGGGACTTCAAATCTCCACCCAACCTTAGAGACATTGCAAACAAGCCTTTCTAGCAGTAGTCACCCCCGAGCCATATTCCAGATGTTTAGAAGGAGTGCTTAACACTGTAAAATCAATTATTCTAGATGAAACATGGCCTCCAAAGGTAACCCACCTTTACACACCAACCAATAAGATAACCAAATCCACAGGGGCTTACTTTCCTCAATTATTCTCAACAATTTTCCCACTATCATATCACAAAGCCTGATATCAGTCAACTTCACCACAGGGGTCTTTTATATCACAGAGAATCACATCTCTAATTCAAGAGCATATGCTCATTACTACATGGGAAGGTCCCTTAGTGGCAATCTACTGATAAATCAATAGGTTCTTTAGACCACAAGCTTCCCAATGGTATTCCTCAACCTTAAGCAAACCACTGCTAAATCTCAGTAACTTTAACTCAGTCAGATTTTATCATAGGGATCCACTGTTTCACAAAGAATCACATCTCCAAATGAGGAGAGTAATCTTATTATGCCATGGGAAGGCTATTCAATGGAAATCTACTGATAAATTAGTAGGTTCTTCAGACCACAAGTTTCCCAATGGTTTCTTCAGTCCTATGGAAATCCACTCTTGGTGGTTTCTTCATCCCTAGGCAAGCCACTAATCAATTACAAGAGGATGTGAGCTCAATAGGTAGATATGGGAAGGTTATTCAATAGTAATCTACTAATAAATTAGTCATTTCTTTACACCACTAGCTTCCCATTGCTTTCCTACGGTAAGCCACACTAGATGGTTTCTTCAGTCCTCAAGAAACTACATGAGGATGAGAGTTCAACATGGGAAGTTTTCTTAGCTGGGAAAACTACCATGGGAGTACAAAGATCACCCTTGTTAGGCATTTCTTTAGAGAGTGCAAGCACCAATGTTCCAAGCACATGGTGTTTGCTTAGCCACCCCAAGTAACCAAGTATCTTTGTCCCTTGACTAATATCCACATTAATCCACAAACTTCCCAGTGGGTTCCTCAATCCAAGGCATACCACTCTTGGTGGCTTCATAATTCCTTGGAATCCATTATTCTCTATCCTCCACCAATAAACCCCCTTGGCTTCTTTAGTTGGTATGTTTTCAGTTTGAGTTCTTCCTCTTTGTCAATTTTCCTTTTGTTGTTCCCTTCCTCTTTGTGAGGAATTTCTTGATTTCTTTTAACTTAGCTAAATCTCGTCTTCTTGAATGGAATAATTGAATTCCTCCCCATTCAGTGCATGAGAATGCAATGAGAAATGCTTGCTCCCCCTAGTCTATTCTAGGAATACTTTCTCCAAAGTTCCTTCTCCGTGGGTCTTTTCCACTACTATTTTGCAATCGTTTTCGCTTATGTGGGAAGACATTCCAGTCACCTATCTTTTCTAGCTTAGCCATCATGGTTCTGTTCTTGTTCCCCACTCTTTGTGAAACACCTCATTCAATCTATTGTTGGGGGATTATTGGCATGTGTCTCTTGTTAGTGCAAACCACGTTTCTCCTCTTCCTAATGTTTTCATTTTTCATTTAAAAACCTTCCTTTCTTGGCTTGAATTTTTTTCCAAAGAAGCATGGCCCTTGTCCTCTTGTCCATCTCCCTATTAATGGCATAATCCAACCCATTCCAACCACCCAATAAACCCGTGACTGATATTTAGGATAACGAAATCCATAAGCAATCTCCCACCTCAAGCAATGTAATCAGTGTCCCTTTCTCTCAACCATTTTAATTTATGGTTATATACTTACAAGCAAAATGTTTACAAGGGGAATAAATCTACAAGGGATGTAACAAACCCCACCCCCTTGGAGGAACACCATTCTAGGTGTTCTGATTCCCAAACAAAATAAAAACATGCCTAACTCAAACTTAATGACAGTGAGCTTTATATTTACAACTCATTTACATTCAGTTTTTACATACACAGTTGCTTTCCCAGCAAATAAATGGATATAGAATCCAATAAATCGATCATTTGTTAGTGGTTCTTTTATAGGCTTCTTGGTGCTTTTGCTACGCACGTTGATATCTTCAAGTTGTTTCTTGTTTTTCCTGCAACTAGCTCCATTCACCCAAACTAGGAAATTCCCATGCTTCCTTGTAACATGGCATATAATATCCCATGAGATTCATCATAAAGAAATTGTAATAATTTAAATTATACCTCTTGTCTTTTCCTTTGAATGGGTGCTCAACCATTCACACACATGTCATTAACAAATCCCATTTATCAGGTATTCTCAACAAGTCCTCGCTATTACACCATAGTGGCTACAAATCAACACATGGGTTCATGCAGAGCACAAAGAGTCTTAGTTTAACATTGAAGAGAGAGATAGTTAATAGTGAGGAGGTTTTTTCAGCTGTGTTACTCTTGAAGGAATAAGAGTGCACTCTCCAACATATTCTTAGTGAAACTTCCACTTGTGTTTACAACCTAAGCTCGTGGAACTACCACTGGGTGTTATCATACCACTAGTCACGGGTGCATTAACCTTCGAGAATTTTTAAACCAAAAAAGTTTCCAATGGATTTATCATCCCTTTAAGGCACAACCATTTTCCAATGATTATCATCGAATAAGCCTTCTAGGTTTCTCAATTGAAGTATCATTTGAGATTACTTTGTGATTATAAGCTAGCAAGCCTCATGGTTTCTCATTATGCAATCATTAGAGCTATGCTCTATGATTATCAGCCAATAAGCCTCATGGATTTCTCATCTATGCTATCATCAGAGCTTCTCTACTCCACCAAACTCTCTTATCACATCAACACAATGTAAAGTACATGTCCAATCTTGTGATCAAGGATTTTGATTATTAGTTAATATACCCGTTGCCACAACCATCCACATGATACAACATGAGCATATATATTGTTATGAATTTAAAATCATAAATCAACTAGGGATTTCCCTTGCCCCATTGATTCCTCTTTCAACCATGAATCTCATTGGACAACTTATTACATCATCCCATCTGTCCATTTGCATTTTCATCAATTGATTTTTTATTTTTTACAGTCATTCTTTTGTAAGAATGATTCCTAACAAGACCCTACCAGACACAATGGAATTTATGCATATACATCAACATGATCATGAACATACATTTTCATATGTGATCAGATTTAAGGTTAAGAGAACCTCATGCATCCATGCAAAACATGCATAACCTTGAGAACAATAGTTCCCAATTTGGACAAGGAATTTGTTACCCAAATTCCTTTATCATGCTCCCTGCAAACAAGAGAGGCATCATCCAAACAAACTTTTTCCATCAATGGCCTCCTTGCCATTCAAATGGTTGTCTTGTCACTATCCATTATCCCCATGGACACAACCAACCCACTTGGTTGTCATACTCTTCCTTTCTTCCTTCAATTACCCTTCATTCATGCATTGGGCTTCATCTGAGTCTTTACTTTTCTTGTTGGGCTCCACTTATCCCTTCTCGAGAGCTACTTCACCTTGCTTCCACACCCAACATTTTTCCCAAGACCCCCCTGTAATGACCCATCTCGAATTCAGCTAGAATATGATTATTAGCATGCATCACATGCACTGCATCAGTATACATACTAATTGATTATAAAGAATGTTTAAGTACAAGATAAATGAATTAATTATTAAAATTAATAATTTATATACCTAACTATCAAGAATGTAATGAATGTATTAAGTTTAAAACTTAATCAAAATAATAAAACTACTATTAAAATTTAACAAGGTTAAAATCTCATTAATTAATAAAGCCACTTAATTTTAATTCAAAGACAAATGTGGGACGAGACTTGAGAACCAACTCAAGTAAACAACTAAAATCTATTTAATGATTATAGATATATTTAACCCAAAGGACAGACAAATTCCATTTATTATCATGACAAATAACAAGTGATCGAATAAAATTAAAACAAAGGCCATGCATTATCACATTGAGAAGACATGCGACTGAGTAAAAACTTAATGAATGTTTTATGGAGAGGTGATGAGGGGATTTCTTGGCAAGGAAGAAACCTCCCCGTGAATGGGGTGAAGACAAGGTTGGTCGAAGGTAAACGAAGAGTTATATACAAGAGACCTTATCATTGGAAATAATTTGAGGGATGACCTTGGGGGCTCTAGACTCAACTAAAGACCTAGGAAACTTGAGAATTTTTCTTGGAGTTTTGGGTACGAGGGATAAACAAATTCAACCTCGAAGTCTTTTAGGCTTGGGAGTTGGAGAGGTTGATCCTAGATAGGCTAGGAGGAATTGGTTGGTTTGATAATAGAAGCACAAGACTCAAATTCACCCACGACGCAATGTCATACAATGATCGACATTAGACGAGAAAACTAGGTATTTATATATATTTGAATTGGTAGATTTAACTATTAATTTGGTTGAAAGAGTTATACTGCTATAAATGAAATACAATGATAGATTTTACATAGAATTATGCTACTCGGAATGAAACTATAGGATAAGCCTTAGACCCCCAAGAAATAGAAGTCAGTAATAAAAGAAAATGAAGAATCATAAAATTTCATAACAACAATACAAAACCATAAACAAGGTAGCATGAACATGCAAAAATCAATAGCCAAAATAGTAAATCACGTATATAATTGATCAAGGAACACAAAACATAAAATATTCAACAACCAAAACAACTCAATCCCATGAGTTTTGGTGTTTCTAATGGTTCGTGAATAAAAGCTCAGCGCAAGCCTTCTTCAAGATTTCATGACAACCTTTTTAACTTGTACTGCCCCTTTGATTTCCCCCAAGAAGGATCCTTCAATTCTTATCAGAGAGTTTAGAGGGAATACCCCTCCTCTTTCCTCTCTTCCATCATTATACCTTGTTGTTTCAAGTACCTGAGAGATCTTACAAGCTAATGTTTTCTTATTGTACTGATTCTGTTTATGCGCTGCTACTTACATTCAATTGTTAGTATCATTAATACAAAATACATATTGGTTGCTTCCCTACCATGCTATTCCAAGCATGTTATCCTGTAGATGTACGCACATCACAGTTTATTCATTAGTCAAATGTCTCAAAATCCACGACATAATTAGGCATATGCATATCTCAGCATAATTTTAAAAACCAAAATTTTCATCCACACGAGTGTATCAATTCATTTATAATCTTGCCTACACATGTTTAAAAATTTGTCTTTTACCAAAACCATCAACATAAATTACATTCATCCTCCTTACTAAGACCACCATTACCAAAATTTAAAGAAGATCAACACTTTTAAAGTTTTAACCAAAATTTCCATTTCCAGAGGTCAACCTTCTTTCTGAGGCCAAAAATCATGGCATATGCAATCTCAAGGGGGTTAGTTAGAAAACCATATGTCACATCAGCATATGCCATCTTATAATATATATATTTATCACATTTATAAATGTATCTTGGTTGTGCATGCAGTCAACTCATGACTACTCCAACGCAATTCTACACCCGACATTCATTTGCACATGCAAACAATCAACATATAGTACATAACCACAAACTTGATACAATCAACATAAGTAAGTAATAATCTAGACACATGACTTTCTCACAGAGTCACAAAATACCATGTATTCATTTCTTCTACGATAAATCCCACCCAATCTAAGTGTTGAACCTGGAAGTTTTGATACCACTCTGTAACACACCCTTTACTATCCCTAGCGCCTACTAAGGGTAGAAGGAGGAAACTACTATATTAACTCGACCACCAATGCTCCATTATGGAAATGGGATCTAATTTTTTTGATCTTTCTAAACTTCCTCAAAACTTAAAATGAATAACATCGTTGCATTCATCTTGTTTAGAATTTTTCAACAATGTTAAATTTTCCTCAATTCGACTCCCAGGTCAAAAAATATCGCTGATTAAAGATTAGCCTATCATATCTTGCCACATCACTCTACCCTGCCACGTGGCACCAACATGGTCCCCATGTGGTGCACACATGGGAATCCATGTCATTTTCCACATGGCAACTATTAACCCATTCATGATTGATATCATGTTATATAGGTGGTTCCCCTTTTTTGATGTTCCAATGCACACATAAGGTTTACCACACCCTATATATATATATATATGTGGGCCCCTCTATTGTCACATCACCTTGAAAATAAAATCCCAGGAATTCCCATCGTAATCCCTTGTCGAAACTGCCAGGGAAGAATTATCGGGTTTATGTGGAACCGTGACTCACCATAACAGTATGTTAATCCGCCAAGGAAACACTCAAATAATCATATGGGGGAATGCCTCCTTTGGACTCCTCCTCCTACTCAGATTATGTTGCCTTTACTCATGGTCTCATGCGTGGGCTTCACCTCTGCCACTTCACCCTTGGAATAAAATCCCATCAGGATTGCACCGAACACCACAATAAATTTCTGAGGTCGAGGTGATGTCATTGGATTTTATCACCCAGGTGAAATCACACCCACCTTCAGGAGTGTCATGTGTCACTCATCTACAGGCCAAAATCCTCAAATTCCACTAACATGTGTCCTACCTTCCAGGTTGCCACATCACCCTTAAGCCACGTTGCTTTCCAAGTTGGACATGAGTCCCACTAGGTCCTTCACTACATGGTAAAGTGCATTTTCATGTTATAAAGTATGTGTGGGGTCTGTCACCGGGTTATGCAAAATTCCAGGCAAATGGCCCTACTGCACCACGTCATCCCAACGGTAAGATTATGTCGGTATTGTCATGGTATCCCTTCCAAATATCCAAAGAAATACATTCGGGGTTCATACAATGATGATAGCTCCTTAAGGCATTCAATGAACTAGATTTCCTCCTGTTCTGTCCTTGGGCATGGTGCTTGATCACATGGCATATAAGGCTCGAGCCTTGAACTTCCAGCTGTGGTGGCATAAGTGTATATATATTTGGGCCCCTAACCTCAACACTTGATTATACTGTCCGCACACATGGGTTATCACGACTCGAAGGTCGGGCCCTTAATGCCTTAAGGCTTAGCCCCCAATCATATCCATTTGCATATATATGTATATGTATGTACGTATGTATATTATGTTATCTCTCCTGAGCTTATAAGGGCTTCGATATATATATATTATATAATATATATATATATAATATAATAATATATATCATATAATATATATATATATATATATATATATATATAATTTACCCTTCTGGACATATATATACAATGCTATCCTTCTTGAGCTTAACACTAGTAAAATAAGGCCCGGAGGAAAAATATGTTAGTTTTATACCAAATACGATAGAGATATGTCCATTCATTTACACTGAGACCTATTAGACAAATTCCAAGCTCATAACTGTTCAAAAATATGCAGGCATCGTAGGCTAATAATAAACAAAAACAATCTCATAATAGTTAAGAGATCTACTAATCTCTTGGGTTGATAATAAACATAAACCCAGATCATGAACACATACAAGGATTCATTCATTCGCCCAAGAACCTTACAAGAAATCAACATTCCTCGGGCATTCAGTAAATCACATTCCACATTATATCACAAGCGTTAGTCCAATACATTGAATCAATACCAAAATAGGATTTAAGCTAGCACATCAAACATATGCTTAAAATTTAAGTACAAGTGCTTGAGTATGCACTTATATTTATAAAATTTGCTCAAAAACTAAGATTGGGACTTAAATTCTCCACCCAACCTTAGACACACTGCAACCAATCCTTTCTTGTAGTAGTCGTCCTCGAACCAGATTCCAGAGCTTGAGGAGGAGTGCTTAACACTGTAAAATCAATGCTTCCAGCTGAAATAAGGCCTATAAAGGTAACCCACCTTTACCGACCAACCAATAAGATAGCCAAATGCACATATGCTTACTTCCCTCAGTTATTCTAAAATTTTTTCCCACTATCATATCATAGAGCCTAATCTCAGTCAGCTTCACCACATAGGTCTGTTATGTCACAAAGAATCACATCTCTAATTCAAGAGCATAAGTTCATTATTGTATGGGAAGGTTCCTTAGTGGAAAGCTATTGATAAATCAATAGGTTCTTCATACCACAATCTTCCCAGTGGTATTCCTCAACCTTGAGAAAACCACTACTGAATCTCAATAACTTTAAATCGGTTATCTTTTATCACAGGTGTCCATTGTTTAAAAAATAACCACATATCTAAACCAAGAGAGTATAATTATTATGACATGGGAAGGTTCTCCACTGGAAAGATACTAATAAATCAATAGGTTCTTTAGACCACAAGCTTCCTAGTGGTTTCTTCAGTCCTATGGAAAGCGACTCTTGGTGGTTTCTTCAGTCCTAAGGAAAGCCATTCTTGGTGGTTTCTTCAGCCCTAGACAAGCCACTACTCAATTACAAGAGGGGGTGAGCTCAATATGCAAATAATGGGAAGCTTCTTAAGTGGCAAGATACTAATAAATTAGTAGGTTCTTCATATCACAAGATTCCCAGTGGTTTCCTAAGGAAAGCCACACTCGATGGTTTCTTCAGTCCTTAGGAAACCACAGGAGGATGAGAGTTCAACATGGGAAGGTTCCTCAACTAGAAAAAATACCATGTGAGTACAAAGATCACCTTTATTAGGTATTTTTTCAAAGAGTGTAGGCACTAGTGTTCCCAGCCCAAGGTCACACCTAGCATTTCCTCAGCCACCCCAAGTACTTGAGTATCTCCATCTCCTGGATAGTAGCTTCATCAATCCATAAACTTCCCAATGGGTTCTTTAGTCCAAGGAAATCCACTCTTTGTGGTTTCGTGAGTCCTTCGTGAGCCACTTCTACCTATCCTCCACTAGCAAACCCCCTTAGCTTCTTCAGCTGGTTGTTTTCAATTTGATTTCTCCCTCTTTATCCAATTTCCTTCTTCGTTCCCTTCCTCTTCGTGAGGAGTTTCTTGCTTTCTTTTCCCTTAGCTAACTCTTGACATTCTTGAATGGAAGAATCAAATTCCTCCCCCTTCACTGTGTGAGAATGTGATTAGAGAATGATCACTTCCCCCCAATATGTTCGCAAAATACTTCCTTCTCCGTGGGTCTTTTCTACTACCGTGCCACAACCATTTTCTACTGTGTGTGCAGACACTCCAGTTGTCTGTCATTTCCACCTTGGCCATAGTGGTTATGTTCTTACTCCCCACTCTGTGTGTGACTCGTCATCAGATCAGTTGTTGGGGGATTATGGGCATGTTATCTTGCCAATGCGACCCATGTTACTCCTCTTCCCAGTGCTGCCATTTTTCATTAAAAACCTGTCTTTTCTGGGCTTGCATTTTTTTCTATAGAAGCATGGTCCTTGTGCTCTTGTCCAACTCCCTATTGATGGCATAATGTAACTTATTCTAATAACTCATTCATCCCATGATTGATATTTAATATAACCAAATTCTCAAGCAATGGAATTTGTGTCCATTTCTCTCAACATTTTAATTTATGGTTACATAATTATAAGGAAAATGTTTACAAGGTGAATTCCCAAAATCACACCTGCATAAAAAATCTATAAGTTATCATGTATACTTATCATAAGCAGAGCATTGTCCACTTTCTCCACATTGTCTAAGGTTTCCAATCAAGGGAAAGACCTACTAGACCTCTAGCTTCAATTCAAGGATACAACATAACTATCCAATTCCACTTCTATTCTATTAAAGGCTAGATATAATAGCAGGATAGTAAGATGAACTATAGGCTCAACTCAGCTTACTCATTTTACCCCAAAAGCCATGTATCCAACGTGACATAAGTAACATATTTTAAAGATTTTCTCTTCTTACAACATTCCTTAATAAGGAAAAATGGCAGATGGAAAACAAACATAATTCACTATAACTTTAAGCTTATCGTTACAAACATATTCAGTAACCTAGGTTAGCATTAATCATAAAACAATATCCTTACACACACACCCACACATTTAATTCACATAAGCTTTCTAGAAACTAAAGAAGGGAGAGCCACTCTCGACCTGAACTAGATTGTAGTTTTCTTGCAAGTGGCCACCCCCAAGCCATATTCAGTGCCTTAGGAGTAAGTTTCACTCATATTTTAAAATTCAACCGAAGGTAGAGAACACTAAGGCCACTATCCTTCATACACATGAATTATCAAGCCATCTTATAACCTCTGAGCTAGGGTCTATTAACACTCACAACGTGGCCACCATGGGACTATAAAGCATAAAGGAAGTCCTTCAATAATCTAGTAGTCTGATTTGAAAATCACTCGTGAGTGATCTCAGTTAGTTGATTAATGAATGAAGGTATTACAAACTCATGTGCTGGTGTGTGTCTATGTTATCTTAGGTAACGGATCGATCAGATTGCAAAATACATAGACATTGGAAAATGGAAAACAATAAGAGAAACACAGTAAGCAAATACAGGAACACAACAAATTAATAAGGAGTTCACCCAATCCTCCTGGGCTACATCTCCGGTCCAGCTTTCAGTGGTGGCCTTCTTTTATTGTGTCTTTAGCAGAGTTTTTACAATGAGGAGCTCAATCTGAGTCTCCTGAAATAGATGATGCTTAGTAGGGTGGTTCTTGGATTCCCCAAGCCACTAGAGTGCACAGAATCTTCCTTACCAAGTATTGACCTCAACTGGTTTGAATGGGATGAGTCCAATTTAGTACTCAGTTCCTGACAGATATCCTCACAGGGATTGCTTGAACCTCTCAAGCCTTCTGTTTTCTTGATGTTGCCTCAGCTCTGCAGGTCAGCTCGACTCTCTGTCTGCTTCTGTCTCTTCTATCTCCTTCTTCACTGCTCTTTTCTTTCTTACAGTGCTTGCTTCTCCTCCCCTTTCTCTGTCTATGCGTTCATGGCTTAAAGCCAATACGACTCATGACTGTTTGCTTCCTCTTCCACCTCTTTGGTTTGCCTGCTACTATTCACTTGGAATTCCCTGCCTCTGTGTCATCGCCATTGTGTAACGTATCACAGGGAAGTGGTCACTTTTCCTTTCATGAACTGCGCCAGCGCTTCGTCAAATGGTTCAGTATTTCGGTTACTCTGTGTAATGACTCATCCGCCAACTCAGCGGTCAAATCGGACTTCAAATTTTTATATGTCGTCACTTATTTCTCCCTTCGAATCTGGTTTCCCATCGAGTTCATTCTCCTCCGTTAGATCTGGAGCCCCCAGATCCTATGGTGTTCGCTCTTATCGCGCGGTTGACTTGCTCAGACATTAGCTCGTGATGAAACGCAGTTTCTCTCTCATCTGTCGGACACACGTCGTTCTCTCTATGGCATCACTGGGTCTCCTGACAATTCCGCCTACCGCCCAACATGCCTCTGATATTCTGTCGGTTTTGGGGTGCGGGACCTACCTTTCGCTTTAGCGCTTTTCCAACAGTTTTCGACTTTTCCTTGTGACTGAGCACTCGGGGCCTTTCCATTTCAAGGGGTTTTTCCCAACGATTCACGCATCAGAAACGACCTTTATTTTCTGATCCAGACTGCCAAACTACTAGTTTGCGTCCTATGTGGCCTCCTTGGGCCTCGGTCAACGTGCTTTGACCGAGGTCCTCGTCCTTCCTTGCTGGCTACAAACTGCCACTGTCTAGAGGTCTTCTTGATAGCTCATTGTTCACAAGTTTTTGAAGTCTATCATGATTTGATACAGTCATAGAACTTTGAAATTTTCATGGATCCAATTCGGATCATGGCCTTCCCACTGAAAAACTTTTGGACCACCAAAAGTTGGCTTTCAAGCATCAACTAAGTGAGGGTACAATTTTCTCACTTGTCCAATCTCTATCCACTTCGCAATGCTCTGATTTGAACCCTTGAGCCCAACTCTGAGGTACTCAACATCTAACCTGCGCATTGTTCTCACCTTCCTGTCTAGAATCTGCTCTTCGGGATCCTCAATTAGAGAAGGTTCAAATAGTCTCAAGCAATATACATTTACAACTGAGTAGATGTGCATGTAAGCTGGTAGATCAAGGCGAAAAGCATTCTCACCAATTTTCTCAAGTATGTTGAAAGGTCCATACCTGATAGGCTTTAGCTTTTTACCTTCACCTTGCATTTTTTCCTTGCTGATATACAACTAGACTTGGTCACCAACTTGGAAACTATGCTCCATCCAATGCTTGTCATGCCTTGCCTTGTATTTGGCTTGGCTCTTTTCCAGCTGTTCCTATATTGCCTGGTGGATCTCTTGGATTTGTTCAATGAACCTAGTTGCTCTATCCACATCACTGTGTCCCTCAACTATGGTGTCTTTACCAAAGACAAAATCCAAAGGAGACCTTGGTGTGAAACCAAAACAGGTCTCAAAAGGAGATCTCTGTATAGAGGAATGTTTTGCTCTATTGTAAGCATGCTGCACATAACACAAATGTTCATCCCAAAGCTTAGGATGCTTGCTGCAATATCCTCTGAGCAATTGGATCACTGTCCTGTTGCCTACTTCGGTCTGGCCATTGGTTTGTGGATGAAATGCTGTGCTTTTCTTCAGTTTGGTGTCCATCAGTTCGCACAGACTTGACCAAAACTTTCCCACAAATCGGGTGTCTCGATCATATACAATGGAAGTGGGTAATCCCAAATGAACCCATACATGTTGAAAGAATAGTTTTGCATTTTGTTCAACTGTAATATGTTTATTACAAGGTATCAAAATACACATTTTGTTGAACCTATCCACAACAACATACAAATAATCATGACCTTTCCTAGATTTAGGCAGTCCTCCAACAAAATCCATGGAAACACTTTCCCAAGGATGAGACGGAACTGGTAATGGAGTGTACAAGCCTAGTTTTCTATTGCTGGGCTTGCTTTTAGCACACATAGTACACCCTCTCACATATCTAGAAACTGTCTCATTCATTTTTGGCCAATAACAAAATATTTGCAGCTATGCAACTGTTTTACTTACCCCAAAGTGACATGATATTAGAGAAGTGTGTGCTTCTTGAATTATCTTTACTCTTTCAGTTTGTGGAATGCATAGCTTCCCACAATGATATAGGAGTCGGTCCTTTACAGGATAATCCAATTCTTCTATTCGTTTTCCTTGACTTAAAGTTGCATATACATCTTTAAAGTCTATATCTTGAGCATATTATTCAATGTAGCTCTCATGTAACACGGAATTATGCTTAAGTATAGTAGATGCATTTATAATGGGTCTAGATAACATATCTGCAACTTTATTGTGTATGCCCTTTTTATATCTGATGACTAAATGAAACTGTTGTAGAAAA